>JAJKFI010000017.1:15074324-15193639 GCA_029204185.1 Lerista edwardsae | reverse complement strand
TTATTATTATTATTATTATTATTATTATTATTATTATTATTATTATTATTATTATTAACCCACCCTATTCTCAGTTACTTCAATCTTATTTGTATAGCATCTCAACATTTTCTAGGTGCTTGAGAATTTTGATGCCTGCACCCAGACCTGCATTTGTGGGGTGCAGCCCGGTCCCCTTCCAGCATCAAAGCTTTGCTCACATTGAATGACACAATCACACTGCAGGGCAAAGGCATGGTGTCACACTTACTAAACATTACCCAAGCACTTCTGTGCCTTGACAATCCACTTTCCACTCTGGCAGCAGAGAGAGGGAGCATTCTGTTGCTGCTTCACTGCTTTTAATTAGACTTGCTTTACATTTAACGCTTAAACATTAACAGTGAATGTCACACACAGAGTGCGCGCATTCTCCTAGTATGCCTGCTATGGCATTTGTGGAGTTAAAACCTCTCTCAAAAGAGGCCTACAGCTGTTGGTAGGTCAAAAACCCTGCAAAGCTTCTAAGCCTTTTGTATAGCCACAGCGTGACCTACTCCGTGATCTGTACGCTATTTTCATTTAGCTGTGCTAAGACCAAGACTGAAGGCTGGAAGCAGAAAACGGGCCCTCCTGCCACCATCAGAGCTTATCTGGATGAGAATACAGACAGAGCTATGCATTAGTCCACTGAAACTAACCAGAAATGAATGAACCAATACAGTTATCTCTTTAAAGCCAGCTTTACCTCACAAATCCATATCAAATATCACTTTTTCCTACAAGAAGTGCCAAGTGGCTTCTGAGGCACGTTTCTAGCCATCCAAACCCTGGCTAGATTTGGCTTTAACAATGTACAAATCATGACCACAGACCAGTCCCTGAGCCCAGTTGTACAACTCACTAATAAATGCAAAATCACACACACACACACACACACACACACACACACACACACACACACTCCCCTTTTATTCTCATTAGTTAACCCCCTCCACAATTTATACACATGGATAAGTACAGATAGCTCCTATAATGAAATGTATAACCTTAGAGTATTTAAACTAAATACAGTAATTTCCACTTAGCCCTGAATAGCTGTTTTTAAACATTAATTCACAACACACGATTTCCTGTTTTGTGGAGAAAGAATTGGACTACCGTCTGACAGTATCTAACAAAAACCATTAATCTATTAACAGGAAGATTTCCATACTTCTGAGATCTGTTAAGAAGTCAGCAATAAATTCCAAATCTGATTTCCTAATAACCTTTACTCAGATCAAGAAAAGCCAAAGGATCAAGTATAAAACCATAGCCTCACATTCTGAATTAGCTGTCCAAGACTTGTTGCAAAACACTTTGACCACAACTAACATTTTGGAGTCACTCAAAAAAACGCTCTTACGGCATCAAGCACATATGCTCCAGGGAAGCTTGGGAGCCAAACACAGCATACTTCCACTGTAATGGGCTGGCATATACCTGTCATGCATGCCACGTGATTTAGCCCTGGGGCTGCCACGGCAGATATTACCACTGCTGTATGCTGTGGAGCTGGGGCAGCCACCAGAATCTCCTCAGATATTCCCTTACCCTGTACTGAGTCCCACGATCAGCAGCGAATCTCCTTGGATCCGCTATTTAGTAGGCAGAAGAGGCCTATGTTGGACTGACAGGCTCTGAAGGGGGTACAGAGTTCAGTGGCAGAGTCTGCCACAGTCTCTGGCCCCCCCTCCCAGGTTTGATCCTCCCTCCAGCTTATTCGCTTCCCAGTTCCCGCTGTCCCTCTCACCTCTCCTGGTGGCGGCACAGTCAAAAGGGCCCCCCAGATGATCTAAGAGTACGGGCAGGACTCCTAACCACCAGTGTCAGATGCCTTACAGCATTTTTGACACACCAAGTTCCAGGGCAGCATTGTGGCCACCAGCGCTGCGTCCTGGCTTAGGTTTGTGGACTAAATGGGACTAAATGGGATAACAGTTGTGTGGCATTATACGTAGCTTGCTAGATTTGGAACATGAAATGTAAATACAGTAAAAACAACCAAAGAGTTCTTTGTTATAGCAACTTTCTTTCAAAACCCTTTTTCAAGATGCATTCATTAAGGAGTTGTTCCACATATCCTTACAGCCAGCTGGAGTTAAAAAGAAAAAAGAAAAAAAAAAGAGCAAGATTTAGAAAAATGCAAATTTCACAGCACTATTAGACGTTATCATAGCAAGGAAATTAAACACAACCACCACCATCTTTGCCCGTATTAACATAGCTATACTAACAGGTTTGCCAAGTAATATTTTGAATGCAAATGGAACATGATCCATCAAAACCAGAATCGTGATGTTGCCCAATTGTCAGCTGTAAATTAATTCCCACACATAGAGGCACTTCAAAACAACTAGCAGGACTACTGTGTAGGATTTTCACAAACTGCTGAGAAGGAATAGTGATAACATAAAAAGAGCCTCACTGGATCAGGCCAAACACCCATCTAGTCCAGCTTCCTGTATCTCACAGTGGCCCAACATCAGGAAGCACACAAGGCAACAAGATGCCTGCATCCTGTTGCCACACTCTTGCACCTGGCATTCTGAGGTAAACACACAGGTGGCCAGTCAAGATTTTCCACAGCATTTCTCTTTGACAGCCACCAGAACTGACGCTCCTCTTCAGACGTGCCAAGACTCATCTAGTCCAGCTTCCTGCATCTCACTGGCCCAACAGGGAGCACACAAGGCAACAAGATGCCTGCATCCTGTTGCCACACCCTTGCACCTGGCATTCTGAGGTAGCCTACTTCTAAAACCAGGAGGTTGCACAAGTCCATCATGGCTTATAACCTGTTACGGACATTTCTTCTAGAAATCTGTCCAGTCCCCTTTTAAAGGCATCCAGTCCAGATACCGCTGGCAAGGAGTTCTTGCTAGATGAAAAAGTATTTCTTTTTATCTTTTCTAATGCCTGCAATACCCAATATTAGTGGAAGTCTCCTGGTCTTGGTGTTTTGAGTGATGGAAAAAAACATCCCCCTATTCACTCTATCCATCCCCTGCATAATTTTGTATGTCTCAATCAAGTTCTCCCTTCAGGCACCTTTTTTTCTAGACCAAAGAACCCCAAATACTGCAGGATCTCCTCATATGCCCAGTAATCATTTTGGTCATTACTTGTCCTTTTTGAGATTTGGTGACCAGAACTGTCCATAAAAAGTGGGCAGCAGAAACAAAAGTTGTGTATTGATTGGGAGAAGCGGGTACTGATTTTAACGATGCTGATTTCTTAAAAAACTGAGTGGGAAGAGGTAAGAGGGGCCTTAAAAGCCAAGAGAAAAGAGGTTTCAAGGAGAAGATTTGCTGAAGGAAAGAGGGCCAGAGGGTGTACAGATACCCTGTCCATTTACCCTGAAATCACTACATGGCTTTATATTAAGCAAGCACCATTAACAATCTAATTGCAACACGGAAATAAGACTAACCTAATCTTACAGAATCATCGTAATGACTGAGATTGCAGGTAAAGTATGTTGATCACAACACAAAGGCTCGACATTGATGTTACTATTATTATGCACCAAGTTGAACAGCGGTATGTAAATATTAGCTAACAATAACAGCAGCCTGCAAAACAAGGATTTGGAGATGGGCTGGGAGGAAGCAGAAGAAATCTGGAAGAAGGTGGTATCAATAATGGGAGCTGGGGAGAAACTTCAACCCCTGCCTAGGGGATAGGTGGGTAATGTGCTTCTAGTGGAAGAGGACCGACACACAAGACAGCTATAGAGACATCAAGACAGACGCGGCTGGGAGTGAACGTACAGCATAAATTAAAAAGAGCTAGCCAAATCTTTGGCTACAAGTTTCTAGAAAAAATAAAATTCACCTACGTATGAACGTGTTTTAACACACACACACACACACACACACACACACACACACACACAAAGAGAGAGATCTTAAGTGAGGAACTTTTACCAAAGCGTGGGTCAAGTCTTGGATCTAGCCAAGATGTGGTCTTGTTCTTATGGTTTATGTAGTAAATTTCGCCATCCTGGGTCATGGCTTGTTCCCATCCATCAGGGAGTGGGCCTGTAACACAGAAGGAAGCAATTCATAGTAGGCTCTGGTTTGTCCCTGCTGAAAAAATTAGCTAAATTAAAAAGAAAAAAGAAATCCCCATTAAATTACATAAAACACAGCACATGAAACTAATAGTAGCCATGTCTCTAGTAGCCGTAACAGTGTGGGCGATAGAAAAAAGCGGCGTACTACAGTGAAGCATTTTTTCTGTTGGATGGTTTTTTGAGGGGTGAAATTATGACGTTCCCTCAGAAGTCACCCCAGATTTTAATTCAAAATTCAGAAGTCACCCCAGATTTTAATTCAAAATTCACACCGATCGAAGGATTTAAGACAGGTAACAGTATTTATACACACAGGAGACCATTATATCTCCCCAATGGCCTCAATCTCTCCAATAAAAAACAAATTATATCCGTGTGTTTCTCCTTCATCACCTTTTACAGGTGGCTGAAAATTCACTCTTCAAGAACTTTAAGTGTTCTGTTCTTTGACTCCCTTCATGGGGTTTATTTTTGCTTTGGGGGACAGTTACTGAGGTGACTGTGGGAATGGGCCAGAACCATATGAAGTGATTGAAGGTAGCCTTCTATAGTATTCCTGAACAAGAAACTACTGTCTCTAGTTCCCCCTGAAGTCTGCAAGGGCTCAGACAGTGATTCCCAAACTGTGTGTCAGGACCCACTAGTGGGTCACAAGTCAATTTCAGGAGGGTCGCGAAGCATCTAAAGCAGCCATATTGAAAATATGGGAAGATGGGATGCTGGAAAGGGGGAGGACTGTGTGGCTGTTTTGCTTGTGTCAAGGCTGTAAATAGGTTTTCTTGTTTCTGATATGCCTTGCTATTGGGAAATGACTGGGAAATAACCCAACTTACAGCTTTATTATCAGAAAGCAGCAGGTTCTGGAGTCACATTGATGGCATTTCTGGGCATGACCATTTCTGGGGGGTCCCAGACAGATTGTCATTCTAAAAAGTGGGTCCTGGGGATAAAAGGTTTGAGAACCACTGGACTGGGATAATCTAGTAGCCAGAAGCCGGGAGCGTGCTAGGTTCAAATTCGAACTTGGGCCTCATAGAAGTTTTCTCAGTCTTGGTTACCATCTGTAGAACACCAGCAGAAATACTTTGCTCCTCAAGACTGACGCTAGCACAAATGAACTAAAAATAAAAACTTTTAATATAGTAAGAGAACTATATATTAAGCTATTGCAGCAGAATAGAATGTTACAATGTCCCGCCAATAAATATTTCTATAATAAAAGACATTTATTCAGTCCAGATTTATTGGCTGGACACTGTAATATTCTACTTTGCTGCAATGTCTTATTTTAATGAGCACTGCTGAAGTTCAGCATTGAGACACAAGCTTATGCCCCATTTAGCTCCAATGAACATTCCATACAGACACATCAATTATGTAAATGTATGGAGACAAAGTAGAAAGTGAAGCCGACTAATGACAAGCTTTCAGTGTTGCTTATGCAAAGCAAAGAGAAAGAAATCTTAAGCTAGGAAGACCACCCAAGATAGCACCGAAGGAGAGAGGAGGAGATGGTGACAGTAGAAGGAAAGGAAAAGTGTTTATTAGCAGTATTTTCATGCTCTCTTTCAACTAAATACTCAAGGAGAATGAATAAAACATGTACTGCAACAAGACTGGGGGCGCAATCCTAACCTGGAGTTAGGCCGGCACAGTTAGGCTGGCACAAGGGACACTGTACAGTATGTTTGGACCATTCTCAAGAGTCAGAGGCCAGCATACTGATGTGCGCCATCCTCTCTAACACTGAATATGCTTTACAGTGTCCCTTGTGCCCGCCAAACTTTGCTGGCCTGGCTGTGCCGGCCTAACTCCAGGTTGGGAAGTGCCCTGGATCTAATCTTGCCCACAACCTGGGTGTCTCCAACCATGGAGCCTGAAGAGTGCCCACTCTCAACCCACACCATCCGATCGTCCATGCTGCTCTGTATACCCTGAATTCTTTCCCAGATTATGAAGACCTTGCCTTGGCCATGAAGCCCTCCCGTAGCCTGACAAACCTTTTCATTTCTTTTTATCCGAACTGTGAAGCATGACACAGGTGCATACGTGTGGCAGAGGACGCGGGCCAGTAGAAGGACTGATGGCAAGAGTGCTCAGCTCCACAGGCCATTCTCTTAAATGTCAGCACAATCTCTCTCGCACGCACACAATCAGCCTGGCTTGAAAGAAGCCTTGCCTGCTTCCTGAAGGGTTCCATGGGCAACCACATCTTGCTTGCACAACACATTTGACCCAGGGAAGAAAAGCCACTTCAGAGAAGCTGCCTGCCTTGTGAACAAACAGCTTAACGCAAAAGGTGGGTTTCCCAACCTTAGCTGCCATCCATCTACTCCACGGCCACAATCAATCAAGGAGCCATATTTACAAAGCAACTGGCCTCCTGAAATAGCGACAGCATCCTCAGAAAGGTGCAAGAACCATAGAAGGATCCATTCAGGACTGGGGATAGGCCATTAAGGGACAACATCTGCTGTGCTGTCGTATGGACCAGTAGCGTATCAAGAGGGGGGTGACACAGCACCTACTGCAGGTGTTGCAATGAGCCACATAAGCGGCCTCTCCCATCGCTGTCAGAGTCATTCCAGGCAGTGATGGCAATGCACCTGTGTCTGGAATGGATCTGACTGTGAGTGGGAGGGGGCGCTTACACAGCACATTGACAGTACTTACCCGGCCCCCTCAGCTACACTACTGTTATGGACAAAAGATCCAGCAGGATCCTATGGAAGAAAAAGGCATTAAAAAGCTGGGTTACCGGACCCCGCACATCTTTTGTGCGGGGAGGGGCTCGAGATCTGCCCTAAGTCTCCATCAAACACTTCCTTAACCAACACAACAGTTCCCCAGGTTCACTCTTTGCCTGTAGCCCCAGTTCAGGTTACAGAAAACTACCATCAAAATACCATGACCTTTTATTGCTGGCTGAACTGCAGGAACCCTCCTCCCCCATTTCCCTTGTCTCGCCCAGCTTTCCTCCCCAATACCCTAAAATCTCCGTTTTCCAGTCCCAGTTCTCCCTGGATAACCCACATAATTCCCCTCTGCCCCTTTGTTTCTTCCTCAGTGCATGCGACATTATTCACCCCTTCTAGGTTTTCCTCTTCTTCCGTCTCACTGTATAAAGCAACCCCCTACACTGAAGACTTAGCTATATGAACGGCTAAGCTGCACTGAATTGCTTTACAGGTGTGCGTCACTTAGTGACGCGCTGATCAACAACCGTCCACATATATGAAGGCGGTCACCTCCCCTTCTCTAACCCCTACGCAACTTAGTAACTTCTGCAGGAGACTGTTGCTTTTCCTCCTCCTAAAGCAGAGCATCTGACCTTCCACTTGCCTAGAGCATCCTGCTGAGTGGCTTCCTTTCATCTCTGAGATAAGCGGAAGCGAGGCATGTGGAACCTCTTGCTGCTGTTCAGCACACGCCTCATTTCCGCATATCTCAGAGATCAAAGTATCATGCTCAAGCAGGAGGCTGCAGGCAAGTGGGACGTCTGCACTTCCACTTCCGCAATCAGGAGGCAGAAAAGGCAATTGCCACAGGAGACTTTGAAAGATGTGGTGGGGGGGGGAGGGCGAGAGAGAGGAAAGATAGCACTGCAGCTTTCCAGAAGGAAACTGAGCAGCCTGCTATGCTGTTCCCTTTGCTTAATGACTGATTCATTTAACAGGAACAGAGAATGCATTCCTGTCTTAAAGAGACACAACACCTATATTTTTATTCCCCTTCCTTATTATTGTTAAATTACCCACACAATGAAAAAATATATTTGCACCACCTTTCACTCTCACCTCCCTCTTTATTCCCCACCTAACTATCAACTTGAGGCCACTGGCCACTCCAGAGGGTCCCAGAACACAAGATAAATTTCCCCTATATGTGCATGCTTACGCACATTTAAAAGCACACTCCTTAACCCTCTCAGATTTCATCCAGCGGCAACAACCATTGCTATTTCAACCAGCTGCAACAAAAACTAGATATTAACTGCTCTTGTTCACACCTGCCTTTCCTATCCTCTCTCTTCTTCGTAAACTGTCCAACTGCAAACTCCTTGGGGCAAAGACTCATCTTTTCCCTTCTGCTGCAATGTACATCAGGGTTGATCCACCCTTCCAATAATGGAGAGCTGGATGATGTATTGCTCTCCTCCTATTTTATCCCAATAAACCAGGGAGGCAGATTAGGCTGAGGTATGGTGATGACCCAAGTGAAACCCTGTTTGCTTCATGGCTAGGCAGGTGCCTGAACAAGCCCAGGTACTCCATCTAGTACAACACAGTGGCTTTTTGCATTTAAGCCCACAATCTGCAAGCAATAACTTTTAAAAAGCTGTTGGTAGTTACAGAAAATGTTAATGTTCACTTTGCAAGCTAATCCCCTGCCAACTGAGTGGCACCTTTTAGGAGGTGGGTCTCTTGTAATTAGCAGGACAGAGGTGATCCAGGTAAAGCATCTTCTCCCTGTGGTCACTGGCTGGTGGCTTTTCTAAAAGACTTGGCTCTTGTTTTTTAAGATTGTGAGCCCTCTCAAAGATGGAACCATTTTATTTGCTGTGTAATCTATTGTCAAGAAGTATATAAACTATTATAGTAGGTTGAACAGTTTGTCTCTGTTCCAAATAACAGTCTACTTCTGTTGCAAAGCAAAATAAACCACTTCTGCGAAACCAAAGTGAGGGGAGCATGCAGCAAGAACTCCCTCCTAATGACATTTGTGACCACTTTTTACTAAAACATACTCAAGCATGTCCTTCTACCAACAGCAGGATGCTGGCAGAGGTTGCAAAGTGGGGAAGTCTAGTTTTGTAGTATTGCCATTTCCAGCCACAAGCTCCGTGACTGAAAAGATGTCACACAAAGTTAATAAGGCTGCATCTGGCCAATAAAATGCAGATGGTGCCCAAAACCATCAAATCTACTATCTCCAAGTTATTATGGTTTGAGCTATTAAGACTCCAATGCCACCCATTCACCCCCAATATCCACTATCCACAAATCCTATATGTGGCATTTTTGCAAATTCCTTGATGCCCATAAACAGCCAGGTTTGTCTTTGAGTATAGGCAAGAAGTAGTTTCGAGAGCAAACCAGTTATGACCTAGCATCAGTCAAAAGCATTTGGACACCAAGGAACAGCCTTTCAAAGTTACCAATACACGTCAGCAGCACACAATAAATCAAGATTTGCTACCATTAAGACTTGTTGATGCATCACCACCTCCCAGACAAGGTCTTAGAAAGAAAGAAAACAAAGCAGCAAAATTACTCCTTAGATCTGTTCAGAGATTCCCAACTTGGTCTTTTGTGACTGCAGGCCACAAGTGCAAGCATTATCTAAACAGTCAACCTTTTCTCTTCTCCAACTGGGCAACTGAGGGATGGACAGGCAAATGATCATTCTCACCACATTTCTTCCAACCAGTTCAGGGGCCACATCAAAAATTGCAGTTGCCATTGTTTTTGGAAAACCATGAATAAGCATTATAATTCATACTGTATGACGCCATGCTGTGACACAAGCTGCCTAAATAGTCAAATATTCACCTTTAAGAACAAAAGTCTCAGCTGAATAAAATCAAGAGTGCAACGTAATGCAAGATATACCCAGATTTGCAGAGAGTGACTGCAAAGACCAATGAGAGATTTAGGTTTTCCAGCTGCACAATATACGGTTCATATGGCACAACTTATACACAAAGGCTAAAATGCAGAGCTAGCCTGAAAACTTTCACTTTTTATAATTGTATTACTACTTCAGCAGGCCTGTTACTTAGAGTGCAATCCTAACCTGGAGTTAGGCTGGCACAGTTAGGCCAGCACAAGAGGCCAGAACAAGGGACACCGTAAAGCATGTTTAGACCACTCTCCGAGTCAGAGAGGCCAGCACACAGATCCTCCCTGACTCAGAGTGTAGTCCAAATGAGTTTTACAGTGGCTTGTGCCGGCCAAACTTTGTGCCGGCCAAACTCCAGGTTAGGATTGCGGATTGCACCCTAAGTCATCTATTAGTACACTTCCACTGCCAGGAAAGTCTTCATTCTTCAAAGCATCAACCGATTCAACCTATATGCATTTCATTCACAATTATATCATATGTAATTTTATAACATAGTATACCAAAATGCAAAAAAATGCAGCTGTAACTGAATTATAGCCATTTCAACCTGAAATCCATGTTAGCCAGTAATTGCCATATAATTCCAGAGATAGCAGCTGATGATCTTACATCATTTGCTTAGGTGAACAGAAAATGGATACACAGTATCAACTACTTTGTATTATCCCTTCAAAAACATAGAAGCATCCCATTCTGGTCGTGTCATCTGGATGTAGTTCACCATAGCCCCACTATTGCCCATTACCCCATATTTAGATAGTTGAAGGATGACAAGCATGGGTTGAAAACCCACAGGTGTGTGGACTGCAAGGCCAGGTTGTGCTGAATGAGCACCTCTAATCCTTGGAAAAGCCCCACAGAAACTCACTGAAACACCAGTGGTCTCTGCAACATGGGTCAAACTGGGATCAGGATAACAAACATGGATAACTGGGCAAGGAGTGGAGATGGAAATCCCAAGTAAAGTTTCCTAATCTCTTTACTGTTAAGTGATGGGGAAGACCCTCAAGGCTTTGCAAATTCACTCCCCAACCTTCTGAGCAAATTCCCCCTCCCTTTTCAGCATTAACGATAGTGTAAAAGTTACACCTGCACCAATTAACACAAACCACAATTAAATTGGATAGGATATACTGAGTTCAATGCCAACTAGCTTTTAACTAGACCTTATATTTAAAACCAACTTCAAACCCTAGTCCCAAAACATGGAATGTTCCCTAGTCACTTAAAAATACTTAAGCGGTAAGGCAATGATATGGCTACACAAGACCATAGAATCTAGCTAAGATCTTTGCTGCATGGAATGAGAAGAGAATGCTTTACAAATGGTGCTGAGCTCTACCACCACCACCACCACCACCACCACCCAAAAAAGGGATTGAAAAGTGTTGAAGACACATCTATCGACACCATCACCAGAAAACTTTGAAAAACTTATGAAACAACAAAAAGCTGTGGAGAAAGACAATAAGATTGACAACCAAGGAAGAAGAAAATATTTCTTTTCAGGGGAAGGTAAAAGAGTTCATTCATGAAACATTTTAGGCGTAAGTGCTGCAATGTAGGGCAGAATGTTTTGAAGGAAACTGAGGACACAATCTGAACCTGAAGTTAGGCTGATACAATTAGGCCAGCAAAGTTTGGCTGGCACAAGGGCCACCATAAAGTATGTTTGGACCACTCTCCGAGTCAGAGAGGCCAGCATACAGATGTGCGCCATCCTCCTTGACTCCAAGAGTGGTCCAAATGTGCTTTACAGTGTCCCTTGTGCCCACCAGACTCTGCTGGCCTAAGTATGCCGGCCTAACTCCGGGTTAGGATTGCGCCCTGAAATACATTTGTTTACTTTAATCGCATTTCATTCCCCTTTCCCAGAGTGATATGAGTCTTTCATATTATTTCCAATGGGAGTTCTACCCATTTAGCAGAAACAGATAGCAATTATAAGGAAGACAACAAATTTAGGACATATTTTCAACATGAATCACTTGTAGAAGAAGAAGAATGACAGCCTACACCAAGGCGATGCACAACTTTTCATTATAAAATGCTAAACTGCCGGTGGCAACCTTGATGGATTCCTCTTTACCTGTTGCTGAATTCATGATGTTCTGTTGCACCGGAGGGCTTGTGGGAGCTGTCACGTTCATCTGGGAGAGGAGTGCCTTCCTTGGATCTTGCCATGTTGTCGTCTGATCAATGTGACTGGAGACAAAACAGAACAAGACTGTTAGACGGCACAGCTGCAAGCTGTATGAGGACAACAAGTGGAAAAGTGAGGGAGAGGGAACACAGCTTTGTGGCTAAGTGAATGCTTTGCAAGGAGAAGTTTCAACAGGTTCAATACCTTTCCAAGGTAACAGGTTCAATTCCTACCATTTCCAGGTAGGGCTGGTGAAGAACCCTGGCTGAACTCTGGAGTGAGGAAATAATGGGGAAGACGACTAAAAGACGACTAAAAGGTTGGACTCAGTATAAGGCGGTTTCATATATTAAAATATGCCAACACAAGCATCACATGACTACTCTACAAATGTGCCAACCACTGCAGCCATGGGTCAAACCAGGTCAAACCAGTTCAGAATATGGAAAATTGCTTCGAAACCGAGGTGCTCAAAAAACTCTGGGTTTTCCATATCCCATATCCCAGTTTTAAGTGGTTCTAAAACTTTTTAGACTTTTTAGAATGGCACTCATGTTGGGACCCACCAGAAGTGATGTCATTAACTTGGAAGTGACGTCACTGTCACATAATCAAATCCTTGAATTCAAACTGGTATTCTTGGACTGCAGCAAGGAAGAGACGAAGCGAATAGCTTAATGTGTCCTTTTGCTCCCCCCCCCCCACACACACACCAGCCAAGACTATGGTATGCTATAGAATAGTGCAAGTTATTCCAAGGCCAAAACTATCATTGTTTATTCTGGCAACAGCTTTTCAAATCTTGTGCTATTTTCACCATGGACTTGCAGACTACCTGAGTGTACTTCATGAGCATATCCCATGAATGGAAGAGGGGGAGAAACTTTCCATCTCTTAGTTCAGTTTGTTTATACATACTTTCAAAACTTAGTCAGTGAACATATTGAAAAGCCTGCTCTAATGAGCCGCTGTCTTTCAGCCCTCATTAAAAAGGGTGTGACAAGGGTTCTAGATGACTTTCCCAATCCCTTTTTAATAAACATCCATTAAGTAATAACTAATCCCTTCTCAGCAGTTTTTTGAGGGGTGGTGGTGGTCAGATTCCTCCCTCGATCCCAACAAGCTTTTGAAAGCACTAATGCTAAAATTTAGCACAACTGATGAAGCTAGTGTACGTTTGTGGAAATCTGCGACTTCTCCCAAGTCTTTACAGAGCCAAATTAAATATTTTGAACTGCCGGCTTCATGCCGTTTGCAAAAAGTTGGCTCTCAATCCTGTAGTACAAAGTCTGTTCTTCAGAGGCAAATCTCCGGCTCCCTGCTCAGCTCGGATCTCATGTTACGGTTTCCACATCCAACATTTTTTTTTTACAGACACAGAATCGAAATGAGAGGCGAGCCGTTTCACAACTCAGAAGATAGCATGTAGGCCAGTCTTATTGCGGCAACAAGAAACGTGCACACAACAGTGGGCCTTCAGCACACACGGGAAAGAAACAAAGAAGGAATACATGTGGGGAAAGAACAGTGGAGCTGCCACACGAACAGACATACCACCATTTTCAAGTTTAGTTCGTTTAAGAAAAATTATACCCTAATTTTCTTTTATTGAGGAACTCCAAGCTGCTAAAAGTATAGGTAACAAATAATCCAGAAATATGGAACATTAAAAATTACACTAGAATCATCAGTCCAAACCAGGGGCTTCCAAACCACAGATCCAATGCCCAGGGAATTCCTTCCCCATCATGCATGGTGCAGATTGTTCTACCTCTCAGATGTTCCATTTTCCAGCTGGTAAGGATGCTTCTATGTCCGGGCATCCCAGAATGCTGTGCAGGAGGATGCTGGGCATAGATGCAAATGCCCAGAGTGTTCCTGCAGGCTGCAAAATGAAGCGGCTGCGAGATGGAACGACCCATGCCACTCACGACAGGGAAGGAATTCCCCATGTACAGAGGTTTGCTGTTTGGAAACCACTGGTCCAAACAAATGATCAGTTCAGTATCCTGTACAACCCTTTTTAGTTTCCTGCCTTATTATGGCATTATACTGTAGCCTCAATTCAATCCCAGGCAGACGGAATCGAACCACCGGATCAATTTTAATTTAGCAGCATCATAGTAGAATCTCCCTTTGAAGTTCCCCTGCTGAAGAATAGTGATTTTCACATCAGCAGCAAAATGTCCTGGAGTACTGAAATATTTTCCCAACTTGTTTCTGAATGCTGCTATTTTAAAATCAGGTTTGTGGCTCTTCTTTTAGATAAGGACTGACCTGGCAGGTGATTGCCTATAACTAGCGATGTTTGTTCCTGATGAGTAAGGTTGCTTTACAGACTACATCTTGTTGCACACAAAGGGCTGGTTAAAATTAATACAGACATGCCCCGGTATCCGCTGGGGTTCCGTTCCAGGCCTCACCATGGATACCTGAAAGCGTGGATACCGGGGACGCTTTTTTAAAGATAGGGGAACACCAGTAATTTAGCTGCAACAAGATAAAACAAAGATTTGTTTAATGTTCCCCTGTCTTTTTAATTCCTGCCATGACTCCTAGCAGTTCGAAAGCATCTAAAGTGCAAGTAGATAAATAGGGACCACTTTGGTGGGAAGGTAACGGTGTTCCGTGCACTACGGCGTAGAGTCATGCCGGCCACGGAAGCTTGTCCTCGGACAAAACGCCAGCTCTACAGGCTTTGAAACGGAGATGAGCCACCCCTTACAGTCGGTCACGACTAGGACCAGACCATTCGGTCGTGGGGAAACCTTTACCTTTATCTTTTTAATAGGAGTCCCAGTATCCATGGTATACATGGATAACTGAAACTGTGGCTACCGAGTCAGTGGATACCAGGGCATGCCTGTACCACCATTTTCAAACACCTCTACCTATACCATGCTGGAGAAATAGCAATTGAATGAGCTCCTGACGGTATGTCTCCATTAAGTCCTGTAATATTATCAGCTCTCCATCACCACCCCATCCACTCCATCTGGCTTTTTGCAGGGTCTAGTTCCCGTTTCTGATTAGTAAGTAAGGGCACCACCACTTGCAACTTACAGCTCCCAGCAAACACTACTCCAACATTACTTATCCTCAACAGTGACACTTGGATGTTGATGCTAATTTTGCTGCGCTCCAACCCTGCTCTGGATTTTAGCTTAGAATTGTTATATACTTACTGTTAGCTGCCTTGACAGTCCCTTTAAGGGGACTGAAAGGTGCCAAGTTGTAAATTTGTATGTAAGCTTGACACAAAACTGTCCCAGGCCTTTTGGTTTTGAAGGCCACTCTACCTTTCTTTTCTTAATATCTGTGTGTGCCCACATATCTGCCAGCATAAAATAAATCTTCATGCATGTAATAAGTAGACCACAATCCATTAAAGCTTAGATCACAATAAATCCATTCGTCATTAACCTTTCACTTAAAATAGTCGGGTCAGACTGACCCAGAGAAGCCAGGCTAAAAAAAGCCATGCCTGCTTCTGTTCTTCTACAAAGCCATCCCTGATCTCAAGACCAGATTAGTAAAGTTCATTTTTTGTTCAAACTCAAGTGCCACAAGATAGTGGTTTTGCTGATCATTTTAGGTGCCCATTTCTGCACATTTTCCAGATGTGCAATGTCTTTAAGATAAGGTGACCAGAATGGTAGCTAATTTCCAGGCAATTTGGGAACTCTCAACCCAGAGATTTGTAGAAGGGCATTACCATACTGGTAGTTTTATTTTCAAACCCACTCCCAACAACCTGAAACACAGAATCTGCCTTTTGCACAACTGATTGACATTTGCATTAGATCAATCAAACCCAATATTTCTCTCCTGTGTAGTATGGGGAGATCCTTTTGGTGCTCAATAATTCGGTATTCAGAAACCTGGTTCCTTTACTGCCCGCCCTAGTTCCAAGACCACGTGTATTAAGAATATGTATGTGCCACTTTTCAACATTCATACTGAATGAACTTAAAAAGCACCAGTTTCAATATACATTTTTGGGAGAGCTGCCCATTTATATGCAGTTTGACAACGGTCCAATTTCTTCTTACTTTCTACTCCTAGTGCTTGAGCTATTCATCAATCTCCAAAGAGGATCCATTATCTCATACTCAGATTGCAAAGTTTATTTCGAGGAGCTTTGGTGAAACTTTTTGAAAGCACAAGTACACCAAGTCCCCAAGTTACATCCTGGCTCCATTCTGGGGGTCTGGCTGGAAGTTGGAACATCTGGCTCTTGGAGACTCCCTGAACCTGCACTCTGAGCCTACATGCACCTGCACAAAAGAATCAGAACGGACTGACTACGAGCACACCATTCAAACCAAGCAATGCGCTAATTGCGAAGGTGTCAAAGTTCTAGGGCAGTGTTATTCAAACTGTGGTTTGGGACCCACTTGGTAGGTTGCGATATGTCAGGTGGGTCGGTGAGAGCTGCCACCTTGGAAGCTGCAGACTTTACTCTTCCTATATTATGAGCGTTAACAGTTTAAATTTTCAAGTGAGGGTTTATTTTTAAAAAATTGTTTTCTGTTCAGTGCTTTTACATAATATTTTGTCCTAATCCTGCTTTACTGTCAGGGACATTTCACGGTTATACAATTGCTGCAGTCCAAGAATGCCAATTTGCATTTCAAGAGTGTCATTTTATTATGTTACAAAGACAGCACTTCCTGCATGATGATGTCACTTCCTGCCATGACATCACTTCAAGGTTACTGACAGCACTTCCAGTGGGTCCCAATATGAGTGCCATTCTAAAAAGTGGGTCCCTGTCTAAAACGTTTGAGAACCACTGCTCTAACATTTCAACTCATTCATTCATTCATTCATTCATTCAATTTATACCCCGCCTTTCTGCCCGAAGGCACCCAAAGCGACTTACAACAAAATACAATAAAATCATTGTGTATAATAGTTAAAAACAATAGTTAAAACAAAATTAAAACAATTAAAATTTAAAACAGCCAACCCCGTGGATCATAAAATATACAAGAGTGTAAAAAAGAGGATGCAAAAACCACCCAGGCAATCAAAAACTAAAAGCCTGCTGAAACAAAAAGGTCTTCAGCCCCCACCGAAACACGGCCAAAGAGGGAGCAGTTCTCAACTCTAAGGGTTCCAAAGTTGGGGGGCCACTGCCGAGAAGGCCCTATTCCTGGCCGCCATCCCTCTCACCTCTCCTGGTGGCGGCACAGTCAAAAGGGGCCCCCAGATGATCTAAGAGTACGGGCAGGATTGTATGGAAAGAGGCGGTCCTGCAAATACCCCGGACCCAAGCCATAAAGGGCTTTAAAAGTCAGAACAAGCACTTTGAATCAGGCCCGGAACAGAACTGGCAGCCAGTGTAGTCGCCGAAGCAACGGTTCGAGAGAGTCAAACCAATGTGCCCCAGCAACCACATGAGCAGCTGTGTTCTGTACCAGTTGTAATTTCCGGACCGTCTTCAGAGGCAGCCCCATGCAGAGCGCATGGCAATAATCTAATCTGGATGTCACTAGGGCATGGCTCACTGCGGCCAGGTCCGCGCAGCTCAGGTATGGTCGCAGCTGGCGAATCAGCCGAAGCTGAGCAAAGGCTCCCCTGGCCACCGCCACCACCTGGGAGTCCAGGAGCAGCTGTGGATCCAGGAGAACCCCCAAGCTGCAGATCTGCTCCTTCAGAGGGAGTGCAACCCCATTCAGAGCAGGGCGATAGTCCAACACCCAAGCTGTGGATTTCCAGACCAAAAGCACCTCTGTTTTGTCCGGATTTAATTTCAGCTTGTTCACCCACATCCAGCCCCCAACTGCCTCCAGACAATGATCCAGGACCTCAACTGCCTCCTCAGAATCAGGGGAAAGGAGAGATAGAGTTGGGTGTCATCAGCATACTGATGGCATCCCAACCCCAAACCCCCGGATGACCTCTCCCAGCAGCTTCATGTAGATGTTAAATAGCATGGGGGATACGATAGACCCTTGCAGCACCCCAAACTTAAGAGGATGGGATGCCGAACAAGCACCACCTTCTGGGATCTGTCAGCCAGGAAGGAGCGGAACCACTGCAGACAGTGCCTCCGAGCCCCAGCCTGGCCAGCCGATCCAGAAGGACACCGTGGTCGATGGTGTTGAAAGCTGCCGAGAGGTCCAGCAGGATTAACAGGGATGCACTCCCCCGTCCATTCCTCGGTGAAGGTCATCCACCAAGGCGACCAAGGCAGTCTCCATCCCGAATCCCGGCCTGAAGCTGGACTGGAATGGGTCCAGATAATCCGTTTCCTCCAGTACCCTCTGAAGCTAAGACGCCACCACCCGCTCAATCACCTTTCCCAGGAATAGGATATTCAAGACTGGCCGAAAGTTGTTTAGATTAGTGGGATCCAGGGAGGGTTTCTTCAGGAGGGGGTGAACTATCGCCTGCTTCAAAGCAGGCGGCAGCACCCCCTCCCTCAGAGATGAATTCACCACCCTCCCCATCCACTCGGCCAGCCCTTCCCGGGCAGCTCTAATTAGCCATGCTGGGCAAGGGTCGAGTGGGCAAGCAGCAGGTCTCACACTCCAGATAATCCTGTCCACATCCTCAGGCTCTACAAGCTGGAAAGAATCCCAAATGGTAGGATAGACAGGTTCCCCGGGGACATCACTAGATATGCCCACAGCGGTGTCCAAATCACACCGAATCTGATCGACCTTCTCTGCAGTGTTTTGCAAACTCGTCACAGCGAGCCTCCGTGTGCTCCTCCACTCCAGTGGGGGGGGCAGATGTAGAAGGCTAAGGACCACATGAAAGAACTCAGCTGAACGGTTCTCTGCAAATGCGATGGTGGCAGAGAAGTGAGCCCTCTTAGCTGCCACCACCGCCCTAGAATACAATCTTAACTGGGCCCTAGCCCATGTATGGTCAGATTTGGCACAAGTCTTTTGCCACTGACGCTCTAGACGTCTGCCCTGCCGCTTCATCGTTCGCAGCTCCTCAGAAAACCAAGGAGCTCATTACTTCCATTTGACTTTATTTCTTCTGTGAAGACATTGGTTCAGATGTGGGTATATGTCCTGCAGCTTCCACAGTGAAGACATACACAATTAACTGAGCTTGTCTGCAATCTCGCCATCCTCCTTTAGCACACATTATATTTTCTTTGCCCATCTCTGGCTAGTTTTCTGTTTGCAATACATTTAAAGAAATTTTATTGTTGGTCTCAATATTTTGCCAGAATAATTTTTTTTCATTTTATAAGAGCAAGACTTCTAGATTTTAATCGCTTCCTTGCTTCTGCTTATTAACCATGCTGCCATCCTCTGACTTAATGACACCTTTCCAGATCTGGAAGTCTTATAAAATAATGCATGAGAATGATGATTCTTTTCCCTCTCACACACCACCAGAACCAGGAGATAGCCACTAAAATTGAGTGGCGGGAGTATTAGAACAGACAAACGAAAATATTTCTTTACCCAGCATATAATTAATCTGTGGAACTCCTTGCCACAGGATCTGGTGATGGCATCCGGCCTGGATGCCTTTAAAAGAGGATTGGGCAGATTTCTGGAGGAAAAGCCCATCAAAGGTTGCAAGCCATGATGGGCATACATAACCTCCTGGTAGACTAGGTCTGAAACCCAGAGGCAAGGGAGTGGCAACAGGATACAGGTATCTTATTGTCTTGTGCACTCCCTGAAATATAGGAAGCTGGACTAGATGGTCCTTGGCCTGATCCAGCTTCTTCTCAGGGGTATACATTCTAGCACAGCTTTCATTAGCTTTCTTTGTGAAACTTGCAAGTGTTTTGACCCTCTTGACTTTCCTTTTCAACTGAGTTCCTTCATTTTGAAAAAAAAAAGCTGTTCCACCTCTGTGCTATTGTAAGACCCTCCCTCCAAAATTTTCTTCATGGAGTTGTTCTGTCAAACAGAAGACACTGGAAGAGACAGAGAAAACACTGCTGATACTTCTGGAAAAAGGATGTATATATGCATGACAATCAGAGAGGCAGAGCGTTTTTCTGCTCTCCCCTTGGCCATTTGCAGACACAGATCTCCAAGAGTGCTTGTGAAAAGACTATTGCCACTTCAGGAAACCAGGTTTGATTTAAAGGACATTTCTCTCTGAATTGTCCCCTGTGCTTGAAACAGGGAACACCAAGGAAGGGGAGGTCACACAACACTGCCTGTGATCAAAGTTATAGCCCGTAACACAAGACCTGCACCACCTGTTATACTCTAAGAGTGCTGTAACCCTTTTGTGTTTACCTTGCCTTAGTATGATGGGGTTTTGTTTTTACCAAAACCACCCTGTTTAACTGAGCAGAAACCAACAAACAGGCTAAATTGTAAAGTGGAACAATGCAAAGATGGTGGAGCCAAGAAAATTTTAATTTTAACTCTACCTCCCCTTAAATCCTCTCACCACCAGTCAATTCAAAGCAGTGCGGCAGCAGGTCTGGCATTCAAACTCCACAGTGGGCCGACTGCCCAGATTTATGACCCACTTATCAAGCCCCATGTTTGTTGTGAAATTGTTATTTATAAAGTCACATGCTAGGGCTTGTTCCCAAGCTCGCTAAACCTACACGCTTAATTGATTCTCTGGACAATGCTGTATTGTTGACTAATCTCTCCAGAGTTCCTCACACAAAAACATACGCTCTCTTGTTTGGGTTACACTGTTTGTACATTGTATTGACAATTCTGAAAATAGATGAGAGCCAGAGTACAAACACACTCGCTACATGATATGAATGAGAGATTACAATCTATAGATTTATTAATGCCACAGAGCAAATAAGCGAGGGGTCGGTTTTCCCCATAAAGTAGAGTCATCAATGGGTTTGTACTCCACTTGCAGTCTGATGGCATTCAATAGATTAGGCAGACTGTGCAAGGAAGAGGGCAGGTCTGATGTTTCTGGCATAATTATACAAGTGCACTCCCTTTCATCTAGATTGCTTAATCTTGGCTTCGGAGATTCACAAGGTACACTTTAAACATTTACTATCAAGAGCAGGAAAAGCATCACTTTTAAAATAGCTTGGAAATCATTACCCTATTTATAACCAAGATAATAAAACTGAGGCTCACCAGGTCAAAATGAAACACACACACCCTCTTTAATTTTATGGCACAAGTCCAACTAGTTAAGCATTAATGAGTTCTTCCTCCCTTTCCCAGCACTAATGATTAACCAATGTCATATTTATTATTTCATGGTTTAAAAACTAGTTTTTCATCTTCCAATGTATAAAATAATATATTCATCTTCCAATGCATAAAAATATGACAGTATACAAAAATGGCATTCCTAACTGGAGTTTCAAAAATCAAAAAAAATTAGTATCTTCACTCTTTGCATGCTCTCGGTCAGAGAATAAAACTCAGAAAAAACTAACAGCTGCTGGATACCCTGTATCCAGGGTCTTTAATAGATCCTAGATCTATTAAAGAGATTCCTGTGGATTCTCACACCTGCACCTCCCAACCCCAACCCACCCTACACACAATTTGAGATGTACAAAATTATGCATGGGATGGGTAGAGGGATGCTCTTTTCCCTCTCTCTCTCAACACCAGAACCAGGGGACATCCACTAAAATTGAGTATTGGGAGAATGAGAATGGATAAAAGGAAATACTTATTTACCCAGCGGTTAATTAATCTAATCAGCCAACTAGCTACTGCACCCTCAACTGGGGAAAAAAAGCTAGCGCCCAGCAGGGGTCTGCAACTAGCATATAGAGCAGGGTTTTTACTAATATACAGTCTTCTGCTATTCACTGAATCCTCAGTCCCAGATGTAGTCTTCACAGTGTGGTTCTCTCCTCTGGCTGTGTGACAGCAAGGTTCAGCAGGTGATCCTAAGTCCAGCCTGGATAGGTCCTCAAGGTTGGACTCCATTCTTTTGCCAGCTGGCCTTCAGACATCATTCCCACACTCGCTAACCAGCTCCACAGTGACTCCGTTCGGCCACCACAGGTACTGCAGCTTGTCACACTCTGGCATTCTGTCTCCCAACCAAAAACAGACCACAGATTCTCCTGCTTAGCTTTTGGCAGTACCAGCAGCTCAACCATCAGTCCGACATCACTTCCGTCAGCTCAAACATCACTTCCAGGTCTTTGGGAAAACCAAGAAGTAACTATTTTTTTGCCACCTGGAGGCATTCTGAGGGCTAGGAAGGCTGCACGAGGCCTCCCTGGCTCTCAAAACACCCTCCACAACCAGAGCACAGCTTGGAGGGTGCAGCCCATGCCAGCAAGGTCAGGAGTGCCAGAGGCTCATAAGGGACCAGAGGCTTGCCGTGGGCCAAATAGAGGCTCTCCGAGGGCCGCATCTGGCCCCTGGGCTGGGGTTTGGAGACCCCTGATAAAGAGGGTCTCCTAATTGAGTCAACCCACACAGAATCCTATAGGGCTGTGGTTCCCAGACTATGAGTTGTGGCTACCAGGGAAGCCAAGGAAACCAGCCAGGGGAGCTGCCCTATAGTATAGTTAGCGTAGCTGCATCAGCACTGGAAAGTTGGTTAGGACTGAGCTGTAAAACAGTGATTTTTGAAGTGCAATGTTAATAAAATGATGGCAAAAGAGACCGACAGATGAAGGTAAGCATACGTAACGGCAGAAACCGATGTCCAAATCAGGTCTGAGCCGATGAATTTGCCCAACCTAGCATTCAACATTAGGCAGTCTAGTTAATCCACATATGCAGTTGAAAAAGACCTACCTACCACCCATTCACTACACGTAGATTAGGAGCAACAGTGAAAGGCCCATGAATCAAACCAAGGACTTGCTTGCCATCCCCACTTCAAGGCCAACCCAGAAGCAAGAGGGGCATATGGAGGGATTGAACACAATCTTGTTTAAGGCGGAGTGTTGGGACTTATGTGTCAGTCATAACTAGATGGGCCTTTGGCCTGATCCAGCAGGGCTCTTCTGATCCCAAAATGGATAAGAAGAACGCAAACACAGCATTTACAGAAACAAGCTATTTTTAGTCTCAAGAAGAATCTTGCACACATTTTCCAAACATGCTTAGACTAGACCAGTGATGGCGAATCTATGACACGCATGTCAAAGGTGACACACTGCAGCGTTTGGGGAGACACACCAGCAATCACAAATACCTGACAAAAACTGAATGACTCATTTTTCATTTTTGTAATTATTTGATGTTTCTTTATATAATACATAGCACCACACATGACTAGACTGTATTTTTTGTTTAAATACATGGATATAAAGAATTTTTTCTCTTTGGTCTGGGAGGGGGGTTGACACGCCAGCAGAGCCAAGTTAAGCATTTTCCTAAGTTTTGACATGCTGATCTCATAAGGTTCGCCATCACTGGACTAGACACATTAAGATTTACAAAGCTCTGAACACAAGTGCTAATATGAAATGAATATCTGCCACAAGATGGAATAGTTCCTATCGTGTGTTTGCATTAGGGCTGTTGGTTAAAAAGCTATTTAACAGATTTCCATATTATATGAAGAGTCACATTGATATTTGTAAAGGTTGACAGTGAATAGCTACCTATAACTCAACACACACTCCTCATTAGGTCATCTTGGGTTTTCCCCTCCCTCATTCCTAATTATAAGGCAGCAAAACCACAATGGCCTCAACAAGCATAGCCTTCTCCTGCAGCCCCATAATTAAAATGGGCCCCACTTTTCCATAAATACTTTATTTGTCAAAAATTGTAGTTTGTGTACTTGTTTTCCTTGCGAGGAAACTGCTCTAATTTGTAAGGGTGTTTTTTTCTGTTAAAAACATGTAACACCATCCTTTTGGTGATAAAATATCCAAATAAAAACACGACGTTTTGGTTTTAAAGGCATTTTCCAGAAATTAAAATAAGATTACTGGTCCAATTAATAACTGTCACATTTCTCTTCTGTTCTGAATTGTATCATGCCGATTACAAAGAAATCCAAGTAAAATTTACTTCATTCATTCAACTGATGTTTTGCCATGCAAATTTGCATCAAATATACGTGTGGTCTTAAAAAGGACAAGGTCTATTACAGCAATACCTTGAGTTTCAGTGCTTTCCTCTTTCAATGATTTTTAAGTATAACCACATTTCATGGGCCAAAATTACTCTGCAAGCTAAATAAGGCTCTGCTTTGACATCCATCCATTGTTGTTTTTTTAATTTCACCCATGCTCTGACCCTAAACAGATGAAAGTGCAAATAAAAGTATGCCGGTATTGACAATTTGGCAAACACCTTGAAGAGGCTGTGCTCACCATCACGCACATTCCAAACACATAATGGATCGCTTGAATTTAAATATTGTATAAAAAGCAAGGGGAAGCAAACTTTATATTTTCCATGTCTAAAAATACATGCTCAATAATATTAGTAAATTAGTGGATGAATACATTCCACTGAAATTTGGGTCATTTCAAAGATCCAATAGCCTTTTTCAGTGGATAGCGTTCTTCTCACATTCCAGCCAAGATCTGTTGAGCTCCATGCATCTGTTCACCCTGCACTCCAATGTCTATGCATTCAGAGGCAAGAAGAGACACTGTGCACAAAAGCTTGTTTTACCCGCCAATTTGACCCCTCCTTCACCTTGCCCCGCCATGCCCCCACACCACACCAGGCTCCATTTCGGAGCCGTACAGAGGCAAACAAGTGCAGGCTGGCTTAACACAGCAAGCTGCCTCGCACTCTACCAGCGAGGCACCCAGAGCATCTGTGTGTGTCCCCCACCCATAATGGTAGTTCTGTCACTGACAGGAAGATGGATGACAGACTATTTCTGACAACATACTGATCTGGTTCAGTCATCTAAACCAGCAGTCTCCAGACTGGAGACCGCTGCAGCACCTGAAAAGGCTTCCCAGCACCTTTTGACACTTTTCGTTCCACCGGAGAGCAAAGTTACAGCCGCGACTACAGTCCCCAAGTGTCACCGCGACCAACCAAGCTTACCCAGAATACCATGTGCACAGCTTGCTGGGGTGAAACAACCAGGAAATGGCTGGCCACAGCAACAAAGGGGAGCTGAAGTCGTGGCTTTCCCAACACTCCCTGGCAGAATGGTAAGTGCGGGTCATAGGGCAGAGGGAAGCAAAGGTCTCTGGATCTGTCCCACAGGCTGGAGTTTGGAGATCGCAGGTTAGATTGCAAATAAGCCATAGAGAGCCTTTGGCTTCCATGCCTTTCCATATGCAAGAAGGGAGTATACTTCTCATGTACAGGAAGGGGGGCATTCCTGAGATTTTGGAATTTTCCTCTTGCAACACTACAGGGCAGCTAGCCAATTGTCGTCTCCTCGGTGGAAGGACATCCACAGTACCATTCATTCACCTAAATGTACAGTACTTCCCTGAAAGTCTGAATGAAAATATAGTAACCCGAGGAGTAGGAAAAAAGTTACTGATGAAACTTAGGTTGCACAAAAAGTTGATGGAGGCTGTGGTCACATTCCTGATGCAGACCAGGTGTAAACTGATGTAACCGACATGCTTTTCCGCTCAAGCATTCTTGGAATTTTAGTTCTGAAAGACAAATCAGGTCTTCATGCAATTCTCCATAACCTAATAAAATAATTCCGTGAGTTCCTTGGGGCAAAAAGGCAGTTAACCTTTCTAGTACTTCACCATTTGTGGTACAAGTTACATTGTTACCTCGACAATTTCAAGTTGTCTGCAACAGGAACTAAGCAAGTTGTCTACAATAGGAAGATTGACCTTGAAACTTCAGGAGCAGGCTGATTCATAAGAAATTGGAAATTTTTATTGTATCATAATTCATATTAGCATAAAAACATTTCTAGCCCCATTGGAAGCTTTGCAGGCACACACACTCCTAAGCCGTGACTCAAAGCAATTGAGGAACATTCCCCTGAAGTTTTTGTGCAACATGTGGTACAATTTGGTGCTGGGGTTATATTTATATCTTACTTGGTTAAAGATGCAATGGTTAAAAAGGAACATACACTGCATGTTGGAACTGAATGGCTTTCTTCCCTAAACTCCATCATGTGACCTCGTTAGTTATTTCAGCTAAGTTAAATTTGCTTTAGAAGTTATTAACCTATTCATCCCCACTTTGCATCGGGAGAGCAAACAAGAGGAAGGCATCTTAAGAAAGCAAAGTTTACAAGGCAAAGGTTCTGAACTATTCCTTCAGGGTCATTCCGTGTCAAATCATCACACCGTTTCAAACTGACCTCCTTAGATTTTTATGAAATTTGGGGTACTTGTCCTATGGCATACTGCAAAAATACCAATTTTTAGCAGCCTATGTTTATAATGTTAAATTTTATAGCTAAATAAACTTGCAAAATTTTATCAAAAAATGGCATGCTAGTGATCCTTCAACTAGTCGTACCTCGGACACCAGTTGAGATATAGAGTGTATCTACGGGAGTGGTCTTGTTTTAAAGCTCTTTCCATGTATATGATATACAACACAATGGATTTAATTTTTTTAAGTTTTAAAAAAATCAATTAAAAACTTAAAATCAATTTTCTCAAAAACATTTTTAAAATCTTGGGAAAAAAATCTCAAAATTAGTTCATACTTGTGTCTAACTATATTCCAAGAATTATTTTGGGACGATGATGGGCTCATAAGATATGAGAGATCACACAAGAGAAAACAGAATTTTCAAGTTGAACTTAATTTTTCAAATCTACAACATAATTCTTTTACAGTATTTATGAATGTTGTTTCTTTGTGTTTCTTTGTGGAGAAAAGTAATAACTTTTCTCCATTTGTTAAGTTGTGACCCATTTGTTTTTAGGTGCTGTAACTTTCCACAGATATGAAAATGCAAAATGGAACAGGCAGGATCATATTGGCCATTGGGCAACACCACCATTGCCCCTTCTCTCCATGCTACTGCTCTCGGCTCAGTCTGCCTGCAGAGTTTGTGAAGCTCCTTGCTTCTGTTTATTTGTTGGTAACTATCAATAATAATTGTCAATTGTGAATGTGATGTGATCATTTGAGGCAGTTGACAACATGAAGTATGCATTTTACAACAATACTTTTTACTTTTAGACTTAAATATATTTTTTCCTCTGTGAGTTAAAAAACTTAAAAATATGCATTCCTTCAACAATTATATAGAATCTTTAAATATGCCAAGTTTCGCCAAAATCTAAGAACATGAGGTAGAAAATTGCCCTTAAGTGTGATGATTTGACACGGAATGACCCTTCAGCAGAACTACAAGGTGGAGGAATCTGTTAAGAATGACCAGCCATCTCCAACTTGCTCAGCAGCTCTGCGCAAACAGGAGTCAGGTTGCGGCCTGGAGCACAAAAAAGCTGAATAAACACCGTTTTAGCACTGACTGGTGGCGTTCTGGGTTAAACTGCTGCTGCTAAGCTTGCTGACCAGAAGGTTGGCAGTTCAAGACCACGAGACAGTGTGAGTTCCCGTCACTTGTCCCAGCTCCTGCCAACCTAGCAGTTCAAAAGCACATAAAAATTGCGAGTAGATAAATAGGTACCACTTCGGTGGGAAGGTAACAGCGTTCTGTGCACCTTGGCGTATAGTCATGCTGGCCACATGACCACGGAAACTCATCTTCGGACAAACGCTGGCTCTTCGGCTTAGAAACAGAGATGAGCACCGCCCGCTACAGTCGGTCACGACTAGACCATTCGGTCGTGGGGAAACCTCTACCCTTTTAGCATTTATTTCAGCAGACGTTGGGTTTTCTTCATTAAGCATTGTTGAGCTCTGCTCACAAAGCAAACATGCTAGTGTCTAGTTTGAAACTCTAATCAAGAGTTAGAGACCCCATCATTAAAGTAGTGAAGCTGCCCCCACAAACAGCAGGTTTCAGGTGCCTGTAAGAGTGGGAGACAGATCCGAATCATGACTCAAGCTACCAAGAACTGCTACTACACAAACACTAGCAAAAATAAATGGGATTTGCACAACAAAACATATATCTAAAGTGAATTGTGCCATGTTAACAGGGGAAGCACATATGCTTCCAAGCTGGGAGTTTCCACCTCAAAGGAACAAAATATGTGCTAGGAATACTAAAGGCTAACCCAATCAATTTAGCCAGAGGCAGAAGCATAGCCAGAGGGGTGGTGGTACAGTAAATATGGCATGCAAGGTGATATATCGTGTTAGTGGTCTCTCCGCATCAGAGCATTCGGGACAGTTTTGCATTGACAACGGCAAGTCGCTGCCCCAAATGGCTCCAATAGCGAGGGGGAAGAGCCACTTACACAGCGCACTGCAGCACCTGCCACACTTACTGCAATGCCCCCTCTGGCTATGCTTCTGCACAGAGAATCTCACTTTCAATTTTACTGTCAACATACAGCCCTGGATGGTCCAGGACCTAATGCTCTCAGATCTCCATTTTTGGAAGTACTTCTTCACATTACACACAAATCACTTATATCAGTGGTTCGCAAACTTTTTAGATGGGGACCCACTTTTTAGAATGGCACTCATGTTGGGACCCACCAGAATTGATGTCATAGCCAGAAGTGACATCTTCAAGCAGGAAGTGCCACCATTGTGACAGTCAAATGACACTTCTGGAATGAAAACTGGCATTCTTGGACTCCAGCAATTGCACAATCCTGAAACATCCCTGACGGAAAGCAAAATTAGGACAAAACATCATAAATGCACTGAAATATTTTTTTTAAACCCTCACTTAAAAATTCAAACTGTGAACACTTACAAAAGGAATATAGCAAGAGTAAGGTCTGCAGCTTCCAAGATGGCTGCTCCCAGCTTTCTGGGTTGGCTGCTCCCACCAGACATCAGTGTGTGACCCACCAAGTGGGTCCTGGCCCACATTCTGAAGAATATACAATGTGCATCTTGAATACATCACAGCAATATCTTGGTTTTCATAGCTTTCCTCTTTCAGCAGTTTTCAATTTAATCACATTTCAAATTTCATTCACCTGCTTTCTTCTTTCATCTGATTTCATCCAACCATCCACAATGTTCAATATTATGCTTTTTTCTTTTATTTCTGTTTGTTTAGATTTTGCTTGCATATGCTTATATATTGCAGTTACTTACATTTTTCACTGACCACAATACACTTGCAGGCTAAATAAGGCTATAGCATGCATCCATTTTGAACTTTCATCCATGCTCTGGTCCCTAACCAGATGAAAGTATTGCTGTATACAAGACGCAGTGACAAGCACTAGCTCAGCTGGCTTGAAAAGGGGATTAGAGGGGTCTACTGCTGGCTATTAACCATGAAGGCCATGTGACAACCCTAGAGGCAGCATTCCATTGAAAACCAGTTAATAGTGACCAGGCGCGTATCTTACCTGTGGCCCCCCATGGCACGAGCCATGGGGCACTGGGCAACGGTGGGGTGCCATCACGTGCAGAACCGCACAGTTTTTGGCCCTCCCACCCGCCCATGCTTCCCTTAGCTCGGAAATGGAGTGTTTCCAGGCTAAGGGAGGCGTGTCTGAGTGACGTGCGGGGGGGTGATGTGGGGTGCATGGTTTCAACGCCAGCCATGGGGCGTGCTCGGGCCTCCGTGCGCGCCTGATAGTGACAGGAAAAACGCAACAAGAGGTATGAGCTCTTGTCGTGAGCATCCAATTGCCTAGGTAACAATTGGAAAGCAAGGTAACAGGGCCTTTGGTCTGAGCCAGGACTCTCATGTTTTGAGATACTCACATGACTTCCCTGAGATCTCCATGATTGGCTGTGAGTATCCCCAACAAATAAGGGAATACATGAACGGCCAGGGCACCGCACTCTCACTGGCTGTTCTCCAGGTCTGGAGCTCGCTCTCCCTGGGCACTTGGCAAAGCTCAAACGAGAGTGTTTTCCAGAGGCAATATTTACTCCGGCAGGCATTGCTTGTCCACAGATGAGCGCCGGGTTACTTTGGTAGTTTCCGATTTATTATATGCACTTTTAATTTATGCGATAATAATCCCCTTTCGCAATGCAAGTTTCTGGTTGTGTTTTGTCCCGCACTCAATCTTACTAGATAGCATTACTCAGCATTTAAACCATTTTTGCAATGGATGCAATAGCCACAGCCTGCACATTTTCTTCCCTAAAAACACAGAGATCTTATCAATTGTAATTATGTTTCAGCTTAATAAATCGCATTAGCTTATCCAACATCCTTAAGAATTTTAATTGCTATGTTTCTCCACAGCCCATGCATTCGTTAAACTGAAAGATCAAAATTCAACTCTATTTTGTGGGGCCAAATTGTACAGATGATGCATTGAACAGGCTGCAAGGTCTTTTTTTACTGCCCTTCAGACTCAAAGCCATGTGCTATGCAAATTACTAAAATGTAAGGTTGCTCAATGGGTATTGCGAAGAGGTGCCAATTGTCCTTAAATGAGATCCATTATTACATCATGGTTACAATTGGAGAGGTTTGGCCTCCAATTCTCTACTCACTGATGAAGTCTGGGTATGTTTTGAGGCATACAAAATTATGCATGGAAGGGATAGAGTCGATAGAAGGATGTTCTTTTCCCTCTCTCACAACACCAGAATCAGGGGACATCCGCTAAAACTGAGTGTTGGGAAAGTTAAAACAGACAAAAGGAAATACTTTTTTATCCAGCGGGTAATTAATCTGGGGAACTCTGTCACAGGAGGCAGTGATGGCATCTGGCACTTGGGTGCCTTTAAAAAGGGACTGGACAGATTTCTGGAGGAAAAGTCCATTGTGGGCTATAGGCCATGATGGGTGGTGCAACCTCCTTACATTAGTAGTAGGCTACTTCAGAGTGCCGGGTGCAAGGGAGTGGCCACAGGTTGCAAGCATCTTGTTGTCTCATGAGCTCCCTGAGGCACCTGGTGGGCTGCTGTGAGATACAGGAAGTTGGACTGGATGGGCTCTTTGGCCTGATCCAGCAGGGCTCTTCTTATGTGTGTTCTTATGCCGGAGTGTGCTGAAGAGGGAATTTTGCATAAAGGTAGCTATCCATCCTGGTCTGCCATTGTCCATTCTCTTTCCAAAAACCATTCTCCAGTCAAACTAGTTGCTGACCAGAACTGTAAAGGCTACTCATCTATCATGATTTCCAATTATGGATTGAAGCTAATCAAAGAGTATATCCTACGCCCCTACAACAAACCAATGGCACATATGGGGTTGGAATTCACACTGTGCATATCAATCACTCTCCACCTCCACTTATTGCCGTATACCACTGGTTTACTTTCACAGCAGGGGTCTCCAAACTACAGCCTGGGAGCCAAACCCAGCCTGCCATAAGATTTTACCCTGCCCACAACAACTTGACATTTTTACTCATCATATATCATTTCTCAGTTTAAGCATGGCATTCTTTGTAAATGTCACATTCCTCTTTTATTTTGAATCATTTTGTACTGATCACAAAAAAGAGCCAAGTAAAACGTGTCCATTCATTTAAATTTCATTTATTTGTACATAAATGAATTTTTTAGCCCGTGAAAATATGTAAAATAGATTATATGGAGCAGGAGCAGGTTCTGAAGGAGCAGGTTCGCAGCTTGGGGGTTCTCCTGGATTCACAGCTACACCTGGAGTCCCAGGTGGCGGCGGTGGCCAGGGGAGCCTTTGCTCAGCTTCGGCTGATCCGCCAGCTGCGGCCGTACCTGAGCTGTGCGGACCTGGCCACAGTGACCCATGCCCTAGTGACATCAAGATTAGATTATTGCAATGCGCTCTACGTGGGGCTGCCTTTGAAGACGGTCCGGAAATTACAACTAGTACAGAACGCGGCGGCTCGGGTGGTTGCTGGGGCACGTCGGTTTGACTCTGTCGAGCCGTTGCTTCGGCGACTACACTGGCTGCCGGTTCTGTTCCGGGCCCAATTCAAAGTGCTAGTTTTGACTTTTAAAGCCCTTTACGGCTTGGGTCCGGGGTATTTGAGGGACCGCCTCCTTCTATATAATCCAACCCGTACTCTTAGATCATCTGGGGGGGCCCTTCTGACTGTGCCGCCACCAGGAGAAGTAAGAGGAGTGGCGGCCAGGAAGAGGGCCTTCTCGGTGGTGGCCCCCCAACTCTGGAACACCCTTCCCCTCGAATTGAGAACTGCTCCCTCTCTGTTTACATTTCGGCGGGGGCTGAAGACCTTTTTATTCCAAAAAGCTTTTAATTGTTGACAGGTTGGCTGGCTGGTTATTATGATCCACGGGGCTTGTGTCTTATTTTATTTTTTAATTGTTTTTAAATTGTTTGTGTTTTTTAATCTTGATTGTTTATTGTTTAATACTGTTTTTAATTGTTTTTAATGTTAACTGTTATACTTTATTTTTATCCTTTTTAATATTGTAAGCCGCCTTGGACATCTGCCTTGGCAGAGGAAAGGCGGGGTAGAAATTTCTTAAATAAATAAATAAATAAATAAATATGGCCCTTGTACTGAAAAGCCTGGAGACCCTTGTTTTTAAAAAAGCAATCCATTAGCGTCAAGTTTCCCATGATTAGAAGGGCTTAACGCATAATTTTATTCTTTTCAAAAGGATTTCGAAGCTGGATAGTGCCACTAAATCTGAGGAGACTCATTTTAATAGTGAATGAATTGAATGAGTTGCAGTATAGCCCAAGGACAAACAAAATCCTAGGCATGCCTGAACTATATTCAAGGGCTACCCAAAGCATAAAGTTTCAAATGTGTTTACAATTGAAATAATGAAAACCATGGTGGAACAGTCCATGTGGTTCAAGAGTCTTTTGCAAGAACCACTGGTTTACACCATAAGACTCAGCTACAACAGATTGTGTGGTCCCTTATCATTCAGTACACACTGTGTACACATTGACTACTTTCATGTGTGACATTCAAAAAGTACAACTGCACTCTCTTATGTGTGAATACTATTAATGCATATAAGAATTCCTAAGAGAAAAATTACACCACAGCCAAAGTAGGCTTTATATTCACAGTATGAATGAATTTAAGCCCCCAGGGAAAAAATATCCCAACTTACTTCTCCAATCTGATTGGGAGGGGGAGCAAGAGAGTGAGCGAGCGAAAGATATTCCACTTTAAACTCCTTGGTCTGTAGCTTCCACATAATAAACCCCTACCCCTGCTAACTGGGCAAGAACCACTTTTCCAATTGGTGTTCCTCTTATATTTAGCATCTTTTCTAGTGGCTGTTGCTGGTAGTGTTCTGCATTTTTTGAGATTGTGAGCCCTTCTGGGACAGGAAGCCATTTAACTTTATTATTAGCCTGTAAACTGCTTTGTGAACTTTGTGTTGAAAAGTGGTATATAAATATTGTTGGCTGGTTAAAATAATGGGGTGTGTGCTGAACGTCATCCTGTCTACCTTCCAGCCTCGCTTACCATTTCTAACAGCTAAGAGAAATGCATTCTTGAATTGCCACCACTATTTAAATATCTACAACTGCAGCTGTATCACTCTCCCATAATGTTTTACAGATAGCCAAGCAATAAATGATCAACTGCCCTCTGACTCCATTACCAGATAGCTCAGCACAAAACAACTGCCCAAGTCCTTAAGACTTGGGCTCACACTTGCATCCCCATTAAGGGCTACAACTACAAGAGACCATAAAAGCATTAACAGGTCTGGTAGGCCTGTTGTTGTTTTTCCTTTATCAGCAGTAGTTGGATTGGAGCTCAGACTAGCAATGATAGTGGGGTTGAAAGGCTTTAACCCTCCCTCCTCACCATTGTCCTGACCTGCTAGAGAGGGAAGGGATAACCCAATCAGCTACTCATTAATGCAAAACTAAGCTCATCGGGGCTAGCAAAACTTAAAAATGCCCCCTATAGTTTCACTTCAATGGTTATCTAGCATTTGACAGTTGCTACGACTAAGGATTCAATCTGAAGCAGCCATAGGATGCAGAAAATGCAGGCTTGCCCTGGTATCCACTGGGGTTTTGTACTGGACTGCCCCCATGGATACCCGAATCCATGGATACTGGGGATGCCTTTTAAAGATAGGGAAAAGCAGTGGTTTTGCTGCAACAAGGTAAAAAAGAGATTTGTTAATGTTCCCCTGTAGTTTTAATAGGTGTCCTAATATCTGTGGGTAACTGAAACCATGGATGCCGAATCAGTGAACACTGGGGGCACGCCTGTATATGGTTTGGATCTGGCTATAATTCAGATTAGCGTATGGCAGAGTACACACTACTTGTGTCGATGCTGTTCAGAAGCAACATGTATAGCTATTATCAAAATACCGCATATAGAAAAACAGGAATTTTAGCTAAACACAACCATGTTGCTTTAGAGCTCAGAATTTCCATTATCCAGAGCTTTTCTCCTCAACACCAGCCTCCTGCTCTCAATCCTCATGACCTTTTTCCCATTTCACACATTCTCTGGTCCAATGACACAGGTTCCAATTCACATATTTACTTCACTTGTTCTGGATTACTCAACAAGTTGAAGTCAAAATATGGTGAACTACCTCCACTGATAGATGTCTGTGATAAGAATCTGCTTGGTGTTTGATTTGCGATGCATATCCACTGTTGGGAAACCTGGTGGGGAGGAGAGTATGTGAACTTGCCCAGAAAGAATGAGTAGTTTACACTTCAACCTTGGGACCCCAATGAGGTTGCAAAGCCTCAGTTGTGGGGTTGCAGCAACATACAGGAATGAAAAAGGTTGAAGACCACTAGACTAAAGCACCACCAGGTAAAGGTGAAAGGCATCAGGTGTACCCTACAGGTACCAGGAGATTGTGTCTTAGTCCTGCTCAGGTTCTTCAAAATTGTGCTAAAGTAGCTTCCATTAGTGCAAGGCTTCATGGCAACATTTTCTGCTCTAAATAGGAATATTTGGTTACAGTGAAATGTGCTTGGAATAGGAAGTGGGTGGTTTTGGCAGGATTGGCCGTGGGGGCCCCAAGTTGATACTTTATTTAAATATTGGGGTCAGCACCAAAAAGGTTAACCACTACTGCGCAAGCTTAATGCGCAAGCTTCCAACTTAATGACGTCATCAGTAAATTTACTGATGGTTTTCACAGAGAAAATCCACTTATGCATAAAAAGTTGCATGCAAATATGGAGCCATGTTGAGTGTTTTCTAGCCCTGCTATTCACCATTTATTGACACATGGCTCAAGCACAGGCCCACACCACAAACCTGGAAATAAACTGATCATCTGAAGTAAAGCAGTCCCCGGCTCTGTTTTTGCTCTGAATCAGAGCAGAAAGGTCTCTGCTGTCTCTCATTTCTCAAGGAAAGAGAAGGAACAGAAGCATAACTCTGATCCATCTCAGATGCAAGTATTTCTCTGGGTGCTGGAAGCCTTAGCTAGAAAGAGCCCTGCAGAAGCACTCAAGGAGGGTCCACATCCCATTTTAGAAAACCTGATTATAGTGCACAGCGGTACAAATTTATTTTCCTAAAATATATCCATCAATTCCTGTTATTTCTGAAAAAGGCAAAGTATTTCCTAATGCAGTTAAGCATGATGTTTGTATTTAGACCACTAGAAACTCCATAATCATCATGGAGGGCAGGATAAATTGGCTCAGATGAAACAGCAGGTCTACAGACTTCCAGAAGTTAAGCAAGCTAAAGCCCAATACAATCATTCAGCCTCTTTCCAAATGTTCCACCTGGACATCAGGAAGAATTTCTTGACGATAAGGGCAGTTCAACAGTGGAATAGATTGCTGAAGGAGGTGGCAGATCTTCCCTCACTGGAGACCTTCAAGCAGACGCTTGACAGGCACCTGCTGGAGATGCTCTTGCAGGATTTCCTGCTACAGGCAGGGGGTTGGACTAGATAACCTTGTAGGTCAGTCCATACCACCTACTGAAGAAAAAAGCACATTGCCGAGTAATACCTTTGTAGCTCTACAAGGAATAGCCAAGTCAATCCTGTATTTATTAAGAACTCTTCTATTTTAATCCTGAAACATGCATGTTAGTTATTCCATTCAGTGGTCTCATCTCCTAATCAAGCCCATTAATCCAGGATAAACTATCCACCAGAGATCAAAACACATCTGTTAGTCATCTTGATTTCTCCAAATGCAGCCAGATTTTTTTTTTTAAAGCAAACTGGAGTTCTCAGGACCAAACTGGTTAAGTGAAGCAGTTCAGAGGCCAGGAACACCACACCCCATGGTTAAATTTTTAACAACTCACAATGTGCTGTACTCCCTCTTCTCTAACACTGTTGAAAATTACTAACATCCAATACAAATAATTCAAGGGCAACCTGGAGTACTTTTGTTCTCCTCCCAAACAAGCCTTATAAAATCAACCCATAGAATAAGGAGCAAAACACTTCTCTTAAAAAATAAAATAACTACATTTCTCAGTTTCCTGTTCATCACAAAAAATGCTTTTAAGACATTCAGAAAATGCAATTTCACCCAGTCTATCATTTACAGATGTGAACTATACCATTACCACTGCTATGCTAAATGGCTACCACTTTTAAGGGCCAGTGCAGTTGGATACACAATTGTTTCATGTGGCCATGCACATTTTTGTTTTCTAATTTCAAAGAAGCAAAAATGGGAAGTCCTCATCTGAATAGGGATGGTGACAAAGTAGAATTCAAGCTCTTCATCATACACACTCAGCCATCCACGCTTTGCAAAAAAACCAACATGCAGGGCTAAGCAACAGTGTTACACCAAAGTGTGGCTCTAAATTAGTCTAATTTAAAACAAATATTCCTAACACATTGCCCAATCAAAAGAAATCAGATTTTTTTTTAGTTGATTAAAAGGCAGCATAAATTCCCTGGTATAAAAAGAAACCTGAAAATGTACACATCTTCAAACTTAATCATGAATACCTAACACATGCTCTGGGTAAAAGGATGCTTTTCTGTGTTTAAAAAAAAAAGCTGTGAAAACAATCTGCTCCACAGGCCAAATAAGGGCGCAAGCCTAATCTGTGCTGGAACAAGACAGGCTGGCCGGCCCGTGCTGTATCCAGTTCAGGCTGTATTCAGGAGTAGGCTGGAGCCTCCATGGGGCAAGGGCACATTCGCACCCTATAGGGCTGCTTGGATCCGAGCCTGCTGTATAGCAGGTGCAGGTTCAAGCACACTGCATGGCCCAAATGGGCCATGGGATGGGAATCTGGATGTGGCATAACTAAACGGCTGCATCCAAGTTCCACCTCCCTCACCAGGCTGCCCCGCCTGCCAGAACAGCCTCCCTGACTCAGAGAGTGGCACAAACATGCTTTACAGTGCGTTTGCAGCACTGCTGGGTCAGCGCAAGTGACTTGTGCCAATCTAACTCCAGATTAGGTAAAAGGTAAAGGTAAAGGTTTCCTCACGACCAAATGGTCTAGTTGTGACCGACTGTAGGGGGCGGTGCTCATCTCCGTTTCTAAGCCCGTAGAGCCGGTGTTTTGTCCGAGGACAAGCTTCCGCGGTCATGTGGCCGGCATGACTCTACGCCGTAGCGCACAGAACGCCGTTACCTTCCCACCGAAGTGGTCCCTATTTCTCTCCTTGCATTTAGGTGCTTTTGAACTGCTAGGTTGGCAGGAGCTGGGACAAGCAACGGGAGCTCACTCCGTCGCGCAGTCTTGAACTCCCAACCTTGCGGTCGGAAAGCCCAGCAGCAGCGGTTTAACCCGCTGCGCCACCACGTCCCTATTAGTCCAGATTAGGACTGCATGCTAAATCAGTGTTGATAAAGCAATAACATTATTGGATTGGATCAAAGCCCTCTCTTGCTCAGACTTTGAAAGGCTGCTGTGACACCACCACCACCACCACTCCATGATGCTTCGTGTCCACATTGGATCCCCACCCACAGGTTAAAAACACTGCTCTAATCTACCCATTGTGGGTAGATTAGAGCAGTGTTTTTAACCTGTGGGTGGGGATCCAATGTGGACACGAAGCATCATGGAGTGGTGGTGGTGGTGGTGTCACAGCAGCCTTTCAAAGTCTGAGCAGGGGTCAGAATTTCACCCACCAGGTCAGCTGCAATCACATCAACTTTGGCCTCAACTGTGAACTTCCATAAGTAACCACACTTGCCTATTCCACTGGCAAATTTCCCTAACAAGCAAATTTATAGCAGAACTAATGCTACATAATTTCAAATGTACACAGCCAAAGCGCTAAAAAGCCCTTAGATCCAAGGAACAGAGAATACAATTCATTCAGCGATTAAGAATTCTGAGCATCTTTGCTTTACTCATCCATTTGCTAGAATATGAAAGGCTTTTGCAATACAAGTGTAGGCTACGCCCACACCTTCCGCTGCAAGAAAAATCCCATGCATTGTGAGTATGTATGGTGTTCTGGCTGAAACCGCTTTCCCTCTCAAAAAAGCCCTCATGGTTGCAAAAGTACATGCAATACAAAAGTGCTGCAACAAGCAAGGAAGTTGTAAAATCCAGTAAGGATTGCCTGGCAAACAGTATCCAAGAGTTACAATCCAGAAAACCATACTGTTTTCCTTATTCCATAGGATTTTTTGAAAACATCCTAGCTCAATTTGCCATGCAGTGCTTGTGAAATGCCAGAACCTTCAAAACTGGTTTGCAGAACAGAATGGGAAGCTGCTATACCCCATCAAGAAAAATCCAGATTATGGCCAAGGAGTGCAGTAATCAACCGCAGAACATTCTCCTGTACCACATTCCCCTTGATGAACAAATGCTAATATACGGCACTGTTATTAGAAAGACTGCTACTTGCTTCAAAGTCAGACAGTTCTCAGAAGTTATAATAGAAAGCTTTATGTTTCAGTCACATGACTGAAAGCACTCACAGTCCGCCTGCTTAAAGCCCCTTCTTTACAGTGCTTTTTCCAACAGCTCCGCACATAGCAGAGAGCTCGCTTTGCTGTTATCAGTGGTGGTGTTTTGCTTTGTTTTTAATTCAGTGTGGTATTTTAGCAGGCCATACTTTCCCCAGATGCCCACCCACTGAGCTGCCTGTGCTCCCCTTTGCCTAGCCCAGCCTCAAGATGATTAAGACAAATAGGCAGACACCCCCCTCCCCCAAATCTCTCCAGATAGGCGAGCTATTGTGCAAGGTTCCACTGTCAGGGCAGCCCTTTAACACTATTCATCAAAGCCAAACTTTAATAGTACAGGTTACAGGATAATCTTTTGCTTTTATATGAACTTTTCTAAGACCCGCATGCAAGAAGTTTTTATTTTCTGCAAGTACCAAATAGGCATGCTAGAAGGAATCTATCACCATGTACAGGCATGCTCCGGTCTCCACCAATTCAGTATCCATGGATACTTGGACGCCTAGTAAAAAGATAGGGGAACATTAAACAAATCTTTTTTTTTTACCTTGTTGCAGCAAAACCACTGATGTTCCCCATCTTTCATAAGCCGTCGCCAGTATCCATGGTTCAGGCATCCAGGGGGGTGGATGGGGGTCCAGAATGAAACCCCAGTGGATACAGGGACATGCCTGTAATGCTAAACCAAGCTCTATCAAAGTGTGTTAGAATGCACAGGCAACACATCTAGTTCTTTAAATTGTCAGGACTATGATGCAGACACGGAAAAGTTGTCTGAGAACTGATAATGCTGCCTTGAGCTCCTTGGAGGTGAGATATAAATGGAATAGTCAGAGTAGAGAGCTTCTTGGAACTTGATAGTTTCTGAGTTGTCTTGTGTATTCCCTGAGGCATCTGGTGGGCCACTGCAAGATGCAGGAAGCTGGACTAGATGGGCCTTTGCTAGGATTCCATTCCGGATCCCCCCTGTGGACAACTGAAACCGTGGATACTGGGGATGCCTATTTAAAGATAGGGGAACATCAGTGGTTTTGCTGCAACAAGGTAAAAAAGGAGATTTGTTTAGTGTTTATCTTTTTGATAGGTGTCCCAGTATCCTTGGTATCAGCGGATAACTGAAAATGTGGATACGGAATCAGTGGATATCAGGGCACACCTGCACTGTACTATTACTGGGGTGGAAGTTGAAAGGAGGCAGATCAGTTTTATATCCATAGACATGAGGACAGCATGTTTCCCTTCCAAGTCTTGAGTAGTTCATGATCCTACTTCAGATTGCTATGCAACTAAAACACAAAATATCTCCAGATGTGTCACACACTTTCAATGTGTCTCCTTGAAAGAATGAGATAATATAAAGGGCATTGGCTTCAGATGGGCATTTTCTCACTTTGGGTATAGAAAGAGTATGCAGAGAGGGACATAGTACAACAGAATTTTAAAGCTCCCCTCACAACAAAGTTTCACATGCCTATGAACTGCAACCCATTATCATCACCACACCACAAGATCAGGTGTGTCAAACCTGTTTCATATAATGGGACAGAAATAAGCACTTTATTCTCGCATGGAAACTCATAAGCTGCAAATGACAGAAGAGAAAATGTGCAAATCTTGGTCATAGTTTCAGGATACAGTGAATTTACCCCCTATCCAGATGTCCAAAATCCAGAGTATTCCAAAATCGAGAAATTTTTGTCCAAGACACTTTTTTAAAAACTTTCTGTAACTTGGTGGTCTTGTGCTTATTCCCACATACAGGCTGTAAGTTCTATTCTGCAGTGTGTACCTGTACAGGCACTGTTGAAAATTGTCAAAGAGGGCAGACGACACTCTGAAACGAGCAAGAAGCAGCATTTCTCATTAATTATATTTATGCAATTATTTGGAAAGCCGGACGAATCCAAAATCCAGACACTTTCCTGTCCCAAGCAGTCCGGATAAGGGATTCTCAACCTGTATGAGAGCACCCAATTATCACACTGGGAGAGCCTAATTATAACCTGGTCCAGATCCAATCCTTATGTTTGACAGGCTTGCACTAGATTTTGGTGGGAGAGATCTTGAGCAGAAAGTGCACGTTATTTACACCAATATTCTGCTTTTCACCTGGACCACAGTCCACAAGTCCCATTGAATGCGATCACACATATGATACAGAGAGCAAAGACAGAATCCTGCAGAACAAATCACACTTCAACCAACTGAACGAAGCATGAAAATAGAAATAAAGCAGCAACAGTCACCCATAGAAATGCACATAGAATTAAACGCACAGCCCATAACAAAATAGGCACAACACCTTCAAAACACACAACTAATGTTTCAAGTTCAAATCAAAGCAAACCAGATTTGTAACAAAAGGCTCAACTAAGGTCCAGAGGAAAAGGCGTTTAAACAGAGGCTAAAGGCAAAATTCTCCCTTTTAGTCATGGCTGTACATGTGCATGCACTATGATTATGCAATATGAAGCATTAGCTGCAGAATGAATGTTTTAACCCTTGAACATTGCTTACTGACAAATAAAGTTTCCAGCAGCAAGCACATGCGACTTCAAAGCCCTGTACAGTTTGGGTGTTTTGTTTGGCTTTTTTTAACATGACTAGCAGAAGCAGAATAAACTACACAAAGTAGAAAAAATTGCAGAATTATGCACACCAAGATTCAATATTTGCACAGGCTGTAGGATTGAGGTTTTGTCCTAGAATCCAAATTAGAGGCAGAATTCTACTAGAAGGGGGGAGTTGGTACATACTGCCTTGACTCATGCTACTTTTCGGACAAAGTGGTGAGGTTATCCTTATGAAGTTCTGTGTTTTACCCGTTCCCTTAGGGGCCAATCACCACATATTTTGCCCTATGCCAGTGATTTTCAATCAGTATGCCACAAATGGTCTCAGGTGTGCCACAGGAGTTTGGGGGAGGGTCATTTGTTAGTAGGACCATTGCATATGGTTGACTCCCACTAGCAGGATGATGTGCCTTGGTAGTTGTCAAAAAAATGGTGTGTCTTGACAATTTTAGCACCTTGTCAGTGTGCCAAGAGATAAAAAAGGTTGAAAATCTCTGCCCTATGCCAACAATCTACTGCAAACCTATTGTAAGCCTCCTATCAAGGCTTGAAAGAGCAACCACAGAAACCAACCCAAAACCTCCTACAACTTCATTCAGGAAGTTATACTATACCCCAGAAAGAAAATAGGAAGTTGTTGACAAACTCCCTGGAAGAACAACTTCCTGCAGAGAAAGTTAACAACATGACACAGCTGGGGTGATCTGTAACCACTGCCTCAGCATGGAGCATGATTAAGGAGTGCTGCAAGAGCTGCATGCGCATACAAATTCAAGCCATCTGACTTTTTCCGCATTAGAAAATAAGCAAAGCACACCTGGGGGAAAACCCCTCTGCTCAAGATATGGGTCTGCAAACTGTCAGCTGTTGCTAATTAAAGCTTGCTTTTTGCCTTCAGGAATAGAGCAGAGCCCTCGATTCATAGTTCACTGCAATGTCAATCTACAGCTGGCCAACAGGAAGCATTTCAAAAGTAATACAGATGTGCCTGTTCAGCTTGCCCTTCCTCTGCAGGCCCTTTCTAAATACTCTTCTCTCCACAGCTGGCCACTAGAGGTAAAGCCAGGGAATATTTTGCCAGCGCAAACTTCAACCAAATGAATGGCAAAATCTGGTGGACTGCACCCTGTGACCAAAGTCATTACATTGGGCAGTGCATTTTGTGGGGCCCCGCACCAGCGCAAAAAGCATATTGCCTGCTGCTGTAGCCGGGATCTCTATGGGCTGTAAGTCAGTGGGACAAGCAGAGCAGTTTTACCTTGGGAACCACTTGCCCCTGCCTTCAAACTGCTCAAAATGGGCCTCCTTGAAGCAGTCGGCTGTGATGTCACCACCAACTATTTCCAAGCACCACACTTTGTGCGCAGCACCACAAGTGCTCTTCTTGGTGAATTCCCCACAGGAATGCCTCTTGGAGCCAGCCCTGCTGCCAAGTTGGGCTTTCATTTGTGGCGTTAAGCCTTTGTTAACCAGAAGACCACAAAAAGTACATTCTTCCCCAGTGCTCCCAGCTCCCTCGCCAGCACCCATGGCAGCCGCTACACTGCACCCTATGTGCGCGACACCTCTGTTTTAGTTCTGTCACAACATCTCGTCCAAGATACAGGTTTTCAACACAGCCCATGCGAACTGTGTTACAAAATGCCCATCTCCCCTGTTAGCTGCATATAAAAATGTTTTGAACTCTCTACACGACCAGGAAATGAACTGCAACATGAGAGGTCTTTTCTAGTGGCCGTTGCTGGTGGTGGTCTGCATTTTTTAGATTGTGAGCCCTTTGGGGACAGGGAGCCATTTAACTTTATTTTTTGCCTGTAAACCGCTTTGTGAACTTGGTGGTGAAAAGCGGTATATAAATACTTCTTGATTGATTGATAGTCCTCATCCTGTACATTGGAATGTTAGGAAGGATGCAAGCGATCCCCATATTTATACTTCCTGTTTGCACAGAAACACCTCAAACTAGCTCTCAGATACTAGGACGGCCCATGCACCTCATTGTTCAAAGGAAATAGGAGTCACAGGAGGCAGAGAGGATGCTCAGGGACAGGAGAGGACCCTTTCACCAGTCAACCAATGTAAAAGGATACAGACTACGACCTTTCATTGCGCACTCCACTTCCAAGATATCCAGAGTGATCAAGCCAGTTTTATCTCCTCTAGCAACTATTTTGTCATATCCTGGTACAAAGCCAAGTTTATCAGAACTAAGAATATCAAAACTGAGACCTGGACTAGACATCTTCCCCGCACCCCCCCCCCAATACACTTAAAAACATCCACAAACCCCAGATCAGCCTTGGGGAGCCGGAGAAGCACATCAGCAACAAAAGGACTACTTAATTCTCTCTCGCATTTTCTTTCATCCCCAAATCACCCCTTTAAACTGTTTTTCCACCCCAGACTGTAGAGGAGGATTAGAAAAAAAGTACCTCGCATGGAGAAAAGCAGTTGGCAGGGATATTGAGTGAAGAAACAGCTGGTAGATACTGCCTCTAGTCACCAACATACAGTCATATCAAACTTTCACACATTGATTCACAACAGACAAATTGAGTCAAATCATGTGCAGCTAAGTTAATGACGTTACTCAACATCCTAGCCATAATCACACATACTTTTTTTGTCCTGAATTATAGAAATCTGTCCAAGACGAATAATCTATAAAAAGGTACCAATTGATTTCCCACCCCTACCCCACTGATGGGATCTCTCCACAGGATGATTAACCTTCAGAATTCTTCTTGATTTAAGGTACAATTCCAGCTAGGAAGTTATGTACCCTCCCCCCCACCCAGTGAAACAAATGGGAACTTGACATTTTCCATTTCTCCCATTCATTTCAATGGGACCCGGTGCTAAAATGTTTGTGAACCCCTGCACTATAACACTCTGCAACATGTGCTTCTGTCACTTTTTCCAACTCTGAAGGAACAAAAAGCAAAGCACACAGCCAGGCATGCGCTCCCTAAACCACCATGCAGCATTCAACAGCTTGGTGATCATCGACAATAGTGCAAACTTCTGCTGCCATTCCCAATCTGGAGCTGTCACTCTTAATAGTCTCACAGTAGGAGAAAGGCGGCTGGCAGGAAGATGCATGTATGCTCATAAACAGTATTTGAGAAGCTTAAGTTTCAGAAGACTTCACATAACCATAGACTATACAAGTGAAGAAAATATTTAGAAATATTTTTGAATCAGTTATATTCAGTGCATTAACCAAGAAAACGAAGGTCTGAATATCATATTGATAGGCATATGCATTATATTACACACTCTTGCATTTCTACAATCTGAAGTTCAAAAGGTAAAGAAAATAAACGAGCTCATCTCTTATTGGGACATTTTGCTCACTGTTTTGTTCAAGTTGCTGCCAATAAAGGCATTACCCTATTGTGGCTTTTGGATATTTTCCCTCCTAATGGAAGACTACAATTTCAACTGTTTTCAGATGACTTCAGACATTTGCTCCTGCTAAAAACAGATATCAAAGGGGAAAAAAAGAGTTTTACAAGTTAGGTAACCCAGGTTACAGAGCAATAAGAAATCATTTTGCACAAACAGTGGGTCTGGTACATACCCACAACACACACAGAATCTATTGACAGTCGATATTGCCATTCGGGCCTGAAGAGAACAAAACTGTTCAGAAAGAAAGAAAGAAAGAAGGCAGAAAGAAAAACAACTTATTAAGCTATTTAAAATCCCCCCAGATCAAGCATGTGGCCCAGCAGGGAGAGGATCAGAAAAGTACAGACTTTATTTTTCTTCCTAACAACCTGGTTTGTTTCGACTCTTCTCCTCCCCACCTCCACCCTTCAAGACACATCCGCCACAGCTAGCAACTCTTTCAATCATTTACTTTGGATGTCTGCTTGAGAACAGATGATCTTGCTCATGCAGATGAGTTTGCCAGACTTGTGTGTACTTTCCAGTCTCAAGCTTTTTTTATTGTTCTTACTGAAACCTGACCCTTTGAAATAGATACCAGGACTCAAAGAAGGGGTGGGGAAAACAACCATTCTCTTGCAAGGGCAGACTTTGCTGTAGCAATAGTACAATTTAAAAAAAAAAAACTGTGGAAAAGTTAGCCAAGATCAAGTATACCTCTTAACTTTCACCTAAATCACATAAAAAGGAGGGCTTGTGCTCAATTTGATTCTTTTTTAACAGTATGAACTTTATTACTCAGTGAACCGACTTCATGGAGGTGCCTGAACACAATACAAGGTTTGCAAATCATGTACACTTGAGCCACATTAAGATATTTCACTTGCAATTCTGCATGCAACCCATGGGTCCTGCTAAAAGGCATGCATCCTACTGTCTGATCTTAACATGCGGTGATATCATCTACAGGTATGCACAGATCAGATCTATGCACCCCTCTTAACCTTTAGCTGTCCTCACAATTCAGTCCATTTCAATAACTGTCTAGTACAGGAGTTACCGAACTGTGGGTCGGAACCCATTGGTCGGTTGCGAGCCAATTTCAGGTGGGTCGTGAAGCACCTGAAGCAGCCGTGTTGAAAATATGGGAAGAAGGGATGCTGGAAAGGGGAAGGGGCTGTGCGGCCGTTTTGACTGTATCAAGGTAGTAACAGGCTTTTTTCTTTCTGATTCACTTTGCTCTTGGAAAATGGCTTAGAAATAACCCAACTTACTGCTGCCTTTTCAGGAAAGCAGCAAGCTCTGGCATCACAGTGATGGCACTTCCGCCATGACATCACTTCCAGTGGATCCCAGATCGTCATTCTAAAAAGTGGGTCCCAGTGCTAAAAAGTTTGAGAAACACTGGTCTAGTATTCTTACACTGTCCTCTTAAATGTGTCAGTCCCACATGCTCTGTAACCAGTGATGTCATGCAGGGGGTACGCGAGTACCGGTTTCTAGGATTACAGCTGGCCCCGCCCATTCGCCCGCCCACTCGTCGACTCCGCCCTCTGCAACATTTGAATTTCCTGCATGTTTGAATTGCCTGCATGTTTGAATTGCCTGCATGTTCTCAGAGCCAGGCAGGCAGGCAGCGAGCGGAGCCTTTCCTTTCCTTGCCACTGAAAAATGAGTTGCTCCGGGGTTTCAACATGATGCCAGGCCTCCTTAACATGTTCTGGGGGTGCTGTGGAATACTGTTGCAACTGTTGGGTCAGTTTAAAATCATCTGAGGCCTCAAAAAGGGCTTTTTTCATGTCACTTCCTGCCACGACATCACTTCTGGCTTATGACGTCACTTCCGGTGGGTGGGTCCCGACACGTGCCAATCAAAAGTGAGTACCTATTCTTAAATCATTTAGATGACACCACTGTCTGTAACCCTTACAATAAATGGACAGTACTATTTCCATATTATTGATGAGGAAGGATTTGAACCAGGAGTTCTGTAGCTACTCTTAACCAGTGTTCTTCAACCTTGCGGTCGGGACCCCAATGGGGTCATGAAGCCTCAGTTGCGGGCTTGTGGCAATTTACAGGAATAAAGAAGGATGAAGACCACTGGACTAGAGCACCACCAGGGTAAGGAGGATGCACCTGGTGTGCCCCTTCAGGTACCAGGAGATGGTGACCCAGTCCTGCTCAGGTTCTTAGCAATTGTGCTACAATAGCTTTCACTAGTGTCAGGCTTTATGCCAACTTTTTCTGCTCTCTCCAACAAGAATATTCGGCTACAATAATATTTGGAACAGCGCTGGGAGGGCATAACAAGGGTGGGGAGTGGACCCCAATGGGGTGAGCTTTGTGGTTGTGGTTCCACTTTAACTCCGTATTGGTGACACCTCACCTGAAGTACTGTGTTCAATTCTGGGCACCTCAGCTCAAGAAGGACGCAGCCAAACTGGAGCAGATTCAGAGAAGAGCAACGAAAACGATCAGGGAACCGGAAAACAAGTCCTATGAGGAAAGGTTGAGGGAACTTGGTATTCCCAGTAAGTCCTGCTTTCCAGTTCACATATTCTTGACATTCCATCCAGTTCTATAACTTGGAGAAGAGAACTTCTAGCTTGGAGAAGAGAAGACTGAGAGGTGATATGATAGCACGCTTCAAGTATCTGAAGGGCTGTCATAAGGAAGAAGGGGCAAATTTGTTCTCATCTGCCTTTGACCACCTGGGAACTAAGTAATTATTTTACACATCTTACATATTATCCTCTTCGCAGAGCCTTCACGTTACTGCGTTTGCAATGTCTACAATCTGCGATACTAGAAGGCAGATACAATAACATACCCTATGTTGATAGAGTATGTATTTGTGGTAACAACGCTGTTGAAGACATTAGGCACATTTTATTTTATTGCCCATTGTACGATGTGATTAGAGCAAAATTTCTGTTCCCTTTTATGCAATCTAGACCGGTAGATCATTTGATATGCCTCCTTCTTGCCGACACTTCAGGAGATGTGACTACAAATGTGGCAAGATTTGTGATGGCTGCTCAGAAAATCAGAGCCCAACTTGTCTAATATTTTTTTCTCTCTCTGTGGTTTTGACTGTTATGCTGTCCTGTTGCTTTGTAATGACAATCTTGTTATACAAATAAAGACTTACTTACTTACTAGGTCCAATGGCTACAAACTGCAAGAGAGGAGATTCCAGCTGGACATCAGGAAGAATTCCTTGACGATAAGGGCAGTTCAACAGTGGAACGGATTGCCAAGGGAGGTGGTGGATTCTCCCTGAGTGGAGACTTTCAAGCAGATGCTTGACAGGCACCTGCTGGAGGTGCTCTAGGAGGATTTCCTGCTACAGGTGGGGGTTGGACTAGATGACCTTGTAGGCCCCTTCTATGATTCTATGTATCTGGTTGGACTGTGAACACCAAGTGTCATCCAGAGAAAGTCAGATGCAAGTCTTTTCAAATCAGTGGAGCTTAAAATTAAACCAAGTATCGTCCATGTTTCACCCATTATTTGGGCCTACGTTGCGGGCAGTGGCCTGTTAGCAACTGCAGTAAGCCAAACTGAACTAGCTGTATTATGAGCACTGTTAATCCTGCAGAGTAGCCCCAAAGTTATTTTAAAATTAATTTTGAAGCGGTCATTCACAGCCAGCCATGTTAGCTCTTTGTAATTGTGGCAGACCAGCTAGGTTAGCATCCAGTTAAACCAGTTTAGCCGAGACTGCTTCCCAAAGACTGCGCAGTTCAAGAAATCCCAACAGCATTTCTTTTGCACTATTTCCAAACAGAAGACTATCTCCTGGGGAAAAAAAATTAAAAATACCAACAGTGCAATTTTATGCTTGTTTACTAACTAGGTGGCTTCAATGTGCTCACTGGCACTTGCTCCCAGAAAAGTGCGCATAAGACAGTGCGCGTTTGCCCAGGGGTCATACAAATACAGAGGGCCAATGTGCTGTAGTGGTTAGAGCTGAACTAGGACTAGAAGAAATCCTCCATCTCTGATTTCATTCCTGGGGTTTTAACCTGGAATAGATGGAGAAAGAACTAAAGCTCTTTTGTGTTCCTTGTTTGTCCTCTTGTTGTTGTTGTTGTTTGCTAAACGACAAAACAAAAAACAAAACAAAAAACCTCCAACACTCCCCACGTTTGTGCAGCTTCAGAGTTCTTAGGTATATATAAAGGTAGTCTGTGTAGCCATGGCAGGGTGGGAAACCCATTTCTGGTGCTTAACACTACAGTCATAAGAACATAAGAAGAGCCCGGCTGGATCAGGCCAAGGCCCACCTAGTCCAGCTTCCTGCATCTCACAGTGGCCCACCAGATGCCTCAGGGAGCACACGAGACAACAAGATGCCTGCATCCTGTTGCCACTCCCTTGCATCCGGCATTCTGAGCTAGCCTACTACTAATGTAAGGAGATTGCATCACTACACCCATCATGGCCAAAGCCAGTCAGCTCAATCCAATGTAACTACCCCAGCACTGATGCAGCTGTGCCAATGGGGTATGTGCTGGGTCCTGCTGGGGAGTTTACAGTCCAGGAGGCCAAATCCCTACTTGGCCATGAAATTCACTATATGATCTCAGCCTACATGCTCCACCCAGAGCTCCTTGGAGGAAGGTCAAGAGAAAAGCACACCACTACCCTACATATTTAAAGCCAAACCACCCCTGCTCATAATTTGCCTCAAACAAGCAAAGACATGAAATTACTGCTCTCCAGTAATGTCTGGAGTAATTTCTGCTCTGTTGCATTTAAAACAGTTAGTGGTCTACTGGTGCACTTCCCCTGCCAATTTATTCTACTGACATGTTGGAGAGGTAGTTGTCTGTATCCAGTGGACACTCTTTCAAGGATAGATTCCTACAGTTTTTGAAGACTATACAACATAAAAGCAAAACGCCCCTCAATGAACTATGTATCTGACTGGTAGCCTATGAAAATCCTGTAGCTAAAGGGAGGAATAAGGATGCATGCTCTAGTACAGTGATTTTCAAGCTTTTCAGCACCCAGACCCACTTTTTGGAATGGCAATCTGTTCGGGACCCACCAGAAGTGATGCCATCACCAGAAGTGCAGTTATTATGATGCTGGATCCTGCTGCTTTCCTGATAATGCAGCTATGAATTGGGTTATTTCTCAGTCATTTTCCAACAGCAAAGCGGATCAGAAAGAAAAAAGCCTATTTACAACCTTAACACAAGCAAAACCACCACACATCCCTCCCTCTTTCCAGTATCCCATCTTCCCATATTTTCAGTATGGCTGCTGTTATGTATGTAGTGATTTCATCTGTGGGAGAAGCAATTAGTTACCCAGGATTGGTGGACCAATCACTGGAGATTTAGGCTTGGGCGTGGTTGAGTGGTTAAGTATTTTAGTGTGTGTGGGTTGTTTTTAACCTTGTATGTTGTGTTGGAATTAAACCGTACTAAAAGGACTTATGCTTCGTCTGGTTATGTTGGACCCACAAACGTAACAGCTGCCCTAGGTGCTTCATGATCCACCACAGTTTGGGAACCACTGTTCCTAGTAACTCAAACACAAAGAATCATTGGGTGCAAAGAAAACAAAACGAGTTTAAGAACTCTAGGGTAGATTACGCAAAGCAATAGTTCCTATTTCTATGGCATTCCCTTCACACACCTCACAGTTACTCACACATCTATACAACTAGTTTTAACTGCATTAGAAACACATAAAATTCTGTGCTTTGAATGCTAAGGTGGAGCTAGCAACACTTTTATACCTGGAGTACTGCTGGTTTTGACCTAAGCAGAACACACGCATTAGAATTTCTTTTCTACCTTCAGCCATTCCAAGGTGCTTCAAAACCAGTATATACCATAGTTAAGGTTGATTCAAACAACCATAGCTATTAGACTGAGCTTTGTGACTGCAGACTCCCTCCCTGCTTGTAGACAAAATCACCCTTCCCTATACTAAGGTGCTACCCCTGACTAGCATCACCCCAGAGAAGATCACTCCTGAATTCAGGTTCCCATCCCGAAGTCTACTCTCCAAACTCTAGTTAGCTACTATATTTGCATCAACCTGGTTAGAATTGAGAATAAGACAAGGAAGAAGAAAGCAGGAATGATTAATGGCACTTATATCAGATCATTGGGCCCAATTTGAATGATTTATTCCCAATAAGTCCTGCTTTCCAGTTCACATATTCTTGACATTCCATCTAATCCAGTTCTATAACGTTCTAGGTACAGAAATCATGTTTAGTAATCCTGCAATCCAATTTAAAAGCAGGGATAGACAAAGCCAATCCACACTTGCTGACATTCAGAGAATTACAGTTTTGGACAAAAAGTTCCTGTCCCACTCAATTACAGAGAAGTTGAAAATGTGGTGGAAAATCACCAAGACTCAGAATGGAATGGATGACCCCAAGATTCCTTCCAACTACAATGTTCTGTGATGGAACAATGACAACCCTTTCTCTCTCTACTCAATATTCCCCCCTCCCAAAGCTCTCCTAAACCAATATGAAGCTGCGTTGCACCATAGGTCCATGTAACCTACAACCTCTAGTAGCTGACAGTTATTTCGCTAGATCTCAAACAGAAGTTTTCCAGAGATTTTCCCTGCTGGATTCACTTGTTAACAAGATCTCTCAGAAATTGAACTTTGGACCTTCTAAAGGCAACATGCTAAGCTATGGTCCTTCCCATAGATCAGTGGTTCTCAAACTTTTTAGACCGGGACCAACTTTTTAGAATGGCACTCATGTCGGGCCCCACGGGAAATGATGTCATTAACGTGTAAAATGTCACTTCCGGCTATGACATCATCAAGCAGGAGGTGCCGTTGTTGTGACATAATCGAATGACACTCCTGGAATACACACTGGCATTCTTGGACTGCAGCAGTTGCACAACCATGAAACATCCCTGACAAAAAGCAAGTGAACCTGGAAGTGATGTTGTGGCAGGAAGTGCTGTCGATTCGATTCAATTTCAAGTGCTGTCATTGTAACATAATACAATGGCACTCCTGAAATGCAAATTGGCATTCTTGGACTGCAGCAATTGCACAACCATGAAACATCCCTGACAAAAAGCAAGATTAGAAAAATATATTAAGTAAAAGAACTGAACTAAAAACAATTTTTTTAAAGCCTTTACTTGAAAATTCAAACTGTTAACAGTCACAAAAGAAATACGGCAAGAATTTCTTGCAACTTCCAAATTTGGCTGCTACCAGCTTCCCGCGACCCACCTGATTTCAGGTCACAACCCACCAAGTGGGTCCCACTTGGTCCCACTTTCTCAATGTTTGAGAAACATTGCCCATAGTTCATCCTTCAAGTACCATGTGCATAAGCTCATAAAAGAGTAATATGCAAATTCTTATACTGCATTCAATTAAAGCAGTGTTATTCAAACTGTGGGACCCACTTGGTGGGTCGCAACATGTCAAGTGGGTCCCGGAGAGCTGGGAGCAGCCATCTTGGAAGCTGCAGACCTTACTCTCGCAATATTTCTTTTGTGAGTGTTAACAGTTTGAATTGTCAAGTGAGGGTTTTGTTAAATTCTGGTTTTAGTTCAGTGGTTTTGCTTAATATATTGTCGTAATCTTGCTTTCTGTCAGGGATGTTTCATGGTTGTACAACTGCTGCAGTCCAAGAATGCCAGTTGGCATTTCAGGAGTGTCATTTTATTGTTATTATCAAGCAGAAAGTGCTGTCATTGTGTCACTTCTGGCCATGACATCACTTCTGGTGGGTCCCAACACTAGTGCCATTCTAAGAAGTGGGTCACTTTGAGAATCACTGAATTAGAGTATACAAATTATCAATCACTAGTCAATCACTAGTATTTATATACCGCTTTTCAACAAAAAGTTCACAAAGCAGTTCACAAGCAAATAACATTAAAGTTAAATGGTTCCCTGTCCCAAAAGGGCTCACAATCTAAGAAAATGCAGAACCCCACCAGCAACAGCCACTAGAAAAGACACTGTGCTGGGGTGAAGAGGGACAATTGCTCTCCCTCTGCTAAATATAAGAGGAACACCACTTGAAAAAGTACCTCTTGCCCAGTTAGCAGGGTTATATGAAATATGGCCAACAATGTATTTAACATGACCCATATTGCCAAACACATTGCATGCACAGCACAAGAGTGAACAAAAACAAAAATCAAGCCACGAACTTTTTCAAAAGATTATAGTAATTACGATTTTTTAAAAATATTTAATACACACACCGCATCAATATGCCCGGCACCCAACACTCACTTCAGAAAATATCTCTGGCCAGAAGGAGTCTTTGCCATCTCCCAACCTGGTGGTAACGGTACGTCATCAGGGATTTCAAAAGAGGACTGACGGAGGTGTTGAGAAGAAGGTGCAGCTCCAGAAACTACACCGGTGGGGGTAAGTGCCCCTGGGGAAACGGTTCCCAACTGCAGCGAAGCTGGAGAAGAGTGAGCACGAACATGCTGAGGAGTTAAGGTGCCTGCTGTCCCCGCATCAGTGCTGGCCTGCAAAAAATGAAACAATTCTTTAAATCATAATGTGGCCAAATATACATTATTTTAGCAACATAGACAGAGAGATGCCCATTTTCAGTTTATTCGACATCTGATAGGCCAACTGCATGCTCTGCAACTGGGGAACCAGCCTTCCCAGGCAATGATGGGAAGATGCTCAACGCAGCAAACAAGCAATAGCTGTCAAAACAGACGCAAGACCAGAATCCCACTGACAACGCAAAACTGAGCTTGTTTTGTAAGTTTGTTGTTCTGAATCCATAACAGTGCATCACTGAAGTTGAAGGCATCATTGAATGCATCATCATTCTCTTCCGTTTTAAAGAAGGTAAACTGTTTACCAAAAAACCCCGGACTTATGCTGTAGATCAGGGCTCTCCAGACCTTGGCCAGGGGGCCAATGCAGCCCTCAGAGATCCAGCCCACGGCCAGTCTCTGGTCCCTTATGAGCTTCTGGCTCTCCTGACCTTGCTGGTGCAAGCTGTACCCTCCAAGTGGTGCTCTGATTGTGTGGAGGGTGTTCTAAGGGCCAGGGAGGCCATTTGCAGGCTCCCAGGCCCTCAGAATGCCCCCAGAAGGCTGAAAATGGTCACTTCCAGGTTTTCCCAGACCCAGAAGTGATTTTTTAGGCCCTTTCCAGCCCTCAGAACATGCTATTTCTGAGTATTTCCTATGATCTGCTGCTTCTGTAGCAATGTATGGCTGTGAGAGCTGGACCATAAGAAAGGCAGAGCACCGAAGAATAGATGCTTTCGAATTATGGTGTTGGAGAAGACTCTTGAGAGTCCCCTGGACTGCAAGGAGATCCAATCGGTCAATCCTCCAGGAAGTCAAGCCTGATTGCTCCCTGGAAGGACAAATCCTGAAGCTGAAGCTCAAAGACTTTGGCCACCTCATGAGAAGAGAGGACTCTGTAGAAAAGACCCTCATGCTGGGAAAGATGGAAGGCAAAAGGAGAAGGGGGTGGCAGAGGTTGAGATGGTTAGATAGTGTCACCGAAGCGATGAACATGAAATTGGGCGAACTCCGGAAGCTAGTGGAGGACAGGGAGGCCTGGCGTGCTGTGGTCCATGGGGTCGCGAAGAGTTGGACACGACTTAGCGACTGAACAACAACAAGCTGGTTCTGAGATACTTACTCTAGCACATTAAAGTCATTAAAGTGTGTGCTATATTTCTGTGGTGTTTGTCGGTGCTTGGAGAAATAGTTGAACTTTGAGCCCATTCATTCATCTAAGTTCCATCTCCAAGTATTTAAATATTATATTAAATTTATTTACTTTTCTGGCCCTTGCTCCATGCCAGATATTTGATGCGGCCCGCCGGCTAAAATGTTTGGAGACATCTGTCATAGATGATGAATGTATATGCATTTAATGTACATCTTAACATCAAACAGCCCTTGTCTCTTCCTATTTCACAGATATCAACTACTTAGTTCCTTCACCCATCACCTCACCTTCCTCCTCTTGCCCCACAACTTTATCAAGGACTTCAGAGACAGCTGTGAAAGCTATTTAAATACTATTACTAAACAGGACAAACGAGGTCCACATTGCAAACAGTAATACATGTCTGGCTTTGCTAAAATGTGTTCCAGATGACAGAAGATTTGAGGGAGCGAGGAAAAGAAAGCAAGTCCTGATTTAGAGCAGTGCGAGGCGCTCTGTTCTTCAGGTTAACATCCCTTTTATGTCTGCACCTCTAGGGCAGATGTTGCATTTCCACTTTCCACTGCCATCTTGGAACATGGCTGAACTACCTCTGCCCCCATGAACCACACAGCATAATAGCATCCTATGTAAATAGGCTCATTTTGTCTGTGTGTGCATGCACACAAACACAGATATTTTTAGAACATTAGTGCACAAAGCAGTTTGCATAGGAAATACCTGTAAATCAATATATAAATGGTTCCCTGCCCCAAAGGGTTCACACTCTAAAAAGATACAGAAGGGACATTAGCAATAGCCATGGGAAAAGACGCCATGCTGGGGTGAAAAGGGACAGTTGCTCTCCCCCTGCTAAATGCAAGAGGGTACCCCTGCCTAGTTAGCAGGAGTGTCAGAGCTACCCCACCTAAAGAATCTCAACCTATGCCAGCCTGGCATCCAATCTACTATCTTCCAAGGGTACCTGAGGACATGACTTTTAATAGACACGCAATGTTTCTTGATGAAACTATGTACAGGTGGGCCCCTGTATCCACAGATTCCATATCCACAGTTTCAATTATCCACAGATGGGGGGGGCTTACCTTCCTTTATTCTTTCTTTGGGTTACAAACAAACCTTGCTCGGGGAGGGGGCAAGGTATAACTCTATACTCAACATGGGTTCCATGGAACCATAGGAAACCTCTTATCCATGGCACCTATGCATGCAACCATAAACCCAGGAGCCTATCCCCTGCAGATACCAGGGCATGCCTGGATAGATACATTTTACAGATACTTGGAAGCCTTTGTTTAATATCTAGAGATTGCTTATTAATTTTTTACTCTTGACTTCCATAAATGTTTTTCATTTGCATTTCCCGCCCCCTTTTTGGGGATTTTGTGTCTTAGATTTTGTTTCAGCATATTTATTTCTAATGAAAAAGCAAAAGAATAAAATAAAAAAGAGGAAAACATCAGCCAAGAGCTTTAAATTGGTTTTAATTCAAACTGCTGTTCATTTACAGAACTATGCCAGTGGCGTACCTGGGGAGGGCAAGGGGGCAAATATCCTGGGTGCTGGCCGGGGGGGCAGGCAACACCAGCCACCCACAGCCACCACTGAGAATGAGAATCAGGCTGTGCGGGGTGAAAACACACCTGCCTTGGCCAAGTGCCTTGGCCACTTCTCCAGCTGGCTTCAGTGCTGCGGCAACGCCAAGCTGGGAAGCGGCCGTGCGGGGTGAAAATGCGCCCCACTCAGCTGTTTCTCCTAGCCACACTACTGCCAGGGAAGCTGGCAAGGAACCGGGCGCCCCTTGCCAGCTTCGCTCCTCTGCCGGGAAAGCTGGCAGGGGGCAATCATTCCTCCAACAGTTCGAGGAACCAATTGCCCCTTGCAGCGGCGCAAAGCCACTCACACAGGAAGCAACTTCGCGCCACTGAAAGGTGGATTCTGGAGGGGGTGGGCACTGCTTTCAAAATGTAATTATGGTGCAAGTTACACACAAATGTTGTCACAGATTTCCGACAGCAATTTTTGAAACCAGCCAAAAAGTATCTTTTCTTAAAGAGGATGCAACAGCTGGGAGGAAGGCAATGCTTAACCCCTTCCTACTCACTATTTTTTCCATTCCAACTCCTCCCACTCTCAATAAGCATTTGTTCCCCTTTAAGAATTTCCAGCAGAAAAAGAGTTAAGTTATTCCACATACTACTACTCCATGCAAACACAAACACATCCCAAAGCTACGACTGCTTTTCAAGATTTGGCTGCTGGTGCTTTTATGTTGAAAAAAGGTCTCAAAATTAAAGGGGAGGATGACCCCCCCCCCAAAAAAAATCCTATGCTTAAATCATAGTAATGCTGCATTAGTTAGTAATGCTGGTTCATAATCTGCATCTCTTACTCAAACTTTCACTGCATTATACATATATGTATATTGCATACCTCCTGCCAACCTAGCAGCTCAAAAGCATGCAAAAATGCAAGTAGATAAATAGGGACCACTTTGGTGGGAAGGTAACAGCGTTCCGTGCTCCTTGGCGTATAGTCATGCTGGCCACATGACCATAAACACTTGTCCTTGGACAAACGCCGGCTCTTCGGCTTAGAAACGGAGATGAGCACCACCCACTACAGTCCGTCACGAATAGACCATTCAGTTCTGAGGAAACCTTTACCGTTTATACTGTATACATGATAGCCAACACTACAGTACACTAATTAAATTCAGGCTCGCAAATACTGTAGCACACTGGCTTGGTCACCTCCAATAAGATTCTGTCAAGCACAGACCCTTATAAAGTCAGTTTCCCGATACCAAAAGCAGAAGGAATATAGAATTAGCTATGCAAGCACTTGAGATTTAGAGAACAGCTTAGTGATGGCAGGCATCAACATTGGCTAATTTTTAAAAGTCAACTTACACTTTGCAAGCACGTACCTTGGCAAACAAATACCTATTGGTCCATGTATAGCACTGTTCAGATAACTTCTGTGCATGAAGTACTATGCTGCTATTCAGGAGACGTTTTTGCATTAGAGAGCAACGCTGCAAATTCAGAGGCCACCATATGCCAAGAAGCTCAACTTGTCTCTCACACACCCCTTTTTAAGGACAAAGTTACTATACAGCATCACTCTTAAATCACACATACAGGTGGGAGAATGTACAGTACCAATACATCAGAACATCCTATGTTTCATGAGAAACCATTTGCCCTTAAAAGAAGTGTATCAGCAGGGGATAGTCTCCTAAGTACATATGAAAATGAAAACATATGAAAATATATTCTGAAAATACTGTATGTGTATCTGCGTCCTTAAAAAGAAGCTTGAACCTGCAGAAGCGGCTTTAGAATCAAGCATCCAAATCAATGCAATAAGCCACACGGGAAGTTTTCCAAGATGATGTCAGAATCAGGCCAGAGCATTCTCCAGACTCAGGACGTAATCCTAACCAACTTTGTAGCACCGACATAGCTGTGCCAATGGGGCATGTGCTGCATCCTGCAGTGGAGCAGTAGTCACAGAGGCTTCATCAAGGCAAGAGAACAAGGCAAGGTTTGTTCCCTTACCCCAAAGCTGCATTTTCCTTACCCTGGTGCTGGAAAGTTGTGAGGCACCCTCAATAGCCCTAAAGTCAGGCAGGAGCTGCAGGGTAGAAAACTGAAGTAGCCAGAAGCTGTTTCCCTGCTGACAGAGACAAGGGCAGAAGGCTAGCCCACCCGAAGATTTTCTCTACCATCTACCAACCTCAGAGGCTGATGTTGTGTACAACATGCTATGTACTCTTCTGCACCTGAAAAGGACTCTAAAGTCTAATTAGGTTTTGGTTTCAGACTGCAAGTCCTCTTGCTAAAACTACCACCAATTGCTAGTCCCAACAGATAAACTAGGTCCTCTTCAATTAAGGTTAATGCACAGCACACAGCCATCACTGTCTGCCACGACTGCAAAAATCACAGACCTGAAACTTTGAATCTGTACATACACATGCAGCTTTTACGTGGTTTTTTTTTACCACCTATACACATGAGCCTGCAAAGCTCCAAAGCTTATGGCATGCAATTAAGTTCAAGCAGTACACTCAGAATATGGAAACCATTTAGACAAGTATGTCGGCCTTTTGTATTCAAGCAGCACACGCTGATCACAGCAGCCAGCTTCATATGGGAGGCGGGTTAAAAGCAGATTAATGCCAGTTTGCAAGTAGGAAAATGATGATAGAAACCACTCTTAAACCAGAAGTTTTAACTCGTGTGCATGCATAGCCAATAACTTTTTATCCATGACTCTCAGGGGAATCAAGATATTGGACCTACTTGGAAATATGCAAAATGCCTGTATTAGGTTAAAGTTCAAAGAAAGCAAAGAAATAGTCTCTCTCTGCACTCTGAGGATAAAGACTCTCCTTTTTTTTCCATTTAAAATCTGTCAACTGAATTAATGCTTCAGCTGAAAACTTGTGCTGCCAAGGCTCAATGTGTGTGCGTTTTTTGAACCACACACACAGCCAAGCCCTTCTTTAAAGAGAAGTTTAATAAATGGAAAAGCTGGAATGGAAATGGAATGGAAAATAAATGATATAGCTGGTCACAGAAATAACAGCAGCAGTTAGAAGATAGGCACCTACACTGTTGCTGTTTGTATAGATGACACAACAGCAGCTTGTAATGAAACACTCATTTACAACAAAATTCAGTGTTTTAATTGAGCCTCAAAGGAAACCAGCAGCTCCCTTCAAAGTTAACTCCCCTCCCATCAGTTTCAAGCGTTTAACAATGATCTACAAACCAAGTTTATTCATAACCCCTGTTAACTGGGCAAGAGGCACTTTTTCAAGTGGTGTTCCTCTTATATTTAGCAGGGGGAGAGTAACTGTCCCTCTTCACTCCAGCACAATGTCTTTTCTAGTGGCTATTGCTGATAGTGTTCTGCATTTTTTTTAGATTGCGAGCCCTTTTGGGACAGGGAGCCATTTAACGTTATTATTTGCCTGTAAACCGCTTTGTGAATTTCGTGTTGAAAAGCAGTATATAAATACTGTTGATTGATAACCTGGTGACCCAATTCTGAAGGGCTTACTCCATTTGTGCTAGTGGTCATCACTTTTAATTTCAAACAATCCACATGACAAAGTGACAACAGCCCAGCAGTTGCACACCTTGCAATGCCCAAACTTTGATTAGGAAGCTGTATTTTACACACTTGTTTACGCCAGATGAAGACAAAAAAAAAGTTTGGCACAGCTCTGCAACGGGAAGAAAAATGAACGTGTTATGATGGGATCAGCCTGCTTGCCCTTCTAAGTAATTCCAAGTAAGTAATTTTAAGGCTGCTTCAGAGTCCTTTAAGGTGCCTCTACCAGAAAAGTTCTGTTGTGACGAAGGGCCCTGAAGCCGGGAGACTGGGCTGTGGCACTGTGGAGGGGCTAATCTAGAAAACATAAAACTCCAGAGGTTGTGGCTTGCAATTCCTCCTCTGCAGCTCAGAGTGAAATGCCAGACTTTCCAAAAAAATTGGGGGGAGGGGGGGGAGGGGAAGGGAGTGCAAAACACACATTAACACACTCAGGCGGACAGAGGAGCCTCCTCCTTCCAAATCGCCTGCAGAGAGAAGGATAAGGGGAGAGAAGAGGAAGCAGGCCTGCAACAAGACAGTATCCCACAAGCAGTCCCCACCAGGGTCAGAATAAAAGCCAGCTTGAAGGGAGGGGGGAGAGAGTAGGCCGGCCATCGCCACCCCTACACAAACAAGTGCCCAGAAAAAACAAGGAGACGAGGTGAAGAACGGGAAAAGTGGCCTGAAGGAGCCTGTCCAGGGATTTACAGGGAAAGAACTGGAATCAGAGGAAAGGTCAACCTCCTCACAACAAAAGCCAAGATGGAGGACAGTGAAGGGGGGCGGCTCGCCTCATGAAGAGGAGAGGCCTGGACCAGGAGGGATGAAAGGAAGTTGGAATGAAGGGCCCGAAAGGAGAGCAGAGGTGGCACAAGGGGGCCTAAACAATTCTGGAAAGCCTCGCCGAAGGGAAGCAACAGCATTACGCCACAAGGGCCGCAAGAGGTGGTCGAGGGCATTGAGGCTAGAAGAGGACAAAAAGTTGCCTGCAGGTTCTTCCAGGGAAAAGCCAGTTCCATTTTGTTTGGGGCATCCTATAAAACTTGCAGTGCAATCCTAGTCATGTCTACTCAGAAGTATGTCCCACTGTGTCCAATGGGGCTTACTCGCAGGAAAGTGGGTACAGGATTGCCACCTTATGGGTTGTCAAATGTCTACCCAGGACTGTCCCCTTCCTTTTAGGCATGCCCTGACAGGATCTAAAGAGAAAACTCGTCCACCTCAAGTCTACGGGGTGTTATGGTCAGGATCCGTATTCTATCCATTACAGAAGAGTTCAGCCTCTCCACCACCACCACCAGCCACCCACAAGGCCTGAAGAGAAGCAAATAAAAATGGGTCAACCCCGCCCCCCCATAGCAAGAAAAAAGAATATCCACCTAGTTGCCAAGGCCAATCACCAATTGGGGAGGAAGGGGATTAGAGATGCATCTCGCTCTGCAGTGGGAGGCACAAAAAAGGGGGCTGAGAAAGTCTCTCTCCCAGCTCCCTCCCTATAGAGCGTGGGACAGGAGTAAAGTCTCTTACAACAGGCTTGTGAGGAGACTGGAAAGACCTGTGCAGACTCAGCTTGGGCACAAACTTGAGTGTTGCACACGACCGGTGCACACGTAAAGGACAACATCTTCCCAGCTGGCAAAGTAATCCTAGGTGAGGCCTGACACGGTCAATGAGATCTTGGTCCTCCCATTGCTGGGAAGTCACACCCTCCGACCTGGACACCTTTTCCCTTCAAGGCTCGGGGCTGTGGCACCCATGATGACGTACAACACATACCCATGCAGGAAAAACTACACAGCATCCATCCAAGCAGCCACGACACACGGATTAGTGTACAAGCACCCATTTTGCCGCACATACCTATTTAGCCACAGGCAGCGTCCCCAAAGGCAAATGGCACACACGGATGTTGTCCCTGCTTATCCTTGCACAGCCATTTCCCCCCACACCAATACACAGAAATTGCGAGAAAGCAGTCCTCCCCTACTATACGTGGCGTGGGGCAGCAGGGCAACAGCTGCTCCTACTCAGAAGGAATCCTAAGCACACAACCGCATTTCCACATATACTTGTTACCGCAGCCTCTAGCTTCGCTTTCTTCTCCTGTCCCCTTTAAGACTGTGGAAGCCCCTCGGGGCAAAACCCTGCGTACTTTTTTTTTGGTCGCCCTGCAAAGCGTCAGATAACATAGCGCCCATTATTAGCAGCGGGTACTAATCAGTGCAAGCCACTCTGCACGCACTCAGGAGGACGGGAGAGTTAAGTTTCCCACGTTTCCAATGAAAACAGATTCCAAAGTTCAGCTTCAACAAAGCCGAGGGATAGACACGGCTCTTGCCTTGCTAGGGATGTGTGCGCGCGCGCCCGCGTGTGTGTAGGGCGAAGGTATCCCTTCCTAGAGATCATCACTCCCTTCCCACCACCCTACTTCAAAGAACAGCTGGGGAGGGGGAAGGACTGAAGCTTTCCCAAACACTTTCCTAACACAAAGCATCCCAAAGCGGAAAAGCAGTTTTTCAAACTTCGGAAGTTTTTCCAAACTTTTATTTTTCAAGCCATCATCTAATAAGTTCAGGGGCGCTCTGTGCGTGTGTATTTGGGGGAGGGGCTTGGCAGCACGGCCCGAGAGCGCCCCTGTCTGCCTGCCCTCCCCACCCGCGCCTCCCCGAGGGCGCCCCCCAGCGGCGCGCACCCGCCCGTCCCGGGGCTACTCACCTGGCGCGAGTGGGCCTTGGGCTCGGGCGGCTTGAAGAAGGAGTCGGGCAGCTTGCGGAGCCTCATGGGCACCGTCTGGGGCACGTTGGCGCCCTTGGGGTTCATGACAGCGTTGAAGAGGGCCTCCAGGTCCGTCTCCGAGTCGCCCCGGACGTGCACGATCTGGTGCCCGGCCGGGGGGGCCCCGGGAACGGCGCCCCCGCCGGGCTGCTGCTGGGTCGATGGCGGGGGCGGCTGCGACGGGGGCTGCCCGGGGGCCGGCTGCGCCGACGGGGGCTGCTGCTGTTGAGGCTGCCCGGCGGGGTCCATGGCCGGCGTCGGTCCCTGCTTCGGCCGCTTCTCTTAAGCCACAGCCCCGGGCTCTCCGACCCGCATGCCCCGCTCCGAACGACGGCCGCCCGCGCCTTGCCTCCGCCGAGTCCTGTCCCCCCCCCCCGTCCACAGCGCAGCAGCAGCAATTCGCCCCCCCCCCCAAAAAAAAAGAATCACTTCTCAAACTAACTCGCGCACAAACACTCCCAAACAAAAGTTCTGAGATCCGCCCGCCCGAGCCAGCTCCGCCCAGCGCGAGCCCGCCCGCCCCGAATCCGACAAGGCTTAATTGAGCCCAGCCGGCGCTAGGATTCTCCTCCTCCTTTTTCTTCTTCTTCTGCTCGCGCCCGACCGAGCTGAAATTAGGGAGAAGAGTTGTCTACGCGTGCGCTCTCCAGCCACCTCCTTTCTCTATGCCTTCTTTCTTCTCCTTCCACCTGGTAGAACAAGCTTCTCCAGTGCTTTCGTCTGCTCCAGTTGCTCACAGCGGACGTTTCCTAATTTCTTGGACCCGCCCGTGTAGTTTCCGCCGTACCTAATTCGTTCAGCAACCAAGTGTTTTAGTGTGTGCGTATCCCCCTCCCTTCCCCAAAAAGTGTTCCAACCCTCTCTGATCGACGAGGAGGGAAAGTTGGAGCTATTTTCCCTCCCTCGCCACACGCACATACACAAAAGGGGGGGGGGGAGATGAAACGGGGCCCCTCCCTTTCCAGGCTTGAAACTTCCACAAGAGAGGAGGGGGTATAACAACAAGAAAGGAAGTCCTCCATTGGCACTAATAGGGTTTTATTCCGCAGACCACGCCAGCTGTGCTTGAATTAAGAAATAGAACATCTCTAAAGTTCAATCCTATGCACTTGGGAGTAAGCCCCATGGAACATAGATGCCCCATGTCCCAATGGGACATCTAAGTAAACATGGATAAAACTGCAATGTAAATTAATTCCATTCCCCATACAGGGGAATAAAATTAGCCCTCATGCAGGCTGGCTGGGGAAAAGTCCCAAACTCCTTCTTCAACCCCATGCATTTGTGCGCCTAGCAATCCTAAACATTCTAACTGGGAGCGCAATTCTAACCTGGAGTTAGGCTGGCATGGTTAGGCCAGCAACGTTTGGCTGGCACAAGGACCAACATAAAGCACATTTGGACCACTCTTGGAGTCAGGGAGGATGGCGCACGTCTGTGTCTGTCTAACTCCCGAGAGTGGTCCAAACTTGCTTTACGGTGTCCCTAGTGCCTGCCAAACTTTGCTGGCCTAACTGTGCCGGCCTAAGTCCAGGTTAGGATTGCGCCCTCGGTGATCTTCAACCTTTTTCCTGCTGCAACCTTAATAAATAAACAAGCTGAAGTATGAGACTGAGGATGCACTGCCAATCCCAGCCCTTCCCAGAACCTGACCTGCACCCATTGCTGCCCCATTTCCCCCTACCTCTTGCACCTTCATAACAACCCTGTGCCGTAGCAGCCTAAACAGAACTGGCCTTAGGAGCTGCAGGGGACGGCAGCAAGAAGAGGCTGGGCAGGGTTATATCAAGAACTCAGTAACAATTATTGGATCGGATCCAAGCCCTCTCTTCCTCAGTCTTTGAAAGTTTGCCGCATCCCCCAAAATGAGATATTGCAAACCCATTGGGGTCCCAACCCACAGGTTGAAGAACACTGTTCTAACTCATAAGTAAATCCCATTGATTTACTTACGGTAAGTGGGAGTTATAGTGGGAGTTACCAATTCCTCAGGGCCCTTAAGGTTGCAGCCACAAATTCTTATCACAACTACGCTGCACTGGCATTGCAAGGGTAGGGAGGGGAAGACAGAAGCCCTCCTTGCTACCGACCTGCTTTTTACATTTTTTGGCTATTTTAGTTTGCTGCCAATAGGCCAGCATTGCAGCATTGACAGCATTGCTATCAACAGTCCAGCAAGTTGCAGAAACTACTTGTTGTGTTAAAATGTACTCAGTCCCACCGAGAAAGCCAAGTCTCTTGGAAGTAAACACCAGCATCAACAGACTGCCTTTAAAAAGTATGACAAACTATAATATCAATCATTCAATTGAAGGGAGCCTGCAAGGCCATCTGGTCCAACTCCCTCTTTTAAGCAGGGAAATGCTACTGCATTTTTTTTTGGTCTTCCTTTGTGAATACCTTAAAACAGTGATTCCCAAACTGTGGGTCGGGGCCAACCACCCTCCCTGTGCTGCAGCCACAGGGGGGAAGCCTCCTCTCCTTCAGCCTGCCCTGCTCTTTATGAGCCCTCCAGCTGCTCCAGCCCCCTCCAAACCTTCCAGGTCCCGCCCCCAGGCTCCGCCCCTCCACAGCTTCCTCCCAGGGATTGGCCAGGCCTCTGCCTCAACACCAGCCCTTGTTTTAGAGGTAGCAGGGCCCCTTCTCCCTGTGTAAGGCCACCTGGCCTTCAGCCCTATCGTGCCTCCCAGCTGGCCGATGGCTGGCATTCCCGGCCTGTTCCAGGGGTCAGGTGCTACTTTCCACCCGCCAGCTGCCCCTCGGAATTCTATGCCGGGTCCCCAAGTGGGGTGCTGCGGCCGTGGGTAATGCGGGCTGGGCAGCGGCACCCCTTGACAGTCGCGAAGCACCTGGAGCAACCATATTGAAAATATGGGAAGATGGAAATGGGAAGGGCTGTGTGGTTGTTTTGCTTGTGTCAAAGTTGTAAATAGGTTTTTTCTCTCTTCTGATTCACTTTGCCATTGGAAAATGGCTGAGAAATAACCCGATTTATTGCTGCATTCTCAGGAAAGTGGAAAGCTCTGGCATCACAGTGACGGCACTTCCAGCCATGACATCACTTCCGGTGGGCCCTGGAAAGATTGTCATTCTAAAAAGAGGATCCCGGTGCTAAAATGTTTGAGAACCACTGCCTTTAAAAAAAATCCACTTTTTGTTGCTTATTGTATCCCTGGCCAGCTCTCTCAATAAGTCTGGGCTACTTGTCTGTGCTTGTCTTTGGTTCTCTCTCATACTGTCCATTTCCTAGACATAACCCTTTTTAAAATTTTCAATTCATTCCTAAGTTCTTTGTGCAGTCATACTGGCTTTTTGTGATGCCTCCCCTTTTTTTTTCCTCACTGGAATTTTTTTTTTGATTGTGCCTATAGAAACTGCTTCTTTCAGAGTTCCCACCCATCTTGGGCTCCTTTTCCCATTAGTTCATCTACATATGGAACCCTTCCTAATTTAGAGTGATTCAGAGTGAAATCTAAAGGTACAAGTTTTGCTGGATCCTGCAGTGGGAGGGGCAGTCATGGAGTCCTCCTCAAAGTAAGGGAATATTTGTTGCCTTACCCTGGGGCTGGGTTGTGGTCACATTGGTGCTGGAAAGTTGATAGGATTGGGCCCTAAGAATCACAAGGTGGGCAGCATTTGAAAGGCAGTTGTCTCAAAATATATATGAGACTTCACAGTGATATCTGTATTAGGAACAGTGTTTCAAGCATCTGATGAAATAGATTATGGTCCTAGAAAGCTTCTGCTGAAATAAATTTTTGAAGCCAAGATATTTATTATTTCAGGTATATTACATCTCATACAATACAATCTTATGTAGCATACTCTGAAGTCTCAGGGAGCAATCCTAAGCTGCGCTGGAACAGGCAGGCCAGCGCTGTATCCAGTGCAACCTGGGAGCAGGCAGGAGCCTCCCTGGGGTAAGGGCACGTGAGCACCCTTACCAGTAAGTGCCAGTCGCGCCTATGGGCTCCTTGGATCTGTGCCTGCTATTTAGGAAGCCGCGCAGCCCGATTCAGGGTTGTGCAGCCTGGGGATGGAGGCTTGGATGCAGCCTAATGGCCACATCCCAGCTCCGCTCCTTTCCCTGGGTCGGCATGCCTCCTGACCCACCCAGAAACACCCTCCCTACCGCCTTCCCCCCGCCCAGAACTGCTCTTGCGCCAGCCGAACTTGGCTGGCACAGGAGTGGCATAGTGTGGGCTTCAGCCGGCACTGTGGGGACAAAACTGCTGCTAGTGTTGGCCCAATGGCAGCAGCACTGATGCGAGGGTGCCAGTCAGTGCTCTCATGCCAGCGCAGCTGCTGTAGGGCTGATGCTAGCAGCTAGCATCGGCCCAAGACAGGGCATTGGATTGCGCCCTCACTTAGTACAAAGACATAACTGTGCATAAGATGCTAAGCCTTCTCAACAAAATCCTGTTCCAAGGACGTCTTGTACAAAACACATATGGATTCAATAATACAGGCTTTTAAAGAAGAAATTTATTGGTCAATTAAAGTGAAAAAATTCATAAGATATACTTAAACACAAAGATGTTTATATTATATTTTGATAATATAATATTGATAATATAATATTTGATAATATTATATTATATTTTGATAATACCATTACTAGTATGGATATACTATTTTTAACTATAATAATTCAAAGAGTATGGGTGTGAAATCAATACCATCAGCACTCTATGGGTTAGGTATTGTGGCTTTTACTGAAAGGAAATACCCCTCGCCAAACCCATATTTCAGGTAAACAAAAAAAGTTCTTCCACTAATAACATATAATAGAGAACTCTAAAACAGACTGTCAATAGCAGTACAGACCTCCACCAAAAGTGTGGTACAAAACATAGATATGTCTATTCAAAGGATTCACAATTAAATAGGCAAAGTTCTGTTCATGGCTCTTGGGTGAAGGATAATAAAGACCATGAGCATCCTAGAAAAGAAAAATATTGAGCATTAATATCATGTGGCTACAGATATTAGTCAGAATATTCTGGCACTTGATTTAAATGGGCTTCTGTTCTTTGTTGGATAGCCATAATCCGTATAAAGTAGAAAGAAAGTGTTCCTAAAATGTATGAACATTTAAAAACTGAAATAAAGGTCAGTGAAATGTAAAATAAGCTAGTTAATACATATTTTACAAGCCCTCCAACACAACTCTCAGGAAGAAAATGGAACCTCTCGATTCCGAGCATGCCCTTGTGAAGAAGAAAGAAAAGCAGAGAAGAAAAACGAGATAAAGCTCTGTCTGGGGATTGGCTTAACTGATTTAGGGCGCAATCCTACCTAGAGTTAGGCTGGCACAAGTGACGTGCTGGCCCAAGAGTATCACTAATGCACCATAAAGTGCATTTGCAACACTCTCGGAGAGTGACTGACTCAGTTGTTGTTGTTCAGTCGCTAAGTCGTGTCCGACTCTTCGCGACCCCATGGACCACAGCACGCCAGGCCTCCCTGTCCTCCACTAGCTTCCTGAGTTCACCCAATTTCATGTTCACTGCTTCGGTGACACTATCCAACCATCTCATCCTCTGCCGCCCCCTTCTCCTTTTGCCTTCCATCTTTCCCAGCATGAGGGTCTTTTCTAAAGAGTCCTCTCTTCTCATGAGGTGGCCAAAGTACTTGAGCTTCAGGATTTGTCCTTCCAGGGAGCAGTCAGGCTTGACTTCCTGGAGGATTGACCGATTGGATCTCCATGCAGTCCAGGGGACTCTCAAGAGGACTGACTCAGAGAGTGTTGCAAATGTACTTCATGCAGCGACGGGATCTACAAATGATCCAGGGGAACGCTGGGCGGGACTTAGGCGGGACTTCCACCTGAGTGGCAGCCCATCCGTAGCGTTCCGCGGCTGCCCTGGCCTCGGGGGGGGGGGCTCCTGCTCGCCGCGGGAGACAGGTGAGGGTCGCGCCGGGTGCCTGGGCGAGCAGCGGGGGGGCGCGCTAACCGGGGGCAGCCCCCCCCAGGCCAGGACAGCTGCGGAACGCTACGGACGGGCAGCCAATCACGTGGAAGCCCCGCGTAACTCCCGCCCAGTGTTCCCCCGGATCATTTGTAAATCCCATCGCTGACTTCATGGTGCATTTGGGATACTCCTGGGCCAGCACAAGTTACTCGTGCCAGCCTAACTCCAGGTTAGGATTGCACCCTTAGAATTTTATGTTTGCTATAATAGTCAAAGATATACCTTTAACAAACAGATCTTACCAAGTTGCTCCTAATTAGAGGGTTACTAAGCCTACAATCTTATATACCTGGGAGGAAGCCCCACTGAACATAGTGGGGTCAGAACTTCTGAGTGTATATACATAGGATTGCACTGCAAGGCTGCACTTCACACTTACCTGGAAATAAGTCCAACTGAGCATAGTATGTATACAGTGCAAGTGGTATACAAGTATATACTTACTGAGCATACGTAAAGATGTATACAGTGCAAGCGGTATGTTAATCTTCATTGTAATCAGACTGGACTGCAAATCTGATTGTACTTTCATGGTGATTTCTATGCTACCTAATCTGCATTTGTTTCATCCGCATGTTGTAATTAGTCCTTATTATTTACGATGCAATGTCTGTTTGCATCAGGCGCTTCCATCCCACACTCTACAGCAGAAACAGGTACACTATCTTCCATTAAACACTGATACAAAAAACTGAAATGCCAGTGTAGGAATGCTGACAGGGGCAAGACCCATTATACCTCTCTTGCTCTAGCACAGGGTCCTCTAAACTACTGCCCGAAGGCTGGATCTGGTGTGTAGATTGGATCTTTCCCATTGGATCTTTCCCATTGTGATGGATCTTTCCCATTGTGAGCAGCGCACGTTGTTCCATCGTGCTGCTTCTGCGAATGCCACTTGTGCTGCCCAGAGAGATGCTCCGGTAAGTCAAGTCTACTCGGAAATCAGGGTGAACAGCCTGCTGGGGTGTGTGATTATAGATGCAACTGCCCAGAGCACCGCTCACAAAGGGGAACACTTTCCCCATACACAGCTGTCCGTGGTTTGGAGACCACTGCTCTGGCTTCGTGGATTGTCAGTTTCCTGCTGGGTGTAATTCAAGGTGCTGTGTATGAGGTTTAAAGCCCTAAACTGCTTGAGACCAGGGTACCTGAAGGTCTCTTTTTCCGAAAATCAACCTATCAATGTCCTGAGATATTTGGGGTGAGGGAAAGCTCTTGCACATCCCTCAGTCCCCTGATGTGAGCTAAAGGTGAACCTTGTAGGTGGTGCCCCCCCCTTTGGAAGCCTGCTGTGGCCCTTCCCAGCATTCTTTAAAGACGTATTTGTTTGGTTAGGCTTTCTGTGGTCATACTTAGTTTAAGAATTTAGTTTCATTTGGAATTACGTAATGTACGTTTTCCTATTTTATTATTACTGTTCTTTTAAAAACTATGTTGTTAGCTACCTCAGATCTTGTGAGAGGGAGGCAGCATTTAAATCTTTTTTTAAAACAAATTAAACATACCAGTAAAGGAATGTGAGAGATGTGGTATTGATTAAAGACAGTGAAAGCAACTATTTTTGTTTTGAGAGATAGTAGTAAAGATATACTAAATTCCTGCCTGTCCACACTGAAAATGCCAGTACCTTGGTGCTCAGTGCTGGAATTATTTTAAGACAACTGAGCAGTACATAAGCCAGATGTAAATTGCTGGAGTAGAGCAAACTCTATAATGATGGGGTACATCCATTAATAGTTTGAGATTAGTAAAACAGCACTGAATCTTATCAATGGAGTCTATCTTACTGAAGTTTGTTAATGCCTCTCTGAGTTTTTGATATGCTTATTCAAGATAAAAAAAATCCTTTGACTTAGATTTATACCTTGCAGGGTATATGCTAATTTTTCTTATCTGATTGACTTGCAAACTGCAAATAGGTCATTCCCTATTATTCTCTTTTCTCAGTTAAGTGACCTAAAGGCATTTTCACAGTAACTTAGATGATGAGTGCTTAAATTGGTCTATAAATTTTGGGGTTGCTCAATCTGATGCATTTACATTCAAGGACAGATAAGTAGATTTTAATTCCAAAGCAACAGAAATGGAAATTCAGGATAAGGATACCTTAGCCCCATGGCTTAAATACCTTAAAACTACACACATTAAAAAAAAGTGTATCTGTTTTGTTACATTCACTCATAAGAAATGCATTTCAGAGTTCTTAGGGGACTTTACCCAACTCTGAACTTGGCAGCAAAAGATGTAGAAGATTGTTATTTATTGCATTGTTGAATAATTATATACGGGGATTTGGAAGTCAGGACTTTGACAATGACAGAGAAAATTACGTGTTTGTTGTAAATTAGAGTAGACAAAAGGGCCACCACTGTTGTGTCATATGCAGAAGCTAATATTGGGGCACAATTTGTTCAACATGATAGTGGTTGACTCCAAAGTATTTGCAGCCAGATGTGAAAAAATTAGCAGCATGTTTATCCTTAGCATGATTACAGATAACTATGCATTAGCTGATGTGTAATTTCCATTTAATTAGTACAATGTATACTTTTGTTTAATGTTTCTATTAATAAATGTTTCTATGTATTTTAATACTTAGTCACCCTCAGGTTGGCTAGCATCATCAGAATGAAAACATCAATAATATAAACAATTTAAAAATACAGCCAACAATAGGGAAGAAGAAACCAGGAACTTCTTCTTGGCTGGTGATGGACTTCAGCTGGTCGTGCTAGCTTTCCACAGTTGACAGTTTTATGTAAATAGCGTCATATATACAGTAAAACAGTTGTTTTGCAAATGGTATTGGCTAACAATAAAGATTGACCGATTAAGGCTGCACAATCCTAGACACAGTTATTAGAGGGTAAGCCCTGTTGAAAGTTGTTGGACTTGTTTCTGAGTAAACGTGCTTAAGATTGTGCTGCAGGTTGATCTACAATTAAAAACGTGAAACCTACATCAACTGAAAAGTATTTTCAGATTTCATTTCTGCATGGTATCCATTTCTGCAATTCCTATTTAGCATTGGCAAGGCTCAAGTGTGCTTTCTACAACCTATATTAAATATGCTTCTTCAGTAACCGATATTTTAACTAAGGTTTTGTTAGCGTACTTGGAGGCCTAGTGGATTAATAATGAAACTAATACTCATAGGACTAATGGACCGATCCTATCAGGCGCAGCACAGGCGGTATGAGCATACCACCCGCCCTGATGTCATAAAGGTGGTGTAAGGCACCTCCCGCACTGGCATTACCGCTCATGCTGGCCCAACGCCGTCCCTGTGCGCCCAGAGCTGGCAAGTGGCGCGTTTTACCATCACCAGTGGTACACTCTTTCTGGGTGAGCGGGGAGGGCATAACTGCGGGGGGGGGAGGGGGGCCGCTGGGGGGGGACCAGCAGTGACCTCCACTGCCAGATCTTATCCCCCCACCTTGGGCCAGGCATTGGTTCTCTGCTGACAAAATAGCTGGCAGAGAGTCGAGGAGTCTGTAAAGAGCAAAAGAAGGCTAGGCCAAGGCTTGACTCCATTTTGTGAACATGACTCCATTGTGTGGGAAAGAGCTGGTGGCAATCAGCTCACTCCCTAACGCAATCAGGAGTGTAATCTGCTTTGTTTCTGCAGAAAGGTGTGAGGTCATAGCTGGGGTCAGGAATGCAACTCTAATCAGGAAGGTTCCATTCAGCTAGTGCTGCAATCAGGAAGATTCTGCACCACTGAGATCCATCACTTAAGTGGTTTATGTAACCTTTCTGATCATTCTGTGTTCCATCATCCCATCAGGAGATGGCCGATCTTTATCCTGATAGGATAATTGATTGTGCCAGAGGGGTATAAAAATACCCAGGTTTGGGGGTACAGATCATCACTCACCATCAGACCATCAGAGCTTCAAGACCATCAGAGCTTCAGACATCACCAGCCCCTGTCAGATCTCCAGACCTTAAGATCACCTTCTCCAAGCCTGTCCAAGATGCCCTGCGTGGACCTGCTGCCTGCTTGGGCTAAGAGGAAGGTGAACCTGCAAGGCCAACTACCTTGCAGATGCCAGGGCCTAGTCAGTGTTAGGCATCTAGTTGTTTTGTTATTTTAAAGTGTATTTTAGTTAAGTCTCTGTTAGTTCTTTTAAGACTTTCTTAGTTTTGTAACCACTTGTTTATTAATAAATTACAGTTAATTTATAAAGCTTTGTTTGTATTTGGAACCAAACTAAACTCTGTGCCTCCTAAATAAGCAGGTGCAAGTCCAAGTGGCCTGGGGACAAGGGTTAGGATCTGGCTGAACAACCAGATTCAGACTCCACCACCCCCCAACTCCAGGCCAGCCATCCCACAGGGCTGCCCTCCCTCCACCCTACCCTCGCCCCGTTGCTGAATTCAATAGATCCTACTCCTAAAATACACATATATTTTGCCTTTTCTTTATTATGGTACTTCTGTTTAGTATGATGCTGCCTAGTACTTTTTTTTAGTATGGTCAGTGATGGGATCAGCTAACAACTCGGGGGAACGCTGGGCGGGCAGCAGGAAGGCTGGGCGGGACTTCCGGGTGATTGACAGCCCGCCCGTCCGGGTCCGCTGCCTGCCCGCCCGCCGCACGGGCTGCCCTGGCCTCAGAGGGGGCGCCCGCTCGCTGGGGGGAAACAGGTGGGGGCCCCCGGGTGCCAGGCACGCAGCGGCGGGGCGCGCCACCCGGGGGCAGCCCGTGCGGCGGGCGGGTGTTGGACCCGGACGGACGGGCTGTCAATCACCCGGAAGTCCCGCCCAGCCTTCCTGCTGCCCGCCCAGCGTTCCCCCGAGTCGTTAGCTGATCCCATCACTGAGTATGGTGTTGACAAAAGTAGATCCACAGGTGTCCAGATTAGTGTTTAAGAAAACCCTGTGATGTTTTTGTTAGCACAGTAAACTCTCAGCTTGAAGAAACAAATTCTTGCTTATGCACATGCCCAAACTATGTTCCAAATTACAACCTACTTTCAGGCCTGAAGGTTTTTGCAGACTTAGAGCCCAATCCTATCAGCCTTACCTCGAGTGTACCGCCTGCGCCTCTGTCACAAAAGGTGCCATTAGTCACCTCCCGTGCTGGCTGTAAACTGTTAGTGCCAGCACTGGGCTAATGCCAGCCCAACACCAGCCCCGCACCGGCCCCAGCAGGAGTCGTCTTGTGCTCTTAATCAGAATCATACAATGCCCCGGGCTGCAATGATGTTACAACTCATTTGTTTTGTTGAATGCAACAATCCGTAAGTTCACAGTACTATGTGGACAATAATAAAGTTCACAATATCCTGTACACAATTCTTGGAAACACAGAGAACAGGCTTGGCATTTCAGACTAGCAGAATAATGAGACAAACAAAATATTATCGTCCAAGTCATCGAAACTCTGAGTTTGTTCAAAAGCATGATCATTTTAACCACAATGAAGAGTGTCAGCCTTTTCAACTGAGGGTGGGTGGCCACCATTTGTTATAGTAGTTTGCCCTCTGGGACTAGGGTTAGATTCTCAGCTGTTGCCAAATGATCATATAGCAAGACTGATTGGGACAGCTTTCTTTCACCTGTGTTTGACTACTAAATGATTGTTTTTTGTTTTTTTTTATTTTCAGATCCAGACTTAAATACAATAACCCATGGCTAGGTTATCACAAATATCTGATGGCTGTAGAGAAAAAAATGTAAGCCCCACTGAACACTGAATAAACATGTCTATGATTGTATGACAAAGTGACAATATGTCCATAAAATGTTACACGCACAACCCCAACTAAAGCAGCACAGAAATTTCTATTGCCTTAAATAGATTTTCTCAGCATGAGAACAGGGCCCAATTCATTTGGAAGATCACTGTGCGAGTGGAAAGAGCTACGTTGAAATTCAGAAACTAATTGATGCTATCAAAGTGGCCCTCAGACCCCTAGCAATACTGAATACAGTCAAGTGCCTCAATATCTGGATCACCATGCCTCCTAATACAGAAGACCTGCAGCACAATCCTATGCATGCCTATTCAGCAGTAAGTCCCAATGTGTTAAATGGGGGCTTACTCCCAGGAAAGTGTGCATAGCATTGCAACAGTTTAGTTCCCATGGTTGAAATGTATAATGCAACTTCAAGGGAGAGAATGAGAGAAAATTACATCTTTCTCAACAATTAGGATGCAGAAACATCTTTTAAAATGACCTCCACATGCCAAAAAGGATATAGTGGAACTGAAAAATACGCAAAAAAGATTGAGCAAAATGGTTAGTGATTGGGGCACCTCCCATTCTAAAGAGAAAGTGTATGAGCTGTGCAGAGCTGTGCTCTGGTCGGGTCCGGAGGCTTTTCTGTGGCACGCAGAGGCTGCCTGTTCAGAGGAAGCCTCTGCAGGGTTCACAATGCCTGTTACAGGTGAAAAACATCACTCCAGGGCTTCCCTGGGCCCCAGAATGCTTTGTAAGGGCATTAAAAAGTCACTTCTGGTTTTCACCAAAAACCAGGACGGACGTTTGTTACCTTAACAGGAGTGCTGAGGCTTGCAGAGGCTGTGAGATTTCACACATGGCTTTTGCAGGCTTCAGAAAACTCCATGGAGGTGACCCGAACACAGCTCCCGTCTCCTTCGGAGAGTTCAGGTCGGCCCTTGTCTTGTGGGTTTGGGACCCGCAGATTATGAAATCCATGGGTCTTGAATCTGCAGGTATCACAGGCCCACTTGTACGCACTTTCTTGGGGGATCCTTCTGAGTAAGCATGTATAGGATTGCACTACAGATTCTGTTGTTTTAGAGATTTGAGACAGTGCTTAACTGTCCCAGTGGAACTTTGTCCCAGTGATCCAACTGTAACAACTGTAGCTAGAGATAAGGCCCAAAATTGTGTGCTTATTGTGAGTCGTCTTTATTAACAGTTTTATTTTAAAATTGTATTTGAGAATATTTAAGGCTATATATTTAGTACTTTTTCCCTGGTTATACTTACGTATGCACTGACTTTAAAGACAGTAGATATTATATTTATTTCCTTAGTTTCAGGATCCTTTTGAACACTGAAATTCAAAATAAATAAAAATACACACTTTAATGCAGACATCTAGACACATTTAAAGCTACACTGTATGACACAAGATAGTTATTTATATTCCCTTTCCTCCAGGAAGCTCTGGTGTAGAATAGATGGTACCACCATCCCCCCCCCCTTGATGCTTATGACAACTTTGGGAGATAGGTGTAGGCTCATAACAGCAATGCCAGGCCCAAGGTCACCCTGTGAGTTTCAAGATTGAGGGAGGATTTGTGCTTGGAATGAAACATTGCCTTTCCCCCTTTTTTGACCCAGTTGTGAGTGTTCTGATGGTGCAGTTTTCGTGCAAAAACAGGAAGTGTGCTTTCCAGCACAAATCGGTGCTTCTCCTGGCTGCAGGGAGACCTGAGGAGGCTGCGGGCCTCCCCAACGCTGTAGGAGGTCCGTCCCCCCCACAACCACTGAGATATGTTAAGCTCCTGGGTGCCCACGGCACCACAATTGCTGCACTGCTGCTAGGACAAGGCCACTGGAACACCCTTCCCAGCCCCAGTCCCCGCCCCCGCAAGTACTTTCATCGGTCCCAACGTCCAATTAGGATTTTGGGAATCGCTGCTGTAGGCAATGCTGTTCCTGTCTATAATGGCTAGGGCAGAGTTCCTGATGTGTGCATCGCAATGTCCCAGGGCGTAGTGAAGTGTAGTGACACTGGATCAGTCTGGCAACAAGACTGCAACGACATCCTACCAACAGTAGAGGCTCGGTTCAACAGGTAGAGCTGTTTTGTGCAGTTTTAGCACGCTTGAAAAAGCCCTCTCGCCTGCCCTGATCCTCTTACCACTGTTTGCAGCATCTGGTCTTCCAACCCAGATGTGGAAATGACATGATACCAAATCGTGGAATCGTTGCCACTTCCTTCTGGGTGCCAGGGTGTTACAACAGAGGTAACCTGTCTGCTTCTGGTCAGATCAAAGATGCCATGGTGAAACTGCAATCTGCCAGACTTCAGGTGCCAGAGAGAGAGGCCGTTTCATTATTTTCATGCTATTACTTGAAATTGAGTTCAGTTGTATAGGACATGGAAGGTTTTATTATGCACAAATTATGGTACTAAAGCTTCAAACTCTAACAACTTCTTAACTGAAACAGATGCAAATAATTTCTAAACCTTTTTTGAAAAATGCAGCTTAGCAATATTTATACAAATATATAGTTCATGAAAATCAGATTCACAATAGAACGGATTTACCTCACTAAATCTTTATATAATGTCTTTGTTGCTTCTAAGTATGGACCAAGTTCATCTTCATACTGACAGAGAGCTCCTCCAAGGCAAAGATGCTTAAAAAGACAGAAGAGAAATTCCTCACGGTCCGAATGGCTGAATAAGTCGTAGTGGTCTGAATCTTCTAGAAGTAGAACCTTCCGTGAAATAAGAAATAAAATATGGTTTCAGGAACACTTAAAAAGTACCATTTGTGTTAAATACAAACATTTATTTTATACCCCAAGTACCTTACACACAAAGTTTGTTAACTAATTTGGGTAAGAGTATTTTTCATCCTAAGAGACTATACATATACTCAATATTAATAAACAGATGCCATTGGGCTTGTAAAAGAATACGCACAGTATATGGCATAAAATCTGGCATTTTGATTGAGTCAGGCTGCAAATCTATCCACACTTACCTGGGAGTAAGCCCCCTGGGACTTACTTCTGAGTAGACATGGATAGGCTTACGCTCTCATTAGGATTAACATCAGTTTCCAGAGTGAAGTGATAGTCATTGTCAGGGTTTATCAGCTCCCAAATGAACCTGTCTGGATACTAACATCTGCTGGAGAGAGGATTTTTGTACCCCACCAACATCTGATGCACATTTGATTGGATGTGGGAGAGAGTCTTTTCTATAGCCATGCCCAGGTTAGGAAATCCTTCCCAAGGGAGGTCTGCCTCTCTTGGCTGCTTGGCTAGGACACAGAAATCATATGACCCTGCCTTACACCAAAATTAACACTAGTTCACCTAAGTCAACACTGTACTGTCAACACTAACTGGCAGCAGTTTTCCAAAGTTCCAGGCAGGAATTTTTCTCTGCTGTACCTAAAAATGCTGGGGATTTTCTGCATACAAAGCACAAGCTCTACCATTGAGCCTCAGCCCTTCCCTAAAGATCTTCTTGAATGTGACTACACATTATCTTACTGTTAAGAACAGAGTTCCTAATCAAATTATGGATACTAGCAACATATACTGACCTTTCTCAACTCATCTGCAATAAGAATCTCATCATGGTATTCATCAAAACATTTTACAATGTGTCCATTTTCTCGAACAACTCCTTCACAATACAATCGGTCAAAAAATGACATAGAAACTTGTGTGCACATCATTTTCTTAACCTCAGCTTTTCTCACATTAGTACCTGAAATGTAAGGCACAAATCAAAGTGAAGGAATGCATATAATAATTTACAGTTGTGAGTCAATAAGGATTCTCTTTTCACAGCTGAATGAAGTCTAATATCTTGATGATCATATCTATGATCCTGCTACCCCTGCTAACTGGGCAAGAGTGGTATTTTTCAAGTGGTGTTCCCTTCTATTTAGCAGGGGAAAAGTAATCCCTCTTCACCCCTGCGCAGTGTCTTTTCTAGTGGCTGTTGCTGGTGGCGGTCTGCATTTTATTTTTATTTTTTTGGATTGTGAGCCCTTTTCGGACAGGGAGCCATCAAACTTTATTATTATCATTTGCCTGTAAACCGCTTTGTGAACTTCGTGTTGAAAAGCGGTATATAAATACTGATGATTGATTGATCAGTACAAAGAACACTGGAATGGCCACTAAGAACAGTGGCCGCATTTCAAGTCTCTCCCCCCCCCCCCCGCTCTTATAATATCTAGTTTAGCTAACCCATACACTGAAGTAATTCCAGTGCACAGCAGGCAATATGTAGAACAGGGACAAGGGAATGCAGAGTATTATGATGACAGAACACAGGGTAAGTGGAACTAGACATTATGGCAAGGAAAGAATGACATAGGAATACAATTTTCAGTAGCATCCCCATATTCTTCACAATGGTATTTGTGGGTGGCCAAGGACAAGTCACTCAGCCTAAAATGCTGCTCCAAGTTCCTTAGAAGAAGGGCAGAATATAAGTGCAAAATCTGGGCATGATCTATCATATACTCTATTGAAATGAACAGGAAATATACAAGTGTTCTCTTTCCAAAATTTTTGCCTTACTAGAAGTTGAGGAACCAATATAAAAAAAAAAGACAGCAATAAAATGTCTATGCGGACAAAAAGGACCTTTTATCCGAACAACGGATAGAATAAAAACCAATCAGAAATATGTTTGAAGAGAGAGAAAGTATGCAAGGCTATGTGCAAATGTGAGGAGTTTACTGGGAAACAGTTGGCAACATTTTTGTTGGCTCCTGCTCCTGTGCCATTAAGAGCAATTTATCCCATAGACATCTGCATCCATAGTCATCTGCAAATACTTGTCTCCATATTGATGTCTGCAGCCCAAGCTATTAAAGAAAAGCCTAGGTCTAGAATGTTTGTTCTGGTCAATTAGCAACCCTTGACACTGTGAAACACTTGAAACTAGCCTATCTGCAGTTATTTTCCAAAGTACAGACACCAACTAGGGCAAAACATTCAGCAGGATGCAGGAATCTGCCATCCAAAGATAACCAGAAAGTGCATGGTTGAAGAGCACACAACACAATCTAGCAAATGGCCTATATAAGAATGATGGGTAAACCATCACTTCTAGCAAGAAGGTTTATCTGATTGTATTATTAGAACTCAATACTGCAGAATTCAAAGGGTTGAGGTTGTCTACCAGTCATAGAAAAAAACTGCCAACACATAGTTCGTTAATTTTGGGTGGAAAGAAATGATGGCTTAGTTACTACAATCCAGTTTGATTATTGACATAAAACACAAGCTATAGTTTTATACACATGACCATATCAACAGCAAAAATAATTCAAATAAACAGAAAATCAAACACAGATGAAGGATCCTGAAGAATTGAGAATCAAAATACATGGATATATTTTATCTGTTTATTCAGAAAATGTCTATTTTTTGCTCTGTGATCATTCTGTTACCGAGAAGTTATAACTGTGAATCATAATATTATTACATAGTGGAAGTTGTTGCAAGAGAAGAGGGATTAACACATGAAAGATTATTTCAAAAAGAAAAGAGAAATTTGTCCCAGGTATTTACCTAATGCAGTCCATTGTCCAGAAGCTGAAAGTAATTTCAAATTGCTGTGAACACTTGGGTGATTAAAAAAGGCCTAACATGCAAAGAAAGCAACAGAAGATCAGTTAAATAGATCATATTTAGCAATTTGTTTTGATAGATACATCAAGTGGGATAGATTCAGCTTGACTCCTAAACTCTTGTCCTTCCAAAGGGTCAGCCTTTGGAAGTATTTGGGATTGTTTTTCATATCAGGATTTACTTTCATGAAACTAACTCCTGCAGGGTACTCCACTGCTGAAGGGCCCAATCCAGAGCCATTCAGTGCGAGTGGTACGAGTGTACTGCATGCACTGGTGTTGCACAAGGTGCCGTAAAGCACCTCTAACACTGCCAGTAAGCCGTTACTGCTGGTGCTGGGACAACACAATGGCGACACTGGCCACGGGCACCCTGGAGGGAGCACAGCGGGGCAGGAGGGCGATCTGGGGGGGGGGGGGTGGAGCAGGGAGCAGAGTTGGAGGCAACCCATTGCTGGTTATTGACCTCCGTGTAAAGCTGTGTGGCCTTACATGCCAGCTATTTAGCTGGTGCAGAAGCAAACAGACCACTTGCCTTCCCTGCACCCTTACCGCGGGGATAGGAGACAAACGTCCCCTTTCACCGCAGAGCCTCTCACAGCTGCCTGTCTGCTGCGGGATGCAGTGGTATCCGCTTGCACTACGCGCACCATAGTGCTGGAAGTCTTTAAAATGAAGAGCATTTTTACCATGTTTATTGAGAAACCAGAAAGGTTCGCCCAGCTGCTTCTGGGCAAAGCTAATGCAGACCTAAAGTCTCAAGAATATCAAGTTTCCATTTTAAATTCCCCCACCCAATGGGAATGACTTCCAGAGGTACTCCTGTGAACAGAAGTCACAATTAAATATAGAAAACAGTGTTCAAGAATAGGGTATGCTAATATGCCTTCAGGTTAGAAACCTGAAGTCACTTTTTCAATGCTGTTTAAACACTAATGCTCTTTTAAAGATTTACAATTCCTTTTATTTAATATAAGAAACTGTTATATTGGGCAGATCATAAACAGGGTTCATAGAGCCCTGTACTGTCTACTTTGAATTACTGTTCAGGATCTCAAGTGGACGTTTTTGCCAAGCCTGATATCAGAGACTCCCGTTTTTCCCCCCTCCACAGGTGATATCAGGAATTGAACTAGATAGCTTCACTGCCTTGATTTGCACATCACCATTTATTGCTAAGGGATACATTAAGAATTTTAAAAGCACCATACGGCACTGAACACAGCGGCATCCACCACTGCTGTGATCACGAAAAGATTTACAACCCATGGGCTCTGAGCAACTGTAACCTGTATAAGTGTTCGCAGGATGACAGCCACCATAGTAGCAGTGGTGGCACTTTTCAAAGAACTCCAGTGGGGCGGTTCTGCTTCACGCGTCACACCCACATTGCATGTCACTGATAGAACTGTACTTATAAAAATATAGTTGTATGCAAAAGTAACATTGGAAAACTACCATGATAAAATCATCCTGCTGATACGCTTTGAAATTCTGGTCAAAACTGAATGCCTGAGCTGTGATTCTGCCATCCATGGACCTGAAAAATATAGAAAGATGTCAGTGATAGGATTGGTCTACATATGCAGTTCAGTGAAATAGAAATGTGGCAATCAAACTGATTTTATCACTTGATGTTTTAGGCAAGGGATCACATATTTGAATGTTCCCTCAAAGAGAAAAATGTTCTACATGTAGCTCTCTCCCTGATCTTATTATTTTTTTATTTGTAGGATTTTTAAAACAAACATGTAACACCAGAACCAGGGGACATCCACTAAAATTGAGTGCTGGGAAAGTTAGAACATACAAATGACCATATTTCTTTATCCAGAGTGTAATTTGTCTTTGGAACTCCTTGCCACAGGATGTGCCACGGGTGGCATCTGGCCTAGACGCCTTTTAAAGGGGACTGGACAGATTTCTAGAAGAAAAGTCTATCATAGCAAGCCATGATCGGTATGTGCAATCTCCTGGTTTTAGAAGCAGGCTACCTCAGAATGCCAAGGGTGTAGCAATAGGATATGGGTATCTGTGTGCTCCCTGAGGTATCTGGTGGGCCACTGAGATACAGGAAGCTGGACTAGATGGGCCTTGGCCTGATCCAGCAGGGCTCTTCTTATGCTCTCTCCCTGATCTGCTTATTAATCTTTTTTAATTTGTTGGATTAAAAAAATTGTATTTCTTCCACCCACATGATACAGTTTTTCCACCTCATTCATCTATATGTGTAGATCAGGTATAAATGTAAAAAGACAGTCAAACTCAGCGACAATTCACATATAATATGGTTTTCTTTGTATGGCAGATGTAAAGTTGCTTATATTTTAACCCCCACACACAAATATTCTGGAAATACACATCTCTCACCCATACATCCACTCATTTACAGTTTGTAGTTCACAGCCCAGCCCATGAGAAATGAGAGCTGCAATTTGCATACTGCACTTATGCAAAAGCACATGTGGCTCCCACAGAAAGTACAGAAATCAAAGTGAAGATTTCTCACACACCCTCTTGCAGATCCCACTACAGGTATGATTTATTCGGAATCTAAGTCCACCTTACTGTAGGTGCTCTGCTAATAACGTATTATCTAAAATGTCAGCCAAACTGGAGATGCAATATAAGGTTATTCAAAATTATTTAAAATACAGGTGTAATTTCAGCCCAAGAGACAGTGACTGGTTTAGGATTAACCTTGCACACTTACCTGGTAGTATGACCCATTGAGTTCAGTGGGGTTTACTTCTGCATAAACCACTTATGTTTTTATGAACCATACCTGTTTCTATGCTAGTTGTGCTGTTGATGATTTGTGTTTTTAATTGTGTTTAAGAACCATCAACATTTTAAATGTTTTAAGAGTGTTACATAAGGAGGAGTACTAGGAATTCATTGCTGAGTAAGAGCCCAATCCCATGCATGTTTACTCAAAAGTCCCATTATACTTGTGGGTGGCTGGGGGAGGATAGGATTGCAGCCAAATACTCTAGTTTGAAGAGTCAGGTTTTTGACCTAAAATCATCTCTCAGATGGATCCTGATAATGTGAAGTTAGGGTTGCCAAGTCTGACAGCACTGAAGCTACTCTTAGAGATTTCTCCCTAAATGATGGGATGCTTTAGCCAGGAAGGCCCTGTCAAAATGCTGAGGATTGTTTTCAATAGTCTCAGGGGATGGATGCTGATTCTTGGCTATTCCAGGCCAGTCCTGCAGGGATGGAAACACTAAGTAATCATAGAGTTGGAAAGGGACCTGCAAGTTCATCTAGTCCAACCCCATCTGTAGCAGGAAATCCTGCTAGAGCATCTCCAGCAGGTGCCTGTCAAGCCTCTGCTTGAAGGTCTCCAGTGAGGGAGACTCCAGCGCCCTCTTATCTCTCTTTCTCTTGACAATGCATTTTGTATTCTTCAGAGAGCAGCTGCAGCCTTCCCTCAGGAGCCCATTCCCAAACCCACCAGTGGTATTCTTAGAGGGAGGGGATGCTAGATTTTGCAAGAGCCGGACCTCCTGGGGAAAGCGGCCCCGCCCCCTCGCCTTCACAGCCATTCGCGAAACATAGCATTTTGCCCCCCCTCTATAAAAAACCAAGACATCACCCTGCCAACAAAGGTTCGCATAGTCAAAGCGATGGTTTTCCCAGTAGCAATGTATGGATGTGAGAGCTGGACCATAAGGAAGGCAGAGCACCGAGGAATAGATGTTTTCGAATTACGGTGTTGGAGAAGACTCTTGAGAGTCCCCTGGACTGCAAGGTGATCCAATCGGTCAGTCCTCCAGGAAGTCAAGCCTGATTGCTCCCTGGAAGACAAATCCTGAAGCTGAAGCTCAAATACTTTGGCCACCTCATGAGAAGAGAGGACTCTGTAGAAAAGACCCTCCTGCTGGGAAAGATGGAAGGCAAACGGAAAAGGGGGCGGCAGAGGATGAGATGGTTAGACAGTGTCACCGAAGCGATGAACCTGAAATTGGGCGAACTCCGGAAGCTAGTGGAGGCCAGGGAGGCCTGGCGTGCGGTGGTCCATGGGGTCGCGAAGAGTCGGACACGACTTGGCGACTGAACAACAACAACAATAAGTGCCACTGCCCGCCTCCCCCTCGAAACGAAGCCCATATTGTTGCCCCCCTTCCAGCTGGAAGCCCAAAAGGAATGCCGCCACGCCCCACCATTTGAGAAGGCAGTCCCGCATTTTCCTGCTCTCCAGCCCCGGGAAGCTTTTTTGAGAGAGGTGGTGAAAAGTGTAGCGCGGGCCCGAGTCCTGGTCCCCGCACGCAGACATGGCTGCTTCTCGTAGGGAAGACGCGCTGGCGGTTACCATGGAAACGCGCTCGCTTTCAGCTTGTGTTCCACGTTTTCCCTCCCGTGCCTAAACAAGAGATCCTGGAGAATGGTTCCGTCCTGGTCTCTCCCAGTAACGACTTGAACTGTTTTCTCTCCTCTGTCGTCACTGTGTGTGTAGAGAATACTGAGCCATTTATTAATAATATGTATTTATTATTAAACCACCTACTAATCACCTATTAATAATATGTATCATTGCAGCGCCATCAGGCTTAAATGATCTGATCTTTCATTGCTGTATTTTTGTTTCTGTATAGTTATATTGGCAATTAATTTGCAGGTTCGTTTACTTTATTTTCATGTGTTCATGCACTTTGAACAGTAGATTTACAGAGAAAGCTGAATATTAAAAAAAAAAGATATATAATCCTCAGAGCTTTCATCATAACACACATAAGCTGTAGCCCACATTTTAGCTCTGCCAATGCAGAATCAGTCACCAAAGGTGTATTCTGAACACCAGCCACTATTGCCCACTGAACTCATCTCTCTTATTCATAACCAGTTCAGAGTTAAATGAGGCAATAAACCTTATTGGTCTATGCGTCTCTACTCTTATACCAGCTTTGTTTAGCTGACACATTCCTGAGTCAACATTTCCTCTGCCCCCCCCCCATGGTTTTAAACTGATGTTAGCAGAATCATTCATGATTCATGCATTACAAATGACATCAGCAAAAAGAGTAGCATGAATAAGAATTTATAAAGGACTTACAAAGGTTCCAGTTCAGGACAAACCTATATTTACTTGAAACTAAGTCCTATTAAACTCAATGGGTCTTTGTTTAAAATGCTGATCACATCACCTTATGTGCAATACAATATGATATACAGACATGCACTGGAGTTTCATTCCGGTCCCTGACATGGACACCTGAAACCACAGATACTGGGGGCACCTTTTTAAAGACAGGGAAACACCAGTGTTTTTGCTGCAATAAGATAAAAAAAGATTTGTTTAATGTTCCTCTATAGTTTTAATAGGCGCCCCAGTATCCATGGTATCCGTGGATAACTGAAGCTATGGATACTGAATCAGTGGATACTGGGGCACACCTGTATTATGATTGCACTCTCAAAAATAAAAGCTAAAAACACTAGTATAAATGAATTTTGGGGTGTCTTTTTTTTTTTTAAGTACCAGTTTTAGAATGCAATCCTAACCTGGAGTTTGGCCGGCACAGTTAGGCCATCAAAGTTTGGCCGGCACAAGGGGCACAGTAAAGTATATCTGGACCAACTCGGAGTCAGAGAGGCCAGCACACAGACAAGCGACATCCTCCCTGATGCAGAGAGTGGTCCAAACACGCTTTACAGTGGCCCTTGGGCTGGCCAAACTTTGCTGGCCTAAGTGTGCCTAACCTAACTCCAGGCTAGGATTGCACTCTTAATGTTGTTTTATAATGGTGATCATGATATGCCTTTATTAGTCTTTGTTAGCCTAGCTACCAGAGAAAGAGGGAGAAATGGCTGTTGCAGCCTTGTACACCAACTCAAATCACTAAACCCAAGTCAAGTCTCAAGTCACTGCCCTACTAACCTGACTCCAGTCTCTTTTTTATTAAAACAACTAAAACAAAACAACTACTACAAAAACAAAAACAAAGACTAAATTTAAAGTATATATATTTTTGGGGTTTCTTGTCCTCTTTTAATGCAATCCAACAAATGAAGGAACACAGGACAAACACATAAGCAAGTGATGCCGGCTGCCCTTCTTGACGCAGGCACTCCTGTTCTGTCTTGAAATCTAGGACATGTTCAAATTTACCCAGGACAGAAGGCTGAAATGTAGGACATGTCCTGGAAAAAGAGGACATCTAGTCACTCTGTGTAGGAAGATGCTACAGCTGTCACGTTAAAAATGGCACAAATGATTACAGATGCAAATGAAAAGCATTGCAGCACCAGGGAACACTTGCAGAAATATCGTAGAACCTCAGCCACAAGCAACTCACCCAGCTGCCAGATCAGCCACTGAGTAAGGCTATGAGGGTGTGTTCACTTCTCCAACAGGTTCTTCTGGATCTGTAGGAGAGGAAAAGGGCAAGGAAGGACACGTGTGGGGAGTTGGCAGGAAGTGCAGGTGAGTCCACACTTGTTATTGCAAGGGAGACTTTATCCAGTCTCAGCCATTAAACAGGATTCAGGGTGCAATCCTAACCTGGAGTGAGGCCAGCACAGTTAGGCCAGCAAAGTTTGGCTGGCACAAGGGACATTGTAAAATATGTTTGGACAACTCTCAGAGTCAGAGAGGCCAGCACACAGACCTGTCCCTGACTCCGAGAGTGGTCCTAATTCCATGTTAGGATTGCGCTCTCAGTTACATATGTCTTCTACTCTATAATGTGAAAACGTACTGGTCTACCAAACAGAATCTGAACCGCATGTCATGTGGCAGGGGGGCAATGGTGTAGCTAAGGTGGGGCAGGTGGCACATTGGCCCAGGTACAGCATCTTAAGGGGGTGTCTTAGAGACCTCTGAAAAACACTTCTGGTTTTTGCCAAAAACTTGAAATGTCTTTTGGAAGCTGTAATATAGAGCAATGGTTCCAAAACTGTGGGTTGGGACCCACCAGTGGGTCCCGAGCCATTCAGGTGGTTCATGAAGCACCTAGAGCAGTCAAATTGACTGCTGGATCAGGCCAAAGGCCCATCTAGTCCAGTTTCCTGTATCTCACAGTGGCCCATCAGGTGCCTAAGGGAGCGCAGTAGACAACAAGATGTTTGCATCCTGTTGCCACTCCCTTGCTCCTGGCATTCTGAAGTAGTCTACTATTAATGTAAGGAGGTTGCACCACCCATCATGGCATATAGCCCATGTTGGGCTTTTCTTCCAGAAATTTGTCCAGTCCCCTTTTAAAGGCATCTAGGCCAGATACCATCACCACCTCCTGTGGCAAGAAGTTCCATAGCTTAATTAGCCGCTGGGTAAAAAAGTATTTCCTTGTATCTGTGTTAACTCTCCCAACACTCAATTTTAGTGGATGTCCCCTGTTTCTGGTATTGTGAGAGAAGGAAAAGAACATCCCTCTATCGACTCTATCCCTCCCGTGCATAATTTTGTATGTATCAATCATGTCCCCCCTCAGATGCCTTTTTTCCAGACTGAAGAGCCCCAAATGTTGCAGTCTTTCTTCATAAGGGAGATACCCCAGCCCTGTAATCATTTTTGTAGCTCTCTTCTGCACCTTTTCCAGCTCCACTATGTCCTTTTTGAGATGTGGTGACTAGAACTGTACGCAATACTCTAGATGTGACTGTACTTACCCTCTCTCCCAAAGGTGGTGGTGGTGGTGGTGGTGGTGGTGGTGGTGGTGGTGGTGGTGTGTGTGTGTGTGTGTGTGTGTGTGTGTGTGTGTGTTCTAGCAATGAAACATCTAAATATTGTAGGATAACATAGAGAGCTGAGTGTGTTGCATACTGAGAAGCGAATGAATTTTCTGCATCTAAAATGCGATACAGGTAGGACAATTAGAAAGGCTGGATTCTGCAACACACACATGATGCAAATGAAACATATTTGACTACCTTTTATGCAACAGTATATTCTCTGTGTCTGCTAATCAAGAAGTGGAGAGAAGATACAAAGTCACAGAAGCATTGTCCTGTGGTATAGAGATTGGCAGTAGCATGGAGAGAGCCCTGGTGCTGATGCCTCTACCCTGGATCTCGGGTCAGAACTGGTAGTCCAACAAAGACTCTTTTCCAAAGCCTTTCTCTCAGTTACAGGGGGTGGGGGCAGTGATGTCATGCGGGTGCGCCAGGAACCGGAACGCCTGGATGATTGACAGCCCTCCGCCCCTATGGTGGAGGGCTGCCACGCCTCCCTGCGCCTCACAGCGCCCGAATCGCTCCATTTCAGGACGCCAGGGAGGGCGGGCGGGCGGGCCCAGGAGCAGCTCGCCCGTCCTCCGGAGAGGCGGCATGGCCTGGGCCTGTCCGCAGAACTGGCGGAACGGCGTACCAGGCCTTTCCGCCAGGATGACGCCACTGGGTGGAGGGCAAAAGCCAATTCAACGAGCCAGTTGCTGGTGATGTCATCACAGGTTGACCCCTGAGTGAGGGGCAACCAATTCACTGAGCTCTGTAAGAACTGCTTGTGGAACACTGGGAAGAGAGTGCACAAGTGGGAGGGCTGAACGGTTATGCGGGCCCCTTCCTGGGTGTGGCTTGAAACAGTGGTTGTGACAGGCATTCGGCAGTATAACTGCCCACAGCTCTGAGGCTGGCCTTGCTATTCTGATCTGGGTTCCTGCTGGCTCCTACATGACATAAGAACATAAGAAGAGCCCTGCTGGATCCAACCAAAGGCCCATCTAGTCCAGCTTCCTGTATCTCACAGCGGCCCACCAGGTGCCTCAGGTAGCACACAAGACAAGATGCATGCATTCTATTGCCACTCCCTTGTATCTGGCAGTCTGAGGTAAAATTCTGAGGTACATAAGAGGTTAATAAAAGAGAATTTGCTATCCTGTCTGTTGGGAGGGAGCTATAACAACTTGCAACTCAGCGTGGGCCTTAGGAATATAAGAAGAGCCCTGGCAGATCAGGCCCATCTAGTCCAGCTTCCTGTATCTCACAGTGGCCCACCAGATGCCTCAGGGAGCACACGATGCCTGCATCCTGTGGCCACTCCCTTGCACCTCGCATTCTGAAGTAGCCTACTACTAATGTAAGGAGGTTGCACAACCCATTATGGCCTATAGCCACAAAGGACTTCAGAAATCTGTCCAATCCCCTTTTAAAGGTACCTAGGCCAGATGCCATCACCACTTCCTGTGGCAAGGAGTTCCACAGATTAATTACACGATGGGTAAAAAAGTATTTGCAGTGCTTCTTCAGCAGCAGTGGCAGAGTGCACTTATATCCATGCTCATTGCATGATACTAGATGCTGCTTCACAGATGGTCACCAGTAGCACATTTTCTGGTGGAAACTGGTATGGGCTGAATCATCTGGAAGTGTGGGGATTTGAGGAACTTCCAAGCAAAACCCGTTCCAATTGTTGTTTTTAATAGCTGAGCAGGAAGTGGCTTTTGTGTGGCTTTTACAGCAATAACCTGTATTGCAAAACCCTGTTGACTTTGTCTGCTGTGTGAACATGAGTTTAAGGAAAGTTTATGAAGCATTATAGCATGAGGTGGTGTCCAAATGCCATCTTCATCATCAGCTCAGGGTGCAATCCTAACCTGGAGTTAGGCCAGCATAGTACAGCCATGAAATATCCCTGACAGAAAGCAAGATTAGGACAAAATATGATGTAAAAACGGTGAACTAAAAACACAATTTTAAAAAAAACCCTGACTTTAAAATTCAAACTGTTAACACGCACAAAAGGAATATAACGAGTAAGTTCTGCAGTTTTCAAGATGGCTGCTCCCAGCTTTCCATGACCCACCTACATCAGGTTGTGACCCACCAAGTGGGTCCCAACCCACAGGTTGAATAACACTGCACTATGAGATCAGCAACCCTCACTTTTTGAAGTACACACAGCGATGCCCTGGAGCTTGGCAATGAAGCATTGTGGAAAACACCTGACGTTTTGAGAAAGGAAAACCTTTCCCTTTGATGCATGGAGAATGTAGAGTCCAGATTCCTGAAAGAATGCGAGTAGAAAAAGTAAGCAGAGTCCTCAGAGATCCACATCAGGAGTCTATGTTTGTTTTCTTCATCTTTTAATTTTGTGCCAAGTTTTTGCCAAACTCTTGTTTTCCTTTTGATCTGCATCTCCTTCCTCATTTTTTTGTCTTGTTTGATGAACTCATCTTAATTTTTCCTGATTATCTGGCTGACTGTTCACTAGGGAGGGAGGAAGTGAATCACGGTTTCCCAGGCCACCAAATTCTCACTACTGTTTGTTTTGGCTTTATGGAAGGAATTTCCTGAATTTTGGGAATCACCTCTACAGATCAGGGAGGGAGGTTTCCCAAGTGGTCACCTGATGCCTGGCCTTTCCCTGCCTTGGTGGTGGCAGTGGATAGACCAACCAAATCCCCCCCCCAAAAAAACCCAGATCAACCAGTTGGGAGAGGGAAAGCACTGGAGGCAGTGGTGTCATCTACTCCCCAGTAGACGGTTCGCTGGGCGGGAGTAGGGAGTGATTGACAGTCTGTCGATTCACTTCCGGTTTCTTCGCGCGCCCCGCGCGGCTTTCCCTCGCCTCGGAGGGGGCGCCTGCTCGCCTTGGGGGATGGGTGGGGGGCGCGCCGGGTGCCTGGGCGAGCAGGCGCCCCCTCCGAGGCGAGGGAAAGCCGCGCGGGGCGCGCGAAGAAACCGGAAGTGAATCGACGGACTGTCAATCACTCCCTACTCCCGCCCAGCGAACCGTCTACTGGGGAGTAGATGACACCACTGACTGGAGGGCTGTCACTAACCACTATGTGCTGTCCCTATTTGCCTTCTGTCCATAATCCCCGCGTATGCCCTCTTCCACAATTGGCTTTGTCATTTTGTTGAGGCATAAATGATTTCCATGTGAACTCGCTGTGTCAGCAATACGAACATTCAGCTGAAAAGTCAATACATTAAAAAACAACAACCCCACAACATGGTTGAAGTTTACGTTTGCCAGAATGGTTTCTGAAAGAAATGTAAGCTGTCCAGACGTGAAACCATTCATTGGAACAAAAACACGTATGCAGCAAATGATGAATTGGGACATGGACAATTTTTGACCTGCTTTAAATAAACAAAGTAAACAACACTTTCTCATCTGTTTTTTTCTTCTTCACAATTTGAGCTGATGGAAATAATGTTGGAAAGGGTCAGAAGTCCAGCCCCTGGATGGAAAAAAGAACTCCTGCCTAGATCTATCCGTCAAAGGGAGTATGCACCATCTTCACTGATGGACAAGCTTGTATGAGGAAAATGCCACTGGTGGAGCCCTGCAAGGTACATACTTGGGGACGACGACGACAACAACATCATCCTCACAATGACCCACTGGGAACTATCTGCCTGCAAAGGTTCCCTGTGAGTCCAGGCAGTTTTGATCTCTAGTAAAGATTACAGTACATGCCTCTACTGTCTGTGTCTTTCTTAGTCCCACGGGAAAGAGATTTTGAAAAGGGGGGGGTGCGCTGACCGATCAACCAGGACCCCTAGAGAGGCATCAGTTCAGAAGCAAGGAGGGAGTTGCTTCACCCTCTTTCCCCCTCACAATCCTAACCTGGGGTTAGGCTGGCAGTTAGGCCAGCAAAGTTTGGCTGGCACAAGGGACACCGTAAAGTATGTTTGGACCACTCTCAGAGTCAGAGGCCAGCACACAGAGGTCCTCCATGACTCCGAGAGTATTCCAAACATATGTTACAGTGTCCTTGTGCCGGCCTAACTTTGCCGGCCTAACTCCAGGTTAGGATTGCTCTCTGAATCTGTCCATCTGTCTGTAGGTAGATCTGTCCATCAACTGCCCTTATAAAGCCCTTAGATTGCCTCGCCTACTGCTTCCATTCTCAAAGCACTTCTCGGTAGCAAACTATTGGTCCCTGCTAACCAGAATATATGATTTTCATTGGCTCAGAATAGTCCAGCCAGAATATGCCATTACCATTGGCTGAAAGCACAACACAGACATCTGTATTGTTTAACGTATTTCAACGTTTTTTTATGATAATAAAAACTACATCCAAGACAAAGAGTTCTACAACAAAACAGCATTAAATTAAGCAGCTTCATAGGAACTGCAGTGTAGGCCAATTTAGCATTCTAAGCACCTTATACAGTCTGACTTGTACCCCTTTCTCCTCCCATGCCATATAGGTAGAGCTATTCAGATATCAGAAATGAACAAACCAAGTAATATGTTCCTTCGAACAGTACTCTTCAATCATCTTCTGCTATCTATTTTACTTCTTTATCTCTGAACAACAAAAATAATTTTAAGCATGTGGAGTGGAGAGGCACAATAGTTGCTCACTCCCAGGCCAGCATAAGCTAAGCCGGCAAAATTTGGCCAGCACAAGGGCCACCATAAAGCGTTTTTGGACTACTCTAGGAATCAGGGAGGATGGCTCACGTCTGTGTGCTGGCCTCTCTGATTCTGCGAGTGGTCCAAACATACTTTATGGTGTTTCTTGTGCCGGCCAAACTTTGCTGGCTTAGTTTATGCTGCCCTAACCCAGTTTAGGGTTGTGCCCACCAATCCTGTGCCCCACCAACCTACAGGATGCAGTGGTTCAGACAGGGCATATGGTGTATGCAGTGAGGGGGAGGCAACCATGCAGCCCAGGTAAGAAAACATAATTTTTAAAGTCACCTGGGTGCCAATGGGTCTCCTTGGACCTACACCGCTTTGGTGGTACAAGCAGCTTTGGGGTTGGGTTGGGTTGTCATGCCAGGAAAAGGGGGATAGGATTTTGGTGTGTGTTGCTATCACAAAGATCCTCCCGCTCCTGCCCCAAACTGTTCCCTGATTCACCCTGTCCCTGCCACCATCCTCCCCTAAACTGGTGGGGTTTCCAGGAGCCGCTGTCACATGTGTAGAGCCTCCAGCTGTTTGCAGCATACGTTTTGTGCTGCCAGAATGGGTCTTGCAGTAGTGGGTTACGAGATCTGCTGCCTTAGGCTCTGAACAGGATTGGGGCATGAGGCATCTATGACTATTATGAGCTTGTGTTGAATTATGCAGGCTGGAGTGGAACTATCAAGGAAAAGAGAAGAAGCATTATTAAAGTGGTGGCAAACTTCTTAGATAACCGATTATCATTTTTTACAACGTACCTTTTACAAATATAGTAGAAATTTATTTGCAGTTAATGAAAGTCAAAGTTAGGAGATAAACTTGTACATAATTTTAATCAGTAGCAAAATAATTTCTTTTTCTTTTAATTAAAATGTACAGCAAATTTACAAACATCACTCATTCAAAAGTGAGGTATTTCTATTCTTTAAAAAAATACAATGTTTTTACAATAAAGTGCATATATACAATTTTTTAATCTAAATGTAAACTAGGTAACAAGCAGTCAACACTTGTGTTACACCTTTATTTTGTTTTGATTTTTTTAATATAATTTAAAGCATGTTGCAAATAAGTATATGTTACAAAGATAGCAGTGAGAATATTTTAAAATAAACTCCAGTTCAGCAGCCCTTGATAGGTGAAGTTAATATCTTCTCTGCATTAGGGCTCGGGCATCAGCCGATATGCTCCTGTATTTCTGAATGGGTGTCGTGATGTCTACATAAGAAGGGGACGTGACCTGTAAAAATTCAACACGGAAACCAGAAGTATTTATTCACAGCAGCATAACCCAAAATATTCTGCCAATAACATGCTGGCTTTATTAATAGTACATGCAATGATGGATTTGTGTCTGAGCCAGAGCTGGTTCTAGATGAAACAGGCTTCATATGTGCAATCTCAAAACATGCGGCAGCCTTTCCCCACTTTCAATTACGACTACTGCCATCCCTGTCCCCAGTTCTGTGATGGTTGCTACACAGTATCAGGTCAGTGTTGGCTTTGCTCTTTGTACTCTATATAGGAGGTACAGGACAGAGGCAGGAAGATCAGTGACTAAGAGAGGAAGACTCTTTGGAGGCTGGTGAGGCAATAGGGATAATAGTACGCAAAGGTCAACTCCTTGATAGGCTCAATGGAATTACATTGGTCTGAGTCCCCAAAAGAACATGTCATGTCAGGACTCCCAAGTCACCATGCTTTGAGCTGCAATTTGCAAGCTGGAGCCTAATTTCTGATCCTATCTAAAATGTCTGCACTTTCTGACATAATCACAGTTGAATTCCAAGTGTTCATTATCTGGTGTAAGGACTGAGAGTTACTCTAGGTTTGAAAATCAATGCTTTTCCAACTGCAACAGAAGTGCATTAATGGAAGTAGTACAGTTTTCTTGTACATGTACAGAGGTTTAAAAAACTGTGGACAGAAGACTATGCAGGCATCCACCATTTATTTAGATTTACAGGCAGACCCATCCTGGCAGTGCAATCCTAGAACTCACGTAGTGCGGATGCAACGTCATTTCATCAGCGCTACGTGCTTAGCGACAGCGCGGGGGTGCCAAGCAGCACCCCTGCATCGGCGCTAAAGCTTTGAAGCCGACGCTACGAGTAAGGTTGGCTTCAGAGCGCTGACGAAGAGCCTCCCTTGCGCCAACCGAAGCTGGTCGGGGTGAGGGAGGCTCTGTGCCGAGGCAGCACGGGGATTGGTGGAAGGGAGGGAGGTGGGGGCGGGACTTGGGCGGGACTTGGGTGGGCTCGGAAGATCCGTACGACCACATCCTAAGCCCGTCTGCAAGGCCACGAGGCCCCAATTCAGGCTGTGCAGTCTCCTCAGATCTGCACCTGCTCTTTAGTCGGTGCAGATTCGCTGAGCACATGGATTCGCCGAGCACATTCTCCGAGCGCATGCTCCAGCCTCTTCTAAACAGCGTCAGATATGGCGCTGACCTGTCGGCCTCGCCAGTCTGGCGCTCTTTAGGATTGCACCCTGAATGTGTGGAGTAAGTAACAACAACAAAAAATTCAGCAACACAAAATAATATTGTCTCCCTACAGTTTCCCTATTTAACCCTGAGCTCCAAAAGATACACAAGTAGGTTGACCTAACAAGGATTCCAAAAGGTGTTCAGTCATGAACTCCGAGCAACACATTGTCATCTAAGGGCAATGAATTGGGTTACATGACATATTGGCTGCCTTTCCAGGATTGTAACTACATGTTGCAAACTAACCAAAGTAACAATGTAAAGTTGCTTTGAGAGAATGGGAATTCAGACCAAAGGAACAGCAAGGAAGGGGATCTTAACCAGCATTCCCTATAATCTTCACCCCTGAATGCACCGAGCCCTAACAGAGCTATGTGGGGGCCACTCTGGAACACTTGGTGATGACATCATCATCAAGCTCCAAAACACAACAGTAAAGCTGGATGAGGCTATATTGAACTGTGCGTTTGTCCATCTTAGAGAGAACTAGGTAGTCTTAACCCTTTTCCTGTTTGCCAGCTCCAAACTGCCCCCAAAGCAGTATCGCACTGCACTCCCCATGTTGTTCAAAATATATGCACGTGAATTTTTTTCTCAAAACAAATGCACATGCATCTGAAAACCCACGGAGAAGGAGCCACTTGAGAGGAGTGGAATCTGGAGCCAGGATATGGCAAATGGAAAAGGTTTGGGGTCACCATGTCTAATCCACTTTAAATCCCTCTCTTCTACAAATGACTGGCACTGCATACTGTAATGTGCATTAAAACTAGGTAATTCACTACTCTGGTTCTGACAGGGGCCTCTGGAAATTTATAAATCCATTGTTAGTTATATCTGTCATATCATATAAAATCAATATACATACGGTATTAAACGATAGGTTAGAAAAAACAAAAGAGAAAATGTATATACTTACCAAAGGGGAAATAGTCTGCAAAACACTTGTAGTGGATAGGTTTTTGCCAATGGTTCCTTGGACACCTAAAACGATACAAGATACATTTCAGTTCTATGGTAGAAAGGGAATAGGACAATCAATAGGAAAAACACATTCCTTCAGATAGTGGGTAATACAGATATTCTGGGGTTCACTTAAATAAGAATTAGGGTTCCATAGGACACTATAAACTATGTGTGGACCACTCTCAGAGTCAGAGAGGTCAGCACATGTGTGCCATCCTCCCTGACTCCAAGAGTGGTCCAAATGTGCTTTACGATCACCCTTGTACCAGCCAAACATTGCTGGCCTAACTCCAGGTTCGGACTGTGCCCTTAGTCTCGTTGATCAGTTTTGAGTTAAGGAAATCCACTTTCTGTTACATAAGGCAGTTATGTTTAGGTTTTGTTGGTTATTTGGTTATAACGTTACAGGTAATTCAACATTCAACATTCATTACATTCTGCATTAAATTACCTGCCAAATGATATTAACATGATGGTATTACAGGTACAGCCATCTCATTCGTGGTTTTCTTATCTGCTGATTTGACTCAGCATGGAGAGAAGAAAAGTGCCTTTTGCTTAACTCAACACGTTCCTTTACTTGGCAATCAATGGTTGTTTTTTTAAACTTCTCTTACCATGGCAGTAGCCAGCATTCTCCAGGGGCTTAGAGCAGATTACTATTAATTAGTTCAAAATAATACCTCCTCCTCTGCCCTGGAAACCACCACGGCCCGCAAAGTGTAATCACTTTCTTCTGCATTTTTTTACCCCGCTCCAGGGTGAAGTGATGGGTTCTTAGATCTAATTGATACTAATCTGTCCTGAGCCCCCTGCCTGCAGCCACGTTGATTGTTTCTGGCATCCTCAAGCGTTCCTGGAACAGAACCCTTGCGGATAAAAAGACTCCACCTGTATTCATGAATACCAAGGTTTCCACAATTTTGGCTATTAGGGGTGTCACCCAGTGTGGTTCGCCCTCTGTCTGCTACAATGCTACTGTTTATAACAGTATAGGTTATAGGTTTTGTGTGCAAAGTATGACCTACTGAGTACTGAGACATACAAAATTATGCATGGAAGGGATAAAGTCGATAGAGGGATGTTCTTTTCCCTCTCTCAAAACACCAGAACCAGGGGGCATCCACTAAAGCTGAGGGTTGGGAGAGTTAAAACAGATAAAAGGAAGTACTTTTTTACCCACCGGGTAGTTAATCTGTGGAACTCCTTGCCACAGGAGGTGGTGATGGCATCTGGTCTTGATGCCTTTAAGAGGGGATTGGACAGATTTCTGGAGGAAAGGTCCATCGTGGGCTATAGGCAATGATGGATTGTGCAACCTCCTTACAAAGGTGGTGGGCTGCTGGTACCGGGTGCAAGGGAGTGGCAACAGGATGCAAGCATCTTGTTGTTTCATGCCTCCCTGGGGCGCCTGGTGGGCCGCTGTGAGATACAGGAAGCTGGACTAGATGGGCCTTTGGCCTGATCCAGCAGGGCTCTTCTTATGTTCTTATGTTCTTATGTACTTACTTTGCAGCTTTTGATTAATGCGCTCAAGCGACTGGAGAACTTTGTGCTCCTCAAGTGACAGTGAACTCATGCCTTGCCGCTGGGCTCTATTTACCACCATAGTCTTTTTGTGTGGTTGGGCTGCGTCCAAACCAGTTATGATTTCATCTTCTGTAGCTCCTGTATTTGCTAGGTTTTCTGCTAGCAGAAATTGGGTTGTGCTGTCTGAAACTAATAACAGAAACGTATACCACATGAGATCTTTTAAAGCACGACAATTTAGTCCATCTGCTTTGGCTACGGCATTCAATTTTTCAATCAAATGGGACATCTGCCCACTCTGAATAGGTTAGCACTCCCCTTGCAGCACTGGGATGCAGTTTGGGAGTGCTGCTGGATTCAAACCTCTCCTTGGAGAGCCAAGTGGCAGTGGTGACAAGGGGTGTGTTGCCCAGATTCGACTGCTGCTCCAGCTGCGGCCACACTTGAATCGATCGGACCTGACCACAGTGGGGACCAATACTGGATTACTGCAACGGGGTTATTTCAACACACTGTACATGGGGCTGCCATTGAAGATGGTTCTGATCTTTGCGATGAAATCAGAAAGTGTGCCACGCAAAAGTAATGTTGATACCTTTTATAGTGTGTTTCTGTGAGAAACTGAAAGGGAACCAGGGCCATATCAGAATTATTAAGTGCGTATCTAATGCTTACTGAATTGTTTCAGGATTCCATCTCTAATACTCCATCTCTAAAGCTCATCTTCAAAATAATGAACTAGATCAGTGGTTCCCAAACTGTGGGTGAGGACCCACCAGGGGTTGCGAGCCAATTTCAGGTGGGTCGTGAAGCACCTAGAGCAGCCATATTGAAAATATGGGATGATGGGATGCTGGAAATGGGGAGGGTTATGTGGCGGTTTTGCTTGTATCAAGGTTGTAAATAGGCTTTTTTCCGTTTATTTTGTCACTTTGCTATTGGAAAATGGCTGAGAAATAACCTAACATATTTCTGCATTATCAGGAAAGCAGCAGGCTCTGGTGTCACCATGACAGCACTTCAGGCCATGACATCACGTCTGGTGGGTCCTGGATGGATTGTCATTCAAAGAAGTAGGTCCCGGTGTTCAAATGTTTGAGAACCACTGAACTAGATATACAACAAGAAAGGACTCTAATATTGTCCTCCATAAAGCCAAAATTACATTGTCCAATGTGTTCATGTTCTCTTGCTGGTTCTTCCTGGTATTCGATGTAAGTAAATGCTAGATTTTTTTAAACTTGCCTAGTCACTCTTACCTCTAGATAATCATCTACATTTTCTATTTCCTGACACTTCCTTGCTCCCTGTGTGTTTTTAAGACTGTAAACCTGAGGACAGGGCCTGTTTATTTTTTACTTTGATTTCTAAACAGTGCCTAGTTTATGTAGGTACTCTAGAACTGAGAGGCATTCTTTGCAATCAAAAGGTTTTCCTTAACTGGCAATGACATACAAGATGTAGCAATTGTCAGATTGAAATATGCTGTATTACCTTCATCAGAATGACTGCTGCCACCCTTGGCTTGCACTGGCTCATATGCACACTGAAATTGACCCAGCTTCATGGCTTTCACCATATTCTATTTAAAAAAAAGAGGATTTTATCATCACACTACTTGAAAAAAAAATATCTAGAATTAAGTAAGTAGTAGAGTAGGCCCTCCTTATTCATGAGCTCGCCAACTGCAGTTTTCAGTATTAGAAGTGCCTCCTGACCATATCTGGGACATGTTCGGAGATATGCAGCCTCCCTGCGCCTCAGAAGGCCTCCTAGATTTGACCAAAAGGCCCTTCTGATAGCATCCAGAGGTGTTCTGAGGCCTTCCAGCTGAGGATTTAATTACCCATGGAACCTGGAATTTGCAGTGGATCTGGGAAATGATCCCCTGTGGGTACGGAGGGGCCACTATAGGCGCTAGAATGAAAGTAGTTCTAAAATGAAGCACATAGTCCAGGCAGATATAGTCCTATCCAGCGGCGGCATTCAGCCGGTACGCTGGGCGGCAGGAACAGGTGGGCGGGGAAGACGGTGAAACGGAGCGGAAAGCTACGGGCGAGCTGCCGCTCACCCGTTCCTCCCGCCCAGCGTACCGGCTGAATGCCGCCGCTGGTCCTATCTAACATTATTCTGAAATGTAATGCAAAAGTGATGTATAATCTATGCTGACATGGTGTGAATAAAAACAATCCACAATGGTGCTATGCAACAACAAACAGGATCAACAGAAGTAGACAACACTTAGAAAAATTGTTCAAAAGTGCCTTGTGTTGTTGAGTGAAAGGTATTACAGTTTTCTAAACTTTTGTAAAGCTGGAACCCCACTCAAAACATTGTGTTGATATTTAAAATGACTTGGTTCCATCCTGCGTTTGGGTGATGTGTCTGCCATCTGTGCCTCTGTAGAAGTGGTTGGGTTATAAATAGTTGCCCTCCTCCAATCGGTTGCACGGGCCTTATTGATTGATTGATTGATTGATTGATTGTACATTTTAGTTTGGAATTGTAAGCTGCCTTAGGCATCTGCTCTGGCATAGGAAAGGTGAGATAATCTTTTAAATAATGGCTCATTACTTGTGTTCTTATTTTTCCTCTGAATACAGTACTCATTCACTATTATCTACTTAGACACAGAGCATTTATACAGTGTTCTTGTTTGGTGTGAGAGATAAGAATGCAAGCAATACAAATAATAGCTATCGTGAACTAGAATAGCTATTGGTGAAATAATTCTGGGCTTTGGCACCGTGCTACCATTGAGTCATTTCCCTCCATACTCTTGTGCTTTATAAGGCACAAAGTACACTGATACCCTAACCTCTATGTTCTGCCATATCAGATTGGTGAGAGCAAGAGGTCCGGAAAAGGACACAGAATCACTGTCTTTTGCACTGAAAGTAATATTTTGATTTTCTTGTTCATATTATTTCTAAGGAAAAAAAAAACACTTCAATAATAACTTTCTGGATAAGCTACTTGCTGAAATTTCCAATTCACAATACAGGAAGTCCTCACTTAATATCATTTCCTTCAACATCATTAACATTGATGAGAAAAAAATATGCCCCCGCAGCAACAAGTTATTATTCCCACACACACACCACCGCAAAAATCTCATGCTACAGCACAGGTTACTTTAAACTAAGCTGCCTTCAGCAACCACTTTCAACACAATAAGTATCTCATTATAAAAGAAAGTACTGCACCTCAAACATAAGGTATTACATCGGCATATACTCCTGAAGGTTTCCTACAACATTCGTAAGCCCTAGAAGCCTACAATTCCTCTGGATGTGTGGAATCACAAAGGGCCCTCCATTTCGTTTAGCTACAGAGCTTATGACTTTCATAAAGTCTGTGATGAAGTTGAATCCAAACAAGTACAGTATACCAATTAGCCTACTGTAAAATTGTTTTCGTTTCAAGTACAGGTGGGCCCACTTAATCAGCGGATTTGGTATCTGCAGATTTAACCCACTGCAGGTTTAGAACCAGTGGCTGCGGACCCACAGAGACGTCCTGGACATGACCGGAACCTTGTTCCAGTAGCATCTGGGAGGCTTTCTGAGAGTCGCAGAGGCCTAATATGGCCTCTACAGGCCTCAGAAAGGCTCTAGAAGCAAGCGGAACAAGGTTCCAGTTGTGTTCAGGGGCCATGGTGATCCACAGCCTTCAGATTTCATTTTCTGCAGATTACGGTCTCCACAGAAGTGGGGTGGGTGAGTTCAGGAACGGATCCCCCGCGGATACCAAGGTTGGACTGTAGTTTCACTTAACACTGCAGTTTCCAATAACATATTGATGACGTTAAGTGAGGACTTCCTGAATCTTTATCAGATATACCTGTCCAACATTAGAGGGTTTCCATCCAGCTGAAGTCATTTGTCTCCTCTGTTCTAGAAGAGCCTTGCGTTTATTTTCACTATGTTCACTACTTTGTTTTCGTCTGGCCATAGCAGCAGCAGCTGAAAGTGATGAAAAGCCCAACAGGGAAAAAAACCCCAACTGGTTATTAATTGACTTCATTTTTGTAGCATTCAGTTTCTCTCTCTCTCATAAGCTGATCTGAATACATATTAGAAAAGCAGCACACACATACTGGACCTTCTGCAAATTATTACAATTCATCTTGCTAGTGTTTTCTAGCATGTAAAGATATAAAATATGTTACAGCAGTGTTTCCAAATCATTTTAAACCCTGGCATACCCATTGACCTAACACACTTTCACAGCGCAATCCTATAAAGGATGTAGCGCCGACGCAATGTTGTTGTGTCGGCGTTACATCATTAGTGCTGACGCAGGGGCGCCAAGCAGCACCTCCGCATTGGTGCTAACACTGCTTCAGAACGGTGACGGGGTGCCTTCCTCGTGCTGACCGAAGCCGGTCGGTGTGAGGGGGGAACCGTCCTGTTCCGGGACGGGGATTAGTGGGTGGGAGGAAGGTAGGGGGTGGGACATGGGCGTGCTTGGGAGGCGGCCATACGGCCGCATCCTAAACCCGTTCAGGATGCCGCACTGCCCCGATTTGGGCCACGCAGTCTCCTCAGCAGGTATCTGCACCTGCTATTCAGCAGGTAAGGTAAGGTAAGGGAGTGAACGCTCCGTTGCTGCGAGGAGGCTCCAGCCTCTCCTATACTGCACCGGAGATGGTGTTGGCCAGCTGGCCTCGCCATTCCAGCGCAGTGTAGGATTGCGCTCTCATTTACTCATACATTGACTTATCCATAGTCCATCCTATTCTACTAAGCACAATCCTCTGTTAGTTTCTCTCTGCTTGGTTTCTTATCACCTTCCCTTCCTTCCTTTCCTGTGTTAATCCAAACTCCTTGCCTGATATGAACATTTTTTTGCAGCTACTGGCACTGCTGGGAAGATTCAGGCCCAACTAGGTGGAAGGAGAGAGTGAGCCATACTACTCACGTGGCACTGAAATAATAGCAGTGATTATCACGAAACCCTCGACATCTATTGCCCAGGTGAGGAAAGTCATACCAAACAGCATGATTGAAGAGGCTCTACCATACAACAACCTGTTCTAACTGGGGCAAAGTTCATGAAGAAGCGAATCCTTATAGAACTATCTTATTACATTCTTGAAGTCTATTCTAATAACTTTCCAGTGCAGATAATACAGAATTGTATATATGAAACTGGGCTACAGATCCTTAATCTAAACAAGTTAGATTGCTCAAGACTAAAAGGATAGCTATTGCAGACTTGCAGCCCAAGTCTACGCATGCTTACTCAGAAGTATGTCCCATTGTAGTCACTGGGGCTTACTCCCAAGTGTACAGGACTGCAGCCTTAGAACATACATTCTTGCTTAGGTTTTATGATTTAAAATTTATTACATTTGTCAATAATGCATTTGTTGCTTTCTCACTACATTGACAGTTAACAAAAAAAAGAAAAAAGAACCTTACTGCTTGGCTGAGAAGAAAAAATTCCATTCACTCGAACACCTGCTTTCATAGTGCCCTTCAGATTGCCACCATCAATAGTGATGTGAGACACATTAGGTCTAGGAAATTGTACATCACCATTGTTTGAATTAACACAATGGGCAATATAATGCTGTGAATCCCCTGAAAGAAAAACATACATAAAAAACAAATATAAACATCTTACAATTATATTACGAGAACCATTAATTTCATCTGCTTCAAAGCTAGGTTCAAGAATTAACCAGAAAGAATATGATTTTGTTCTTAAAAGAGCATCTGTTTTAATTTTACCTAGTTCCCTTAGGACTGAGAAAAAAATATATATGCAAGCTGTGGCCAACTCTAATTCACCAGTACAATTTTTGTCAAACCTTTAGCATTGGAGCACACCTTAAAAAAAAACTTTACCAAAAAACTTTACAAAAAAAACTGCTCTAGCCTCTGTGATTATAATGGTGAATGGGTTCATAGCCTAATCTAGCATGTCAATGTTGCAAGCCACCAAAAATTGGGTTGTGACCCACTGGTGGGCCATGGATGCGCAGTTTGGGAACTGCTGCCCTAGTGTAAGATGAAACTGTTCACCTGTTTAGGAGAGCAACTTCAATGTTTATACAAGGTATATACATTCCCCCCATCTGCAATAATGAAGCATTGCAAGTACTAATTACAAGAGTTAGGACTCTGTTAGATGACAGTGAAATTATTTAGTCCCTTGTAGGAAGATGCTAGCAGAGGCGTGCCCCGGTATCCACTGGTTCAGTAACTACAGTTTCAGTTATCCACGGATATCATGGATACTGGGATGCCAATTAAAAAGATAGGGGAACACTAAAATCTTTTTTTACTTTGTTACAGCAAAACCACTGATGGTTCCCCTATCTTTAAAAAAGCATTCCTAGTATCCCACAGGGGAGTCCAGAATGGAACCCCAGTGGATACTGGGGCATTCCTGTTCCAGTTTATGAATAATAATCTGTTATATCAGCTAATTGTAATTTTATTAATATGGCAATAGGGAACCAACAGCCAAATTGTTTTACCAACTCTCTGTGTTCTTCTTCCTCAATTACAAAGGCACTGGGGAATTTTCATGCAGTGGTAAAGCACAAATGTGATAAAAACAAAAACAAAAAACTATAGCTTGGATCAAAAGAACTGCACACCCAAGAGAGGTCTGACAATCTCCTTTCCTCACTTCAGTCACTGACAAACTTCTAGAAAAGAGGAGGTTCACAAGCAGATCACACAGTATGAGGGCCAGCTGTTCAAAGGGGCAGGAGTCAAAAATTTCACTGTCACCTCAAAATATACAGTATCTACCGAGTGAGGTCTAATTTTACTTTTATTTCCTCTTTGCCATCTGATATGTCAGCATCAATTCATTACCGTTAAAGACTTGCTGAAACTGAGATGCGCTTTCTTACTTCATGTCCCTATCATCTAACCTAATGGCACTTAGGTTTTTGGATGCCTCTTAGAAGGATCATGTAAGAGGATGTTTTATAAACAGATGCACTCTTTCTGTTCTGAGGCAATCTCATTTTGGGAAAGAAAAACTCAAAACACGGCATATTTGCTATGTGATGGAGTTTAAATGGGAACAATTTGTCTGTGGGGAGTGCCTAGTGGTGATGCCTGTGCAGAAAACATCCTTATGTATTTAAAATATTTACATCCCTTCTTTTAAGGCCTAGGTCCTAGCTTCCAAGAGCAGTTTTGCAATTAAAAAAAAGTTTGCTTTAAAAAGATGTGGATGAATGTATACATGAATAAACATCAATTTTTTTTCAAGTTTTTTTCTGGGTTGACCACTAACCTGAAGTGGGGAGGGTTGACAAGACTGATGTCAAAACCAGCATTTGATTCACCGGTATGTAAATCTGTCATAAATTGCAAAGCCAGGCTCATATTGTGTGTGAACATCCTGCTATGAATTCTCTTTTTAATATTACTGTGTATCAATTTTCACCTCAGGTCTCTGCTTAAGAACTTTCTCACATCCAGGCATACATAAGCCCACTACGACTGTTAAATATTCAAAAGAAGCTACCTTTCCCCAGTTAAGACAAGGGACCGTCATTTATCAATAGCAAAGCCATTGTTCAGAGCTAAGACCAGCTGAGGTCTCCTCTGCTACTCTTAAAATGCCTTGAGTAAGTCAAGGGTAGGAGCTTAAATTAGTCAGAAAAAGACACAGTTCGATATGGGAATACTCCTACACTTTGATTTTGGGGGTAGTTTGGGATTTCCCAGCTGTTATGCTGCACCGAGTAGATGGCAGCCACTTACAATGTGCTCATTAAGCCTGAGGGAGCACCACTGAGAAATGCTTGTTTCTTTTGGTGCACCTCTTAGTATACCTAAGTATACTTTCTTCTCAAGTCAAGTTCTTTCCCAAATAAACCTGAAGGGTTTCCTTGCATTATCTGACAAGAATGCACACTGAAAACAATCTTAGAAAAGTTTCTTATTCAGTAGCTCCACCTTACCAGCAGCACCATCTTTTTGAGCCAGTGCACGATGCACCCCTTGCCACAAAACAGCAATTTCTTCATCAGTTGGTGTGCGATCCGGACAGACTCCATTTTCTGAGTACACAAGACTCCTTTTTGTAAAGTTGTTACAGGAGGAAACTGGTTGAGCAGCATTTGCATTCCGCTTTGTTAATTTCAAAGGCTCGTAGGTGAATATACTATAAGAAGGTCGCATAGTGACATTGGGAGGATGGCAAACAGTACTTTGGGGTGAAGGATCTGCTGTTGTGTGATCTTGATCTTCAGGCAAAGGATGCCTTCCATTTGAACAGAGACTATTTTCAGTATCTGAATGCTTACAAGGATTTACTTGTACTTGCGTGTCTGGATTTTCATCTATCTTTTTAACTGGTATAGACTTACATGGTGGGTGAGGCACCATCATTTTGCCTTGAGCTTTTATAACCCTGGTGGCCTCATTGGCAGACTGTGGCCGAATAATGGTGCCTTTTCTATTTTTAGGTGTAAAGGTTGATGGGGCTTTGGCAGACTTGGGTCTTTTGTTCATTTTTCCTCTACCTTTGCGTGGACTGTTTTTTGCATTTTTAGGATCACTGTTATATGAAGCGATCTTAATTTCTTCAACTCTGGGGGGCATCCATGCCTGTTTCGCCACATGATATGCTCTAGATACAAAAGGCCTCACTGTCCCACTATCTCCGTCTGAGCCGCCTGCAGTAAGAAGCTTGGCAGTTGTCTGCGAAAACTCTTGGTGACTTTCTGGAAAAATAGAACTAATAGTGCAAGAGGGAACGCTTCTAAGATTCGTTTTACTCGCCGTGGTTTTAATTTGAAATCCAGGTGTTGGGGGTGGTTGTACCTGAGGAATTTCAGTGATGCTTTGTTCTGAACACTTTTCCTCATCATTAGCTTCTACTACTCCGTTTATTTCATCAAACCACCTAAGTTTTTTATAATTCTTTTGACTATCTACCTCTTTCCCTTTTGATTTTGCCAATTCAATACTGTCTCTAGCCAAGGACACAGGTTGGTTCCCAAATCTGATCCCTCTGTTGACAACCACTGCTTTGAAAGAGCCTAGCTCATATTTAGATTCTTTCTTCAAGATGCTTTTTGGCAATTTCTCTCCTTTTTTTTCGTTAGCATTATCATTCACCTGTATGTCGAGGTCAGATAAATTGTCTGTGAAGTCTGCATGTGGTACAGTTATATTAACTTCAGAAACTCTTCCCTCCCTGTTGTCTTTCTGTTGATCAAGGCTGTCTTTACATGGCTCTTCAGACGTCTCATTATTAATATGGCTTAGATATTTTTCTGAGTTAACACCTGTTATGCAGGCTCTATCTTCTGTACAGCTGGTTGCACAAGCCTCTTTCCCCTTCTGCAAATAATTCTCCAAGAAGCTATTATTGTATGAAGCAGTGGAATTCCACTCTGCAAGAGGAAGCACTACTGGGGTTGCTGCAATTGGACTGGAGGCTTGGGCCAACGAAGTGTTACTGTTTGGGGGAAGTTCAGAATTGTTCTCTTGTTCTGAAGCAATGGAACAAGAATCAGGAGCAGTCCAGGCTCTGTTGAATTTGAGTACCGGCCTATCATTCGCTAAGGGACCCTCTCTGTTAATTGTGCCTGAAGATGAGCGTTTCAACAGAGAGCTTTTGTCATCGTTTCTGTTCTGAGCAAAGGTTAGATTCACTTCAGAAGAACATCTCTCAGTCTCTCCTTGTTCAGATGTATTTGAAACAGACGATTTCTGATCAGGATTGCGTGTGTCTTCATTAGCAGGCACAACATTGTATTTAATTAAAATATCACGAAAAGGGGAGGCTGTCTGGATATTTGAGGTATTTAGGTTTATGAGCCAATTATTCACATGCTGAGCTTTAGAGAAAATCATGTCCGTTTCATCAGAAAAACTTTTATTTTTGGTTTGTGATCCTAGAGAGTGGTGGCATGAAGAGTCCAACTGAGTAGATAAAGACGATGCTTCACTGGGTATTGCAGAACTTTCATTTGGTTCTCCAGCCTCAAGACTATCCACACTGCAAACACTTTCTGACTGAGTTATTTCATTTACTTCTTGATGAAAATCCTAAGACAAAATAGTAAACTAATTATGCATGTCACAGCACATCCCTCTTTACTTATATTGTTCAAATCAGTCACAGTTCAACCGTGGAAATGTCTTACTGTATTTTGTGAAATGTAGTCAGAGATATTCAGGTTTGTACTTCACAGAAATATCGAAGTGAGTTTACAGGTATCCTTCACCAGATCAACTGATGTGTTGCAAAAGGAAATAAAATGCTGCTGGGAATTATTTTATAGGAAACTTCAGTTATTCCTCCAGAAATATATTTTTCAGCCTTTCTGTCACTTCTGCCACCTTGTATATAACATGATATGTCCCTAAACATGTCTTCATCAGACAATGATCTTAACTGGAGCTTCCCTGGGATCAGAGATTTCAAGGCTAGAAAAATATTTCAACATTCTGGGCATCACAATTTTTAAGTGCCAGCCAAGCACAGAGTTGAATAAAATTTCAATTACCTAGGTCAGTGATGGCGAACCTTTTGGGCTTGATGTGTCAAAAATTCAGAAAATTCCTAACTCGACTTTGCTGGTGTGTCACACCTGCCCCCCCCGTTACCAACTACTTCACAGGTTTGTTGCGAGGCCAATGTCACGTCTGTTCACTGGCAGCCCAATCCTATGCAAGTCTACTCCAAGTTATAGTCAATGGGGCTTACTCCCATGTCAGTGTGGATAGGCTTGCAGGCTGGGAAGTCCCACTGTGTTCAATGGGGCTTACTTCTTGTAGCCTTTCCAAGGGTGCTCACAATTTCCACCTATAATCCTAAACAGGCCGACTGGGGAGTAAGTCCCTTGGAATACATTTGGGCTTTCTCTGACCTAAACATTCCTAGGTCTGCATTGTTAAATACTGAGCTCCTTGGAAAAGGACCAGGTTAAAAATAATGATAGAAAATGGGGAGTGTGGAGGAGAGTATTAAATTAATTTTGAAGAGGCTTGACTACTAAGAGGGGGCTGAGAAATTTCTGGTGAGGAATAAAAGCTTATGGGGGGAACCTCTATTGTCCAGTCCTATAGGTGGGGCTTAGGAACAGTTCCTCACCTGCCATAAATTCAAGGCAAAGCAGCAGCTTTTCCTCCTGCTGCTCCTTCAGAGGAGCCCAACAGAACTTCCTGCTAGGGAATGGAGCAGCAGTGACAGCAGACATAGGGGAGGGCAGAGCTGTTGCTTAAGCAAGAGGCTGGGAGTGGGCATTCTCTCCACTACCATGCCAAGCTTCCATTCATCCTGCCTCTCCATGTCTACAGCGAGGGGGTGAATAGGACAAATGAGAGGGTGCAAGGCTGTGTGGAAGCTGGAGCGCCCACAAGTGAGACCATGCTGGTTGTGCCAGATGCGAGCACTCAGCAGAGGTTTCTGGGAGTGGTAATCCTTGGCATGCAAGACAGCCATAGGAATGAACAGGAGAAAGAACTATTTATTTATTTAGGAGATTTACAGCAGTGAAAGGCCCCCGGAGTAGACTGAAGTGAGCAGCAGAGGGAGGGGAAAGCAGGTGCTGCTGATCTTCCTCTCAAGTTCGCTCTGGCTGCCTTGGGGAAGTGCTAAACCGCAATGTCTTTTTCGGAGTCATTTGTAACTGGCTCCCTATCGCAGGGTCTCCCTCAACCTTGCATATCGGCAAAATCAATCTAAAACGCTGGTGTGTCACCCAAAATGTAGTGGCATGTCACCTCTGACACGCATATCAGAGGTTTGCCATCACTGATGAATTTTTAAGCACGCATAGGACTAGGATCTTTTTAGTTTTAACTTTGTTTAGCAGGATACATATTTTAAAACATTCGAGCCGGATGTTGCAAATTTAGACAAGATATTATTCCTCTAATAATAGGCAGAAATGTTCTACATTGCAAAAGTTGTTGATATTCTGGGATGTTGATAATCCAGATTAATTACGGGTAGACCAATCCCAACCTGCATAGGAGAAGGCAGGTTACCTGGCCTGTGCTGCATCCAGCTGGATTGTGCCCTTAGCCAAACATACGGGTACCTCTAAACATTACAATATGGCCCAGGGTGGGTCATTATTAAAATAGTATTTCCAAACATGTGGGGGTACATGAAACAAAGCTGAAACACAGTGCAAGAGGTTGGGGGACTATGAATTTGTCCCCACTGCGGTTTTACTCCCAATCCCACTCCTCCTTCATGAAAAAAATCTTCTACTGGATTTACATTTACAACGTATGTAAATTCAATTCAAAAAACTAAATAACCGACTCATTAAGCCAGCTGCACACTAGGCCTTAAACTGTTAAGGAATGCTTTTTCTTCACTGTTTCAATTTCAGTCTGCTAAAATATTTTAAACTATCATACATGCTGATGTATAAGTTGAAAAATGTATGCCATAAAATTAACCTTGAAAATATGGGTCACTTATACACAAGTCAATATGGTTGAAAAAGCTTCTAAGGGCTTAATGCTTCCCATGCCATCCAATGGTGGCAAGGCTCCTATGACAGGGCTGACTGACATAAAACAGCCAGCACCTGTCTCAAAAAGTGCTCCGACATCCTGCGAGTCAGTGTTCCGTTGGGAGCTCTGGTGCCTTCTCACCCACACCACTGAGAAAATCCCCACTTGCCAAAGCAGGTACAATGATGGGAGAGGTGAGAAGGAGGCAGGAAGGGAGTAAAACCGGGAGGTGAGGCGGGGCGTAACTGGGGCGGGAAGAGAAGACCTGTTGCAGAAGGACTACATGGGATCCTATGCCCTCTGAAAGCAGCCTCCCTGCCAATTTTCTCTCCCGAATCCTCACTGGCTAACTTGCTGGCGCAGGTCTGAGGAGACCCATTGCGCGTCCGGAGACTTGCGCAAGGGTAATAGGATTTGTTCGTAGCCAAAAGTAAAGTCAGTAGCCAGAAATGAAGTCACTAGCATGCCTATAGCATATATGGCCTATAGCATGCTAGAAGTACAATTCATTAAAAGACAGGAAAATTGTGTTGAACGTACTCGAGGATGCAATCCTAACTTGTACCAGAACGGCAAGGCTGGTGGGCCTGTGCTATATCCAGCGCAAGTTAGGTGGCTTCTGGAGCCTCCCTCGGGCAAGGGGTTCTGTTGATGCCTCAGAACAATTACTGGTAAGTTGTTTTCAAATAATTCAAAAAATTTCATACATTCTTTTACCCTCGTATTATCTATCTGCTTGTATTTTTGCTTAAAACTTGCTCTCGACTTATCCATGAGATATATCCATGAGCTTATATGGCATCTTTCCTTATTTAAAAATGAAAACGAGCTAGGCTTCTTAAGGTACCAGTCTAATAAATATTTAAGGCAATAACTTGAATGTTATTTTAGTACTGAAACAGAAACTATATTTTCAGAAGAACCACTCCACACCTCTGCAAACATGTAAACACAATGGGGAAATGCCATGGCAATATTCAGGTTTAGGACAGAATATATTTATTTTTAGGCATGAAAATAAGCAACAAATATTCATTCTGGTCATAGAGTCTATGTGTGTCTTTTATTGGTGTTAAAGGAATTTTCAGAATCCTGCCAAGTTTTTAAAATAGCAAGAGCGAGAGGTCAAAGAATCTCAATGTATCATTAAAAAACTGTAGACCTAGGATACAGTTTGAGCTTTCCATTGGTTTACATGAGCAGCTCTTGGATGAAATGATTTTGACTGACTTAGGACGCAATCCAAGGTGCCTCCTGGGCTGATGCATGTGTTTGCGGTGGCCCAGGACTGTTGCAAATGTAAGGTATGTCTACGTCAGTGAGGAGGTGCTGGACTGGCATAAGGACTTGCGCCAACCCAGGTGTGCTGCAGGTAAGACGTCCCCATGCTGGCTGTGTTCGGCCAGCGCAGGAGCTTGGGAGGGGGTGGCGGGAGAATGTGGTAGGGGGGTGGAATGGGGCAGTGGGAGGGTGGCCCTGATGGTGGGCTGGCCCGGGGAGGGGGATGGAGTCCGGATCAGGCTGGTGGGCTGGATCCTAATCCCCGTCTTCTGGCCGGCCAGCCCCGATCTGGACCACTTGACTTATGCCAGTGATTTTGCTGACACAGATCAGAGCAGCCCCATGGGGAGGGCTGGCACTTACCCCAGGTTAAGGGGACAAACATCCCCTTGCACTGAAGTGAGTTCCAGTGGCAGCCAAACCTGCGTTGGATGCAGTGCAGGCCAGCTGGCCTACCTGCTCCAATGCAGGTTAGGACTGGGCTGCCCAGCAACAAACAAAATAATCATATCAGAGATGGTATTCTCAACAACAAAATAATTAAAAAAGGGTTTCATTAACCATTATTTAAAATGGTACTTAGAGAGAATGAGGGTGTAATTCTGAACAGCGCTGGATTAACAAGGCCGGCCGGCCAGTGCCAAATCCAACACTGTTCAGGATGGGCTGGCGCCTCCCTGCGGCAAGGGAGCATACACATAGGGGACTATGTGCTCCTCGGATCTGCGCCCGCTAAAGATCTGCTCCCCCCAATCCCCGTCTCGAAACAGAACGGAGAATCCCTTGCGCCGACCGTCTTCGGTCAGCGCAAGGGAGGCACTCCTTCGGCGCTCTGAAGCCGACGCCGCAAGCAGCTTTGGCTTCAGAGATGAGTGCCTACGTGGGTATGCTGCTCAGAGCCTGCACGCCGGCGCTCCGTCCCTTGCATTGACGCGATGACATTGCGTCGATACAAGGGGCGCGCTAAGATTGTGCTGTGAAAGGAGTAGAATGAAAGCATAATTCAGTGAAATCACAGCAATAATTACTGTACAGTACTTTTGTTTGTATATTAAATCTTTATGTACTCCTGAAGAAGGAAAGTATCTTCAACGTTTATAAAGCTGTATCTGATTCACCAGAAAAGCCTCAGCAGCCCCTAGTGGCAATTTTATGATGTTAAAGTAAACTAAACAATTTATTATTGTTTTGCAATTTAGCCAGCAGACCACATGGAATATTCATCCCATGTTTAAAAAAAATCTAAAGATAATGAGTGAATGGATGTTGATGCTTTTTTCACTGATCAAGTATAGTATCACAGCAATTGCTTCACTAGAATAATTTTTTTCATCAAAGGAATTCCGTCTCCAGAATAATAAACAGCCTACGCCTACCTAAACTTTTCCTGCAAAATCAGCCCCAAGCATCTTGTGGTGGGTGCAGCTCCATAGGCCTTTGGGATAGCAGAGGTTTGCCCAAGATAAGGAAACAGCCATTTGTTCCCTTATCCTTACCTTACCTTACCTTGGGCAAGCCTCTGCTATGTCAGTGGATCTGCAACAACTATTTTGCTGGTGCCAAGTCTGAGGAGAAAAAGGGAGAGAAATGAGGATAGAATCTGGGCACAGACTGGCTGTGAAAGTACTTTTATTTTTGTAAAGGGAAAACAGCTAGTGCAGGAAAATTACTGATTAGTCTAACTTTGCCAAATCATTTAATTAAAATGGAACTAGATCACTTCCAATTACATCACACCACTGTTTCGGAAACTTATTAAAACAAAATATGGGATGGTTCTATTACTATCTATTTTGGTTTATATTTTTTAAAAGAATATTTGTTCACTATTGACCTCTGCATTTTCATGAGCAAAGGAATGGACAGACAGCTTTATATGCTAAAGAATATGCCCCATACAGACGCACATTTATTTGGTAAACAGGAGGGAGGAAAGCAGTATGTTTGATATTGGGAGACTTGCTACTGAGTAAGGCAAGTCAAAAGGGTTTTTTTTGTTCCTGGATATCTACATGCATCTCAGGCTGTGAATGTTAAGCACACATTCCAAGTGAAGGCTAGGCCACATTTAGAAGTGTGAGACCAACATCCCAAATTCTGATTCACAAAATACTGAAGGGACTTTTGAACATAGCATCTCACTAGACAAGACAGGGCCTCTCTCAGGGCATAATCCTATAGGTGCCCTGGGGCCGACGCTACACGTTTGCGTCGGCCCAACATCACTAGTGCCGATGCGGGGACCCCAATTTGGGGTGCACAGCTTCCTTGGCTCTGCACCTGCTATACAGCAGACACAGAACTGAGGAGCCCATAGCGGAGGCTGGAGCCCCAGGAAGGCTCCCCGGTGTCCCAAGCTGTTCTAGGTACAGCACAGGCCTTGCTGTTCCAGCACAGCTTAGAATTGCACTCTTAATCACTTAGGCTACAATCCTATCCAAACTTTCCCTGGGAACAAGCCCCACTGACTATAATGGAACTTACTTCTGAGTAGAGATGCATAGGATTGGACTCTTCCTCTTCTATATGACATTTACAGATGAGTTCATTTGGGATGAGCAATTTACATGACTTTCAGCCAATCCTAATCAAATTTCCAGTGGCAATGCAGCTGCAATGCAATCCCAAAGCTGCCCTCAACTGCACGATGCAGCACACACCTGATGGCATGACTGCATCGGTGCTGGAAAGTTAGTGAGGATTGGGCTATTTGAGTGTAAAGAAACTGGGCATGATCCAACTATGAGGATCCTCCATCAGAAAGAGAACAAACAGTGATGAGAAAAGCTGGCTGGTAGATAAAGCAAAAGTAGGGTGCAAGCAACCCTCACTTTGCTGTGTATGACTGAACATGCTGCAGTACATCTGTCATAGCAGTGCACTCACACAGGTATAGTATAGCACAGCAAGAACTGGTACGGTTCTGTTCAGCTAATCTGGGGTTCTTCTATACATGCAACTCTGTGTGCATGTGGAAGGGGAGACTTTTGCCTTTTGGAGTGTCTGGACTTCAGAATCCTGAAGATAATACCTTTGTTGATGACGCTTCTAAGCATTTTGAAAGTTAGGCATTCCGGCCAATGTGTGAGCCTTGAGAAGAAGAAAAAAAGTAAACAATTGCCAGATTATAATACCCGAAGGTTGCTGAAATGCTGTGCTTGCAACTGCTGCTGCATTTCATCCAGATTTTGCTGAAAGAGACGCTGGTCACTATCCAGGTTTGTCCTGTTGTTTTCCTGTGTTATTGTATCACAGACTGTTTTTGCTGGGTTCTGTTTCCAAAGAAGAGGACCATTTCTGGTTGGTGCGGAAGATATGTCAAAGGGTCTTGAAGAGAATAAAAACCAGAGTTACTTCTTAGCTACATTTTTAGCAGGTTCATGAACAGAATTACAGATTAATCCCTATTAAAACAAATATGATGATATCTATAATGCAACATTTGGTATCTTTACAGAGCGCTGAAAGAGCCTAAAATAAAATAAAAATGTAATAAAGTATAAAGCATGTGATTTCATAGACTTCCCTTGAACGCATGATAAATTGATCCATGTTATGTTCTCTCTCTGAATCAGAAGAACTTTGAAACTGTCCAATCTGCCTGCTCTTGTATTGAGATTTGTTCATCATGTTGCATTGTTTCATAAAGTTATTATTTTTAAAAACAGAAACTTTCCCATAGTTATATATAGTAGTAGAACATTTTCATCCCCAGAGCATTACACAACTTTGTTTTCTCCAAACTCACATTTACACAGCGTTGTGTAAATCTTTACGTTTTAACACAGGCAAAAAAATGAACAACTTGATATCAGGATATGGAGTAACTTTTATTACACATGACAGAGGGAGATTATTCAACATTGCAAATCAGTGATACATAATCATGGGTGTTGCTCAATAAAAAATTTAAATACAAGCGAGATTTTGGTGTAACAATTACCATAAAGGAGATTGATAGGGATATGTTAAGACTACTAGGGAAGGTGTGACGTGAAGAATGGCAAACAGTGAAAAGTAGGAATGTGTAGGTGATGCTGAAAGAGCAGGCATGCATAGGATTGTGCTGTGAGGGAGAGAAAAAATAATGACCAGAGACAGAAAGTGCAATCCTAGGCTGTATTACTCAAAAGTAAATCCTGTTGAGTTCAATGGGACTTACAGGTACATGCATATAGGATTTGTAGCCAAAGCCAAGATGGCAGAATGTTAAGGAGAAACGAAAGAGAAACATAACCAAAATTGATTGATCATTGATTGGAAATAGCTTTCGAGGAATAGGAAGGGGTACTGGAAGGGGTATTCTTGTATAGTTACAGGCAAGGAATACCTAACATTAGTATCAACAAGATTGGTCAAACATGACTATAAACATCATCAGATTTTCAGCAAGCAAAAATCATGTTTCACATTCAACACTTGTTGCTCACACAGCATATTTTTTCAGATTTTATATAGCATCTTTACGTTAGATGTTTTGCCAAACAATTTCCAAATTAGAATCCAATTAGTCCTACAATAAGTGCACATCTGAATTAAATGAACATGATACTTACCGGCCATTGGCTCTAGCGGTTGGTAATGGCAATCCTGTTTCTTGAATTTGATTTAGAGCCTCATCTAACTTCAGTCCTGGTTTTGTTTGCACTACAGAGTTAAAAGGAGGAAAATCTTTTGAAGGCCTTTCGTACCATGTCAATTTTTAATACAGTATATGCAGACTCAGGAATAGTGTTGCTTTTTAAAAAAAAGAAAACAATAATTCTAAAATTCTGTCCATTTTAGCACTTCTACAACCCTTAACATTTTGTTTCTTATCACACCTATGCCAGGCTGTCCCCATACAGCATACTTTGTGTGTCTTGTTCCCCCCCATTGTACAGGAATATCTCCAACAAGCCAAGATGGTGTATAGTAGTGATTCTGGTGTTGAACGTAGACCTAGAAGATCCAGGATCAAATACCCACCCAACCACAAAGCTTCTTGGATGACCTTGGGTCAGTCATGACCTCAGCCTAACCTACTTAATAGGGTTGTTGCAAGGACAAAGGAGGGAAGGAGCCATCTACTCCACCCTGAGCTCCTTGGACAAAGGGTAGTATAAAATGTGAACAATAAGAAATAAACACACATCATGGGGGATCTGTTTTTGAGTAATATGGCAGACAAGGTATATAACTGGTCTTTTAAAAAACTGAAATTAGATTTGCCTTTGAGGTACTGTATGCTTTCCCATACCTGAGTGATGCTTTCCCATGCCTATGTTTTAAGAGAGTTTAATGATGTTCAATTTACTGGATTAAGTCCTGACAGGTTTAATAAAACTCACTTTGGTTTACTAGGGCATAGGTCTGCAGTTTTGAATATATGAAGCTGCTATATACTGAGTTGTATCACTGACACATATAGCCCAGAATTGCCTATTCGGAATGCAATGGACCTCAAAGCTTCAACTAGAAAGCTTTCCCACTTCTGCTGATATCCTCTTAACTGGAGAGGCCGAAGGATAAACCTGGGATAACACTGCTGCAGTATCATGGTAGAATTGGATTTCACAGCTGTGAACCTTTCTGTGCGCATGGATATTAGAAGTATCTATGATGTATGTGTTTGGCGTGAGATGCTTTTGGGGAATAGATCAATGTCTGGCTAGTGAGCAAAGCTGAATCTGTGGACCGGCAATAGATAGGGTTGGCTATATCTCAATAAATAACACTGTTCCTCACCTCTCATCCCAAATTTGTGCTAAGGCCAAAATGCATCACTACCAGCCTTAATGTTTTTTATTAGTGGGTAGGAAATATTACCTCATACTTGGAGCAGGTGTACTTATGACTGCCAGTCTGGAGAAGAATATTTAGGAGAAATGCCATACTAGTTTCATCCTTGGAAAACTCACTAAAACATCAGACTGTGTTAAAGTTGTCATAAACCCCTGACAATGTGCACTAGCTCCAGTTATAAAAACTGGCACAGAACCATAGGGGATGGAAAGCATTAAGTAAGGCACAAAGGATCAGTTATGGAGTTACTAAAAACTAACGTATTTAAAAGAAAGCTCCAGTCTTAAAATAATAAAAATTCTGAAATACACAATTTCCAACAAGCAAACCAACGAAGAGCAAAAAATTCCTTGCTGTTCACATAAAGGGTGACTTTAGGGATACATGGTATATTTTTGTTTCGTCTTGCATTTGAATTATGTATCCTTGTCTGCCCCATGTCTCTGTAGCAGTGCTTTGTTTACAAATAGTTGCCCTCCTTCAATTGGTGTTTGTTTCCCCCCCCCCGCCACATTATGATTTTATGGTTTTAGATACTGTATGTCTTAACTGTAAGCCATTTTGAGCATTTGATCTGGCTTAGGAAAGGCAGGATGGAAATCTTTTAATTAATTAATGAAGTTTCCTTATCCTGAGGAGACCTCTGGCAATTTCCCTGACCCCACAAGACACAGCGAGAGCAATTTCAGTGCTGCTGTACCTCTGGGCAAGCTTAGGATTGGGCTGCCTGTGTGCATTTGAAGTCCATTTCTATGCATAGAATTCTGACACCAGAATGTATGTTATTTCATATTTTAAATTATTATTAACAATAATTATGAATATGAAAAATATGTATATACCGCTTTTCAACAGTTCACAAGCTGTTTAAATGGTTTGGCCATTCATCTAGTGACTAATCACAGAATGTTATAGTTGGAAGGGCCCTTGGAGGTAATCTAGTCCAACAACATATTTGGTGCATGTACTACAGCATCCTTACAGTTAGCCTCTGCTTGAAAAACTCCAACAAGGGGGAGTCTGCATGAGGCAGACTATTCTAGTGCCAGACTGCCTTTGTAGTTGGGAAATTCTTCTTCATGACTAGCAAATTTTTGGGCTGGGTAAACAGCTTTGTGAAGTTTTTATATTATTACTATTACTATTACTACTGAAAGCAGTATATACATATTTTGCAACCACCACCATGGAAATACAGTGCATGTTTTGGTTCTGAACAGAGGTGGCAGGAAGGGGACCCCAAAATCCAAGATTATACATTATACAATTTTTCCATTATTTGGCACATATTGGTCCTAACTTTGAGCTAAACAGGTCTCTCAACTAAGAGCCATATCCTATCCAATTTTCTAGCATTGATGCAGCCACGCCAACAGGACATGCACTACATCCAGTGATGTCATTCAGGGGGAACGGACCAGAACGGGCGTTCCGGATCCTAACGGGCTCCGTGGCTGGTTCCGGGTTCCCGACAAGTGCCAATCAAAAGTGAGTTCCTGTTCCTAAATCATTTGAATGACACCACTGACTACATCCTGCAGTGGAAGTGGTCACGGAGGCCTCCTCAAGATTAGGGAATGTTTGTTCCTTTACCTTGGGGTTGCATTGTGGTTGCAGCGGCCCTGAAAAGTTAGATAGGACTGGGCATAAGCTTATATTATAGTACTATGTAGGATCAAAACGTTGCACTAATTTTACATTTTTGAAATTTTTAAAAACAAATATTGTAGTGAGCCTTTAGAACAGCAGGCAGATATGGATGTAGTAGTTTGCTTTCTTACTTTGGATACCACTGCTGTTTAAAGTTTGACTTTTGACAAATTTGTTGTTTGTTCTTCCAGTTCACTTTTCATGCAGTGTCCATTATGGTATGCATGACTGATAAATTCTTATCTGGAATAAAATATTGTAGAAGTATACAATATTAGCTTCTTCAAACCATGCATGTAATTTACAAACCTCCTTTCTTGCGTTGTGAAGATGAAACAGGAGCACGTTGGAACCTTTCAGTTGCTTGCTGGTGTTTCAGTCTCCGTTGTAGTAAAATTTGCTCTCTAAATTTTTGTTCTTTTTCTTCTTCCTCCTTCCATTTTTCTTCAAGGGCTCTAGTTAAAAATAACTACTGCTTTTAATAAAAATAATGATCATGAAATTATAAATAGCTCATACTTTACTTATTTTACAGTGATCTTTTTGTTTATATTGTTCCTTTATCAAAGGCTGCTAGAATTCGTATTAAAAATCAGGCTTAGGTTTCAAAGTGGATACTATGTACAAGTGACAAAACTGTGAAAGTTTGAGATCACATTTGATAGGGTGTTGATGAATTCTCAGTCACACCTGCAGCCTGAAAGAACAATGCTCTTACCACGTGCTGGAGGGCTTTAAGATTGAGCCTTGAATGGGTAGGAGGTTCCCCTTATATACATTTTACCACAGTCTTTCTCCTGTTGCCTGCACCACTGCATAACCTGAGTTGTTTAGTTCATTGCCCACCCCCCATAATTTTCTTGAGATGCTAACATCCTGCTCTCTCTCCTTCCTTCCTTCCTTCTTTCGTGCAATTATAGGTGCCTTCTCCCCATAAAGATTTATTCTCTCCATTTTCCTACCTAGAACCTGCTGACACTTTTAAGGTTCAGTTGCATGATTGTTTGTACACTGCATTGCATTTTTTATTCCTTCCCCATTTTTTTAATTTCCACAATAAAAGCTATAAATTATTGCACCCATTTACTTGCCCTCCTCAATTCATGCCATTCCACTGAGTTGTGCCATGAGTCACTGCACTTGATCCCTACGCAATAGATTTCCCCTGTGAGCACATGTTAAATGTCCCTTAAAGCATGCCCAGTAACATATCACATTTTTATACAACCAAATTAGTCTGAACATAGATAACTGATGAACCATATAACCTAAATACATAATTTAGGAATTCTACAAGCTAATTCTACTTTATGAATACAATAATAGTGGGGATTAAAGTAGAGAAGCATAAGATCGCACAGAACAGCCTAGGAGAAATTATAGTGGTACAGATGCTTTTCCAATCCGCAAGAGTATGAGGAATCTATGGGTGTGTGTGTGTGTGTGTGTGTGTGTGTGTGTGTGTGTGTGTGTGTGTGTGTG
>JAJKFI010000017.1:15055251-15067325 GCA_029204185.1 Lerista edwardsae | reverse complement strand
AAATAAATAAATAAATAAATAAATAAATAAATGAGGGGCGTAAAACCTTAGAACAGTCTCCTAGGAATGTTTATGGAGCAGAGGAGCTCACTGATTTCAGGAAAAAACTGGAAACGTTTATGAAGCATTTTGATTTCATTGGATGAAATGAACAACAACATCAGATCAACAATACCAGTCCATGATATTTATGTATTGCTTTTCAAAAAAAAATTAAAAATTCAGAAACTGGTTTACAGACAAATCAAATAACTAAATGGCACTGTGCCCCTAAAGGGCTCACAATCTAATTATGGTAGTGGTAGCTGAGGAATGAATTGCGGAATCCAAAATGAATTTCAAGGTATTAGAAAACAATCTTCAGAAGCTAATTATGGAAGACCAGAGAAATATTTAGCAAATTGCTCTTTAGGATTTTATCAAGCGGTGGAAATCTTTGCATCTGAACCCGAGTCTGGATATTTTTATTCCATAAAGTTCAAAAGGACAGGAAGAAAACATTAATCACGCAGATTTTTTTCTATGAAGTTCAAAGGAGCGAGGCAAAACTTCAAATGTGTTTCAGTTTTATAGCAGGCTACACCAATCCCTTTTGCTGTTCTGCTGCCAATATACTTTAATGGGGAGATCCCTATGAAAAGCATTTCCAGGTTAGCTGCAATAAATGTTATACACATTAATAAGTAAAAGTGAAAGACGTCAAGGCTATGAAATTGAATCTGCAAGAAGTGAACACACTGGGGAATTTGCTTGTTTTTTCAACTAATTAATATAGCTGTCACATTCATAATGAGGAGCCAGCAGAAAGACAAAAGTGTTTGCCGTGACACCATCTGCCAGGTAGGTCTTCAACTTTGCTCCTGAAAAGAAAACACAGAATACTGATGCTATTGTGAAACAAATGCAACCCAATTCATTGCGTTCAGTGCAGTGTTCAGTCCCAGAGCGGGTGCTAAAATAGAAAATAGTACTGAATGTCTAGATATTTTCCAGGCCAGCTAGTAGCACTGAAAAGATTGGCCTTACCTGCCCTCCTCTGGAAATACCTGATCATTACCAGTTATAAAGATGCAGGTTTTTGGACAAGTTACAGGGACAATATATTCTGTTGTGTCAAGAAATGACTGTCTTGCTTACTCATAAGTATAGGTGCTCAATGGATGATTCTAGAGCTCAGGCTGCTTGCTCAATGGCTTTTGAAGGCCAGAAAATGTTCCTTCATGGAGGATTTGCTGCTGTCGGTTACTGAGCTGCCATATGCTCAAGTGGGGCTGGAGAAGCAGTGGGGAGATGCAGTGAGAGAATTGGCGTTGTCCCTGTAAAGGAAACTGAAGTCCCATAATTCCAGGATGGAGGGAGTGTACAAGGGGCATGGTGCAAAGGGGAACGATCCGCTTCTTGCTCAAGGAATCAGGAAGTAGATCAGTGTGGCCCGCATTGGTGGCAGGCTGGAGGGAGGCAACAAATTGAAACTGGAGGGGGCACAAAATGATAAGGAAGAGTAGCGGCAGCGGAGAAGAGGGGGAAAATGCAGGTGTAAGTTGACCTGCCTGCCCTTCCTGGCATCTGTTCGGCTCTGAAATGGAGCAATTATGGATGTTGTGGCAGGGTGGCGCAGGAGTTGGGGTAGCTGCACTAGGGGGGCAGTGTCACAACGTCACCTCGCCCAGGTGCAACTAGAGCCTATTACGGCTCTGCCCCACAATCTGCTGCTGAGTGCAACCTACACCAGCCGGTCCCATAGATGTGCCAGCCATGCCTCCATGCCACTGGTTGGTGGCACTTTGGTCCTAGCTGAGCCATTGGAGAAGTCATTGCTCACCAAACAGGCATCCCTTGTTCTCACCCTCACATGCAATCAAGTGGAATGGTTCAAGGAAGGGTAGGAACACACTGTGATAAAATACAGGGTGCCAACAAGATCACAATATGGACGCTCTCCACGACCAGCATCTTAGGAAAGTTAGACTGCAATCCTAACCAACTTTCCAGCACTGGGGTAAAGGCGATGCAGCTCTGAGGTGAGGGAACAAAAATTCCCTTACCTTGAGGAGGCCTACATGAGTACTACTCCACTGCAGGATGCAGAACATGCCCAATTGGCACAGCTACGTCAGTATTGGAAAGTTGGTTAAGATTGCATCCTTAGAATTTTAAAGTTAACTACATGCATTCCCCGGTATTTGCTGGACCCCCTCCCCATGGATACCTGAAACCGTGGATACTGGAGATGCCTTTTTAATGATAGGGGAACATCTGTGGTTTTGCTGCATAGTTTAAAAAAAAGATATGATAAAAAAAGAGATATGCTGAATGTTTCCCTATCTTTTTAATAAGCATCTCAGTATCCATGGTACGTGGGACGTGGTGATGCTGCGGGTTAAATCGCTGAGCTGAGCTTGTTGACTGGAAGGTTGGCAGTTCAAGACCACACAATGGAGTGAGCTCCCATTGCTTATCCCAACCCCTGCCAACCTAGCAGTTTGAAAGCACATAAAGATGCGAGTAGATAAATAGGTACCACTTCGGTGGGAAGGTAGCGGCGTTCCATGCACCTTGGTGTATAGTCATGCTGACCACATGACCATGGAAGCTTGTCCTTGGACAAAACGCCGGCTCTGGCATAGAAATGGAGATGGGTACCGCCCCCTACAGTTGGTCATGACTAGACCATTAGTCATGGGGAAACCTTTACCTTTTATACTGTATACATGATAGCCCACACCACACTAATTAAATTCAGGCTCGCAAATACTGTAGCACAGTGGCTTGGGCAAACTTTTACCTTTACCTATCCATGGTATCCATGGGTAACTGAAAACGTTGATACCGAATCAGTGGATACCAGGGCACACTGTACATAAAATTCTTCAGTTATGGGGATCTCAGTTTCTGGTATTTTCATGTCTGCGTCGGATACGCAAAGAACATCTTTTCCTTGTTTATTTCCCCTTTGCTTTCTTCCCTGAATTGCCCATGGAAATGAAGTCATGTTTTTCAAGCTAGACTTAAAAAAATCCCACATTATTAAGACATAAACTAAAAGAACTAGAAAGGCCGGAGGTTGATCATGTGGCAGCTCCACAACTTTGCTCAAGAAGGCCTTGAAGAGGTTTATAAATTCCGCATCTGTTTATGAGTCATCCTGAGGTATGAGGGACAGCTTATGTGTTTTGACAGGGCACTTTGTGGAGTCTAAGCATATTGTGAAAGGCAGACGTATCTATCAAAAAGGTTTTCATGAAGGCCACATTCCTGGTTTTGCCCCTTCCCCAGAATAACATAGGAAAGAACACGGATTGCCTCTGAGAGTGTTTCAAGAAAGAATAGCTGTATGCTTGCTTTCCCCTAAAAATAAATAAAGCTTTAAGAAAAACAAGTGTATGGGAGATGATTTATTAAATAAACAAATGAACAAACAGCCAAAGGAGGCAAAATGCTAAGTTTTGCAGGAGCCTGAGCTCCTGGGTAAAGCGGCCCCTTCACAGCATCTTCACAGCCATTCGCGGCTTGAGATGACAAGCTGCACCTGTTGGAATTTCCTCTTCTACACAGTTGTTAAAGGTCCAGGAGCCCTAAAGTTGAAAGGTTGGCTACCCCTGGAATAGGCCAAGTCCAGGCTGAAATGGGGCGTCTTGAGATGAGATTTGAAGGAAGGGAGAGAGATGATACCTCTATACTTTCAGGGAGAAATCAGGACACCAGAAGGATATGATCCTGTGTTCAGGATAGCTCTGCAAAGTTTTGTTGTGTTTATATGTATCTTTATCAATTGTGAACCATAAGAAACCTTGGAAGAAAGCACACTGAAGATAAAATATGTATGCCAATAAAGGTCATTGCCAATTCATTGGATTGGACTTAAAACATTTGTTATCTGATGAGAGCTGAACCATTATTTTTTTTGTACAAATTTTTTATTATTTTTTAACTGAACAGGTAGTGGGTAAGGGTAAAAAGATAAACATTGGTATAGGAAAATACAAAGATCAGGAAAACACAATAGGTGTACATGTTGAATTACATCTGTTCACTCTTCTTTTTTCCCTTTTCTATAGAATTTATCTAACTCATCAACTTCCTGAGTTTACTTAAGCCATTATATCATCTATTTATTTATACTCTTGTTGTTGTTGTTCAGTTGCTAAGTCACGTCCGACTCTTCGTGACCCCATGGACCACAGCACACCAGACTTCCCTGCCTTCCACTTGCTTCCGGAGTTCACCCAATTTCATGTTCATCGCTTCGGTGACACTATCTAACCATCTCATCCTCTGTCGCCCCTCCTCCTTTTGCCTTCAATCTTTCCCAGCATGAGGGTCTTTTCTAAAGAGTCCTCTCTTCTCATGAGGTGGCCAAAGTCTTTGAGCTTCAGCTTCAGGATTTGTCCTTCCAGGGAGCAATCAGGCTTGACCTCCAGGAGGATTGACTGATTGGATCTCCTTGTAGTCCAGGGGCCTCTCAAGAGTCTTCTCCAACACCATAATTCAAAAGCATCTGTTCTTCGGTGCTCTGCCTTTCTTATGGTCCAGCTCTCACAGCCATACATTGCTACTGGGAAAACCATAGCTTTGACTATGTGAACCTTTGTTGGCAGGGTGATGTCTCGGCTGTTTATTAAGTTGTCTAGGTTCGCCATAGCTTTCTTCCCAAGAAGTAAACGTATTTTAATTTCATGGCTACAGTCACCATCTGCGGTGATCTTGGAGCCCAGGAAAATAAAGTCTGTCACTGCTTCCATTTCTTCCCCTTCTATTTGCCAGGAAGTGATGGGAGTGGTTGGCATGTTCTTAGTTTTTTTTAATGTTGAGCTTCAAGCCAATTTTTGCACTTTCCTCTTTCACCCTCATCAGAAGGTTCTTTAGGTCTTCCTCACTATCTGCCATTAGAGTGGTATCGTCTGCATATCTGAGGTTGTTGATATTTCTCCCAGCAATCTTGATTCCAGCTTGTGAGTCATCCAGCCCTACCTTCCTCATGATGTACTCTGCATATAAGTTGGTCTGGTACTCCCATCTCTTCAAGAACTTGCCACAGTTTGTTGTGATCCACACAATCAAAGGCTTTAGCATAGTCAATGAAGCAGAAGTAGATGTTTTTTCTCGAACTCTCTTGCTTTCTCCTTGATCCAGCGAATGATGGCAATTTGATCTCTAGTTCCTCTGCCTCTTTGGAAACCAGCTTGTACATCTGGTAGTTCTTGATTCACAAACTGCTGAAGCCTAGCTTGTAGGATTTTAAGCATTACCTTGCTAGCATGTGAAATGAGTGCAATGGTGCGGTAGTTCGAGCAATCTTTGGCATTGCCCTTCTTTGGGATTGGAGTGTAAACTGATCTTTTCCAGTCTTGTGGCCACTGCTGGGTTTTCCAAATTTGCTGGCATATGGAGTGTAATGTTACAAGAAATTTGAGAATGTGTGATTCCCTTCAAGCCACAATGTTCCTCCTAAATATACTACCTGATATGCTAGATGTAAAAATGAAACATATTATTGTACATATTGTAACAGCAGCTAGGATCATATTTGCGCAGAATTGGAAAAGTGCGGATGTACCGGGGATAGAACAATTTATTGAAAAAGTTTATGAGACCACAGAAATGGATGTATTGATTGAAAGACTGAAAGATGGAAATTTAGAGAAAATTAAGTTATACTGGAAACCTTTTTATGACTGCATAGAGAAACAAACTTAATGTGATTAGAGAAGATTAGAATTAGAATTATTAGAGTAACTATAAGCTTACTAAACTTAATATTTCTAAATTCAAATACAATTTTAATCTAATTATTTATTATTTATTATTTATTAGATTTCTATCCCGCCTTTTAGCCCGGAGGCACACAAGGCAGCACTACAACACAAAAACACAATATAAAAGTTAACATCAAAAAGCAATTTAAAAACAATATTAAAACCATACAATAAAACAAAATTAAAACAAAACAATACAATTTAAAAACAACAAGCCCAGTGGATCATAAAATATAAAAATGTAACAAACCAGCCAGCCAGCCAGCCTGTCAACAGTTAAAAGCTTTTTGGAATAAAAAGGTCTTCAGCCCCCGCCGAAATGTTAACAAAGAGGGAGCAGTTCTCAATTCTAAGGGGAGGGTGTTCCAGAGTTGGGGGGCCACCACCGAGAAGGCCCTCTTCCTGGCCACCGCCCCTCTCACTTCCTGGTTCACTTCTCTCACGCCCCTCTCAATTCCTACAATCCGGGGATTTTAAGCTTGATACTTGCTCCTTTGCCGCCCTTGACGTAATCAACGTTGGTGGTGGGCGTCTTCAGCTGTTCCAAACCGCCGTGTTCCAGCGCTCGGGTGCAATACTCCGTCCGCTTCGGAACTGCCCCATTTCCTCAGCTTGCTGCCGCTGCGTCAACCTGCTAAGTGGGGGTACGTTCCTTGCCCCTGTGCTTTCTCCTTAAGCTGTAGTATAGGGGGTTCCCAAGCCTGGGAGACCAAAACTAGAAGGTTAACCCCTGCTAGCTGGGCAAGAGGCACTTTTTCAAGTGGTGTCCTCTTATATTTAGCAGGGGGAGAGCAATTGTCCCTCTTCGCCCCAGCACAGTGTCTTTCTCGTGGCTGTTGCTGGTGGTGTTCTCCATTCTTTTAGACTGTGAGCCCTTTTGGGACAGGGAGCCATTTAGCTTTATTATTACTATTTGCCTGTAAACCGCTTTGTGAACTTTGTGTTGAAAAGCGGTATATAAATACTAGTGATTGATTGATTGATTGAAGGTTGCTTAGCAACCAGGTTGCTTCCTGGAGAGCCGGGATCTCCCTGCTACCCTGCTGAGATTTTCGTCCCACCTCCAGAGTGGAACCATTACTATATACTTATTAAAACATTCTGTCACAGCAGTTTCATAATGATCAACATGATTCAGAGTAGTTCTTCTGTGGGTCACAGGCAAAGAGGGAATAGGGGCAAGGAGGAAGAAAAAAGGGGGATATATGGGAGAGAGAAAAATAAGATAGGAGCTTCTTTATTTGGTCCTCTTTATTCTGCGCAATTTTATGCACACTCACGCAAAGCTGGACCACGTTACATTTTGGTGGGATTTACTGCCAAATAAGTGTGTGACTGTACTCTTTTTTGTAAAAAAAAAAAATTGTCTTGCTACTCTGATGGTTTTTACAATTTTTAATATTTTTATCTGATTGTTATTGTTTTTAAATCATGCTCTGCTCTGGGAGCCCTCAGGCTGAAGAGCGGGTTATTAAATTCTTGTAATAAATAAATATAAATAATTCTGTCCTGCTTTAGCTTCTTCCATTATAAAGGCCTGAGAAAGGTCATCCTAACCTTGAGTCAGGATGGCACAGTTAGGCCAGCAAAGTTTGGCCGGCACAAGGGCCACCGTAAAGTGCATTTGGACCAGAGTCAGGGAGGATGGTGCACATTTGTGTGCTTGTCTCTCTGACTCTGAGAGTGGTCCAAACACACTTTACGGTATGATTCTGCAAGGGAACCAGGCAGCCTGTTTTTTTCTCTGTTTCGCAACTTTAAAAGCCCTCAAGAGAGTTTAAAGGTAAAGGTTTCCCCACAACCGAATGGTCTAGTCATAACCAACTGTAGGGGGTGGTGCTCATCTCCGTTTCAAAGCCTGGAGAGCCGGCGTTTTTGTCCGAGGACAAGCTTCCGTGGTCATGTGGCCAGCATGACTATACGCCGTAGCGCACGGAACGCCATTCCCTTCCCACCGAAGTGGTCCCTATTTATCTACTTGCATTTAGATGCTTTCGAACTGCTAGGTTGGCAGGAGCTGGGACAAGCAACGGGAGCTCACTCCGTCACGCAGTCTTGAACTCCCAGCCTTCCAGTTGGAAAGCCCAGCAACAGCGGATTAACTCGCTGCGCCACCACGTCCCCAAGAGAGTTTACAGCCCCCAGAATTATACTTGCAAAATACTTGCAAATTATACTTGCAAAATATCTCCATAATTTTGTAAGTTAAGGGGTGGAGGCCCAAGCAGTGGTTCAGTGTGCGTGGATCTGCATTTACAATGTGCAGCCTTCACTTTGTACACATGTGCAATGTACTATAAGTAGGGATGGTTATTTTCTGTGATCAGCACAGAACACGAAATAGTGAGAATTCCTACTGAAAACACTACATAAAACGAAATTTAGGTCAAAAAGCAACATTTTGCTTATATCAATTTCACTAAAATAACACCACTTTTGTTCATTTTTGACAGTTTTGAGGAATCTACCAATAGTTTTCAGTAAAGGATCAAGAGGAGGAGTGGCAGAAACAGGACGAAGCTTGCTTAAACTTGCATGAACATGCATGTTCCTTGTTCACAGTGCAGGGTGGGGTGACTTTAATGGAATGTGGAAGTAGCAAGAAGCAGTTTTTTGATGCTCCAAGAAGCAATCAGTGCGCAGCTTGGGAATTTTTGAGCAGGTTATTTTGGGCTGGTGTGTGTGCCAGTAATTACTTGCCTCTGTAGGGGCCATTCACCCTTATTTATTACGCTGTTTGTACGATTTGCAATAAAAATTTGGATAAAAACACATAATACTGCAATTTGCTATTTTAATCAAGAAATTTTGGAAAAAATATCACCCAAAAACCTCACCCCTAACTATAAGTGTAGCTGCCACGCACTACCACAAGCCATTCCTCAGTGCACAGACCTACACTGTGACAGCCTGCATGTGCCCTCATGTCCCATGGAAAGCTCAGCTGGCATGTTTTGGGTTTGCATCCTGGAGTTCTGGAGAAGGCAATAAACTTTGTGGCTGAGCAAGCATGACAGTCCCCATGTGGCAAGAGAGATGGTCCCCACTCAATATGTTTGGGATGAGATATGTGCGCTCCTGGCTCTGAAAGTCTATTTCTATAAATAACACATGCACCCCTTTCAAAAGAAGCCTCGAGGCCATGAGACTAGTGACTTGTGGAAAACTCATTATTGTGAGCAACGTATGTATTGCCGCAAACTGAGCTTATTCAGCCCTGCAGTGTGCCAATTGTGCAACTCTGCATGTTGAAAGATCTCAATCTCGTTTGTTTTTAACATGGAGATTGCCATTTCTAAAATTATCTCTGCTGGGAAAATTCATGTTTCTTTTTTAGATCTGGATCGCTAGGAAGATGTTTCCTGTGTAACAGGGCTGCTTTTTCCCATCGGCTATTCTGACCCCTGCCACCAGCTTTCGATCTGCTGTGAATAAGGATCGTTTTACAAAAACAAAAGAAAGGCCATGGGAATAAAACACTGTAATGGTATGCCTATCAATATTACTATACTTTGGAAAGGTAGGTTTTGTAGGATGTACTCCTGCAAACTTTGTATAATAATGCCACAGGAGTCTGAAATGTGCATAGGAACTGCCGGGGTTAGGGGGAGTTGCCCAACAAATGTCTCACCCCCTACCCCCATTTCTGGACCCCTATAGTAACTCGCAGAAAGGTAGTTTTTGCATACTATTAGTACAATTCTATGCATATTATTGTTGTAAGCAACAACATTATTACAATTACCACTACCACTACCACTACCACTACCACTACCACTACCACTACCACTAATAATAATAATAATAATAATAATAATAATAATAATAATAATAGGTAAGCCCAAGTGGGTTTAGTGGGACTTACTCATAGTGTGTGTGTGTGTGTGTGTGTGTGTGTGTGTAGGATGGCAGCCTTTAATACTTTTTATATACACGTGCGTGCGCGCGCACACGCACACACGCACACACACACACACACACACACACACACGAATGAAAATAAAACATACAACCTTCCCCCCTATGATCACCTTCAAAGAGTAGCAGCTAGAAGGGATACAACAGATATAAATATAAATTTGCATATAAACAAAACAAACAGCCACAAATGTACCACGTGGGAGCGGACATCTTCCATTGTCCTTCTTAAGCAGTGGTTCCCAACCTTTTTAGCATCAGGTCCCACTTTTTAGCTGTGACAACCTGGCAGGCCCTCACGCCCTTGACTGGAAGTGATGTCATTAAGCAGGAAGTGACATACCTGTACCTGTAAAGTGCATGTATGTAGAGTTCCATGGGTTACCAAATGCAACAGTTGTTTTCGGGTATATGGAAACACCCTGAAATTTTTTCAAAAACATTTTTTTTGGGAGGTTCCCTGAAAATGTTGCAAAAATAAAACTTTTAAACATTATGCAAATGTATCTATGGTAGTAAATAGGATCTCTGGGACCTCCTGAAAACCAATCCATGGGGCTCCCCAACCCCCAGGTTGGGAATAACTGTTCTAAAGACTTTTCTCATTGTTGTTCTTAAAAGTGACATTTATCATACATTTCATGGTTGTCAGCTGTTTTGAATGCCAGATGGCAGGCAGAAAAGCAAGATATAAGTGAATAAACAAAAAAGCAAGCCCAATCGCTAGCGGCTGAAAGTGATGTATTCAAGGCAAGGAATAGCAGCGTGGCAGTGAGGAGCACTTCCTTCTGACGCAAAGATGATGTCGAAGCCTCACTCATGAGTACGTCTCCAAGGCTGATCCAGCAGAATGATACTGTCGGCATGTTCCACAATGTAGCTTCACAAAAGGCCAAAGGCAATGCCTGAAAACAGAACACGAGTACAAAGGCATCTGATACCCCTCTAACTTAAACTTCTTAATACGTTACAACATCCCTTTCAGATAAATTTTCAAATTCTTTCTATCTACAGCGGGAGACAGATAATAGTTTTCAGAGCGCTGAGGGCAGTTTGAAGGAGAGATCATGGCTCACGGTGCATATACTCAGGGGCGTAGCTAATGAAAGTGTAGCCCAGTAAAGAGGGCAAAATGTTGCCCCGGAAGTGACATCACAACAGGAAGTGACATCACTGTTGTATTTTCATCTTCTCTGGTTTTTTGGTCATAACGTTTGATAGAGTAAAGATATTATACTCTGGTTTGTTTCATTGCATTCTGCATTAATTTACCTTTCCAGTGATATATAACATGCTGGCATTATTCATACATACCAAGGTTTTCATAATTTTGGCCACTAATGCTCAGCTTGTTGCCCAGTGTCAAGCTCAGCTTGTTGTCCCCCTAATGCTTGTTGCCCAGTGCAATTGCACCCCCTGCACTTCTTTAGCTATGCCCCTGCATATATTCACCCCACTTTCACCTCTGTGGACAGATTTTGCAAGTTTTAATATATATTTTTAAAAAACTGCAAACTCTGCTTGACCAGAAAGAGTTGTGGATGGGTAGCCCAATCCTACTTAAATTCCCCCTGCGCTGATAAAACGGGGCCAGTGTGGCTTGTGTTGAATCCTGTGGGGGAATGTAGCAATCTGGAGGTCTCCCTGAGGTAAGGGGGCATTTGTTCCCTTGTCCTGGGAAAAGCACCAGCAGTGGCAATACTGCTGCTACTTGCACGTGTGCACGATAATTTGTTGGTGCAAAGCTGGGTAGATATGTTGGCAGATCTGACCTGGGAAGGGGGATCGGAAACTATGTGTGTCAGGACAGCTGGTCCTTCCCCTACTGGGCTTGCTACCCTCTACCACAGTGGTTCCCAAACTGCGGGTCGGGACCCACCCGTGGGTTGCGAGCAGTGGTGTCATTCAAATGATTTCTTCCATATAATCCAACTCGTACTCTTAGATCATCTGGGGGGGCCCTCCTGACTGTGCTGCCACCAGGAGAAGTGAGAGGGGCGGCGGCCAGGAAGAGGGCCTTTTCGGTGGTGGCCCCCCAACTCTGGAACACCCTCCCCTTAGAATTGAGAACTGCTCCCTCTTTGTTTATATTTCGGCGGGGGCTGAAGACCTTTTTATTCCAAAAAGCTTTTAACTGTTGACAGGCTGGCTGGTTATTATAACCCACGGGGCTTGTTGTTTTTATATTGTTTTTTAAATTTGTTTTTAATTGTGTTCTTAATTTTTGATTGTATTGTTTAATTCTGTTTTAATTGTTTTTAATTGTGAATTGTTATATTGTTTTTATATATATATTGTAATGCTGCCTTGGGTGCCTTCGGGCACAATAAGGCGGGGTAAAAATCTAATAATAATAATAATAATAATAATAATAATAATAATAATAATAATAATAATAAT
>JAJKFI010000017.1:15038890-15052506 GCA_029204185.1 Lerista edwardsae | reverse complement strand
TTCTTTCTTTCTTTCTTTCTTTCTTTCTTTCTTTCTTTCTTTCTTTCACAGAGTCTATACACATACCCACTATGGTCTCACTCAATGAGTGAAGAATGTTCCATGATTTAGGAACTGTGGCACTGCTGGACTTCAAGCAACCAGGGCTGAAGTGATGTTTGATGAACCCGTCAGCTTGTATCTCTGAAATCCCTCCACTCTGGTGATGAGTAAATACCAGAAAGAAACAAAACCGGCCTGGCTATTAGCAGGCTAACGTCAGATGATACAGCAATGTACAGTGTTTTGAAAATGAGGAATTTGCTTCCTTTTTACATGAAAGCCGAATCATGCAAACTTCAAAAGGAAATGCCACATTTGTTTATAATGTTTGGGGAATGGGAACATTCCTCCCCCAGCAATTCCTATGCCGTGTGGGCTGTCTTCACATGGGCATTTTTCCCTTGATGATAAACTGGAAACGTCAGCATGAAACATTCTCTGAAATCTATTTAAAGCATTTCACAGGAGGAAAGGTCACAGGTTTTGAAACAGGAAACCGAGGCATGCTGTGGGAAACATCTCCACTGGCCATGTTTTGAAAGACATCCGTGTTGTATTAAAATTTGCCATTAGGAAAGCAGTAAGAATCACATTTTAATTGTTCTCCATGTCACCCAAATAAATCATTCCACCAGAAAGGAAAGCGATACTTCTCCGCACAACGTATAATTAATGTATGAAGTTCGCCGCCATGGCTGATGATGGCTATTAGATTAGATGGCTTCAAAAGCCATCTGTGAAATTCAGGGATGATAAATCTATCAGTGGCTTCTAGCCAGGGAACCTTCTCTTTAAGGAATCTCTAAATGGAAACTCCAGAGTCAATAGACATTGAGTAGCAGGTGTTGGACAAATAAGAAAGGCGGTTGCTCTCCCAAAGTTGTGGGGACAGAATGCTGAGTTATACTTCTCATATACATGATTAATTCAAGAAATTGCAGGGGTGTCATACAGACTGCAACCCAGTGATGTCATGCAGGGGGTATACGGGGGTACACGAGTACCGGTTTCTAGGATTACAGCTGGCCCCGCCCATTCGCCCGCCCACTCGTTGACTCCGCCCTCTGCAATGTTTGAATTTCCTGCATGTTTGAGTTGCCTGCATGTTCTCAGAGCCAGGCAGGCAGGCAGGCAGCGAGCGGAGCCTTTCCTTTCCTTGCCACTGAAAAATGAGTTGCTCGGGGGTTTTAACATGATGCCAGGCCTCCTTAACATGTTCTGGGGGTGCTGTGGAATACTATTGCAACTGTTGGGTCAGTTTAAAATCATCTGAGGCCTCAAAAAGGGCTTTTTTCATGTCACTTCCTGCCACGACATCACTTCTGGCTTATGACGTCACTTCCGGTGGGCGGGTCCTGACACGTGCCAATCAAAAGTGAGTACCTGTTCTTAAATCATTTAGATGACACCACTGCTGCAACCTACGCCGCTGCCATAGGGCAAGCTGCGGCTTGACACGGGGTAAGGGGTTACACGAAATGACCTCTAGCCTGCTCCTAACCTATGCTGGATACAGCGCAGGCCATTGCAACCTAGCTGTACCAGTGCAGGTTAGGATTGCACCCTTCAAGGCTTCTGATTAAACAGGGATGAATACATGAAGCTGTAATGTAATAGCTCAAGTCATGGGCCTTCTGTCTAATATGATTGGGTAGGATGTCAGGTGGGTGTCCTGCTACTTTTTTTAAACTAGAAACACCAGGGATTAAGCCTGAGACCTTTGCATGAAAACAACGTATTCTACCATTGAGTGATTTCTCTCTTCGTTGCAACTCTAAAGTTACAGAACTTCAGATTGGTCCCACAACAAGAGCACTCATCACCCACTGGCCATCTAATTAACTTACAACAACCTTACATGTCAGATCTGATACCCTGACCTACCTTACCAATTTCCTTGAGCTTCGGTTTTTGCCAGTCCATTTTAACCAGGTCCCCTTCTGCATGATTCTTCCTTCTTGCACAACAAAATTTGTTGATGTTTCAAGGTGTGATACACCCCTGCTAACTGGGCAAGAAGCATTTTTTCAAGTGGTGTTCCTCTTATATTTAGAAGGGGGAGAGTAACTGTCCCTCTACACCCCAGCACAGTATCTTTCTAGTGGCTGTTGCTGGTGGTGTTCTGCATTTTTTTTAAGAGTGTGAGCCCTTTTGGGACAGGGAACCATTTAACTTTCTTATGATTATTATTTGCCTGTAAACCGCTTTGTGAACTTTGTGCTGCAAAGCGGTATATAAATACTGTTTGATGATGATGATTTGGTTGTGTGATCAGTCAAGATGGTTACGATAGTCTCTGCTGACCCGTGCATTGTGCATTCAAGAGCCCATGTATTGAGTCTATTGATTTTTTAAGAACATAAGAAGAGCCCTGCTGGATCAGGCCAAAGGCCCATCTAGTCCAGCTTCCTGTATCTCACAGTGGCCCACCAGGTGCCCCAGGGAGGCACGAGACAACAAGATGCTTGCATCCTGTTGCTACTCCCTTGCACCCGGTACTCTGAAGTAGCCTACTACTAGTGTAAGGAGGCTACAACCCATCATTGCCTATAGCCCACAATGGACTTTTCTTCCAGAAATCTGTCCAATCCCCTCTTAAAGGCATCAAGACCAGATGCCATCACCACCTCCTGTGGCAAAGAGTTCCACAGATTAACTACCCGCTGGGTAAAAAAGTACTTCCTTTTATCTGTTTTAACTCTCCCAACCCTCAGTTTTAGCGGACGCCCCCTGGTTCTGGTGTTTTGAGAAAGGGAAAAAGAACATCCCTTTATCGACTCTATCCCTTCCATGCATAATTTTGTACGTCTCAATCATGTCCCCCCTCAGGCACCTTTTTTCTAGGCTGAAGAGCCCCAAACACTGCAATCTTTCTTTATAAGGGAGGTGCCCCAGGCCAGTAATCATTTTCGTCGCTCTCTTCTGCACCTTTTCCAGCTCCACTATGTCCTTTTTGAGATGCGGCGACCAGAACTGGACACAATATTCCAGGTGCGGCCTTACCATCGATTTGTACAATGGCATGATAATATTGGCTGTTTTATTCTCAACCCCTTTTTTAATGACCCCAAGCATAGAATTGGCCTTCTTAATTGCTGCTGCACACTGGGTCAATACCTTCATTGAATTGTCCACCAGCACCCCAAGATCTCTCTCCTGAGCTGTCACAGACAGCTCAGAACCCATTAGCCTATAGGTGAAGTTTTGGTTTTTTGCCCCAATGTGCATTACTTTACATTTGTCTATGTTGAAACGCATCTGCCATTTGGCTGCCCATTCCCCCAACTTGGAGAGATCCTTCTGGAGCTCTTCACAATCCTTTCTGGTTTTTACCACCCGGAAAAGTTTTGTGTCATCTGCAAACTTGGCCACCTCGCTGCTTATCCCTGTCTCCAGGTCATTTATGAATAAGTTGAAAAGCACGGGCCCCAAGACAGATCCCTGGGGCACTCCGCTTTTCACCTCTCTCCATTGTGAAAATTGCCTATTGACCCCCACTCTCTGTTTCCTGGCCCTCAACCAATTCTAGATCCATAAGAGGACCTGCCCGCTTATTCCCTGACTGTGAAGTTTCTTCAGCAGCCTTTGATGGGGGACTGTGTCAAACGCCTTCTGAAAATCTAGGTATATGATATCCACAGGTTCGCCCACATCCACATGCCTGTTGACCTTTTCAAAGAATTCCAAAAGGTTTGTGAGGCAAGACTTACCCTTACAGAAGTACTTTGACTTACCCTGACTTTCCTTTAGCAGTACTTGCTCCTCTACGTGTTTTAGGATTTTATCTTTGACTAGCTGTTTGTTACCCGGCGTTGCCTGGGTAAGAAAATGATCTTCCAGAGTTTATGAGGTTAGCACCAACGGGAGCCGAACGCGGGCACCAAGTGCGTCGGGAGTGTCACCGGTCGCTGAGGCGACCCTGGGAACTATGGAGTCGATGCCAGTGTCGCCCGGTTTTGGCCATCTTCAGTTCATGCCCCCTGCACCCTCCGTGGGGGCGGGGGGGCCTGACCCCCCGCAGTATGTGTCATCAGGCCGCAAGGCACGCACATGCCAGGTTTGGTGCGCATCGGTCCAGGCGTTCCAGCACGGGGTGGCGGACATTTTGTTTTGCACCCCTTCTTGCCCCCCCCGCCGAGGAGGGTCTGAACCCGGACTCCCACTGTGTCGGGAGCATCGGCACTCGTCTCGGTGACCCCGGAAACTATGGACTCGACGCCAATTTCGGCTGTTGTTGACCATTTTCACGTGGAGACCCCCGCCCCCCTGGGGGCACTAAGGGGGTCTGACCCCCACAGTGTCTGTCGCCAGGTCGGAAGGTGTAGGCGTGCCAGGTCTCGTGTCGATCGGTCGAGGCGTGCCAGCTGGGCATGGCAGACGTTGTGTTTCTCACCCCTTCCTGCCCCCACGGCAAGGGGGGGTGAACCTGAACTCACCCAGCCTCGGAAGCATCGCAGCTCGCCTCAGCGACCCCAGAAACTATAGAAGCAGTGACAATTCTGTCCGTTTTGGACTGATTTCATGTGGGGCCCCCGGGGGCCCCCTGGGGGTGCTAGGGGGGCTTGACCCCCAGAGTGTGTGTCGCCAGGCTGGAAGGCACATGGATGCCAAGTTCGGTGCACGTCGCTCCAGGAGTTCCAGCAGGGCATGGCGGATATTGTGTCTTGTACCCCTTGTCGTACCCCATGCCGAGGGGGGGGCGAACCTGAACTCGTACAGCGTCAGGAGCATCGCTGTTCACTCCGGCAACCCCGGAAACTATGGATTCGACGCTGCTTTTGGCCGTTTTCGACCATTTTCACTAGGGGACCCCCATGTCCCCCCACCCCTGGGGGCGGTAGGGGCCCCCGACCCCCGCAGTGTTTGTCGTCAGGCCGCAAGGTGTATGCGTCCCAAGTTTCATGTCGATCGGTCCAGGCGTTCCAGCAGGGCATGGCGGACGTGTTGTTTTGCACCCCTTCCTGCCCCCCACGCCGAGGGGGGGTGAACCTGAACTCGCACAGCGTCGGGAGCGACGCCACGCGTCCCGGTGACCTCGGAAACTATGGATTTGACACCGATTGTGGCCATTTTCGATCATTGTCACGCGGGGACCCCCACGCACCCCCACCCCTGGGGGCGCTAGGGGGGCCTGACCCCCGCAGTATTTGTGGCCAGGCTGCTAGGCTCCCGCATGCCGGGTGTGGCACCAATCGGCCCAGGCGTTCCAGCAGGGCATGGCGGACGCTGTGTTTCGCACCCCTTCTTGCCCCACACATCGGGGGGACTGAACCCGGACTCCAACGGCATCGGGAGGGTTGCCACTCATCTCGGCGACCCCGAAAACTGTGGATTTGACTCCAAGTTTGGCCGTTTTTGACCGTTTTCACGTGGGGACCCCCCGTACCCCCACCCCCGGGGCTCTAGGGGGGTCTGACCCCCGCAGTGTTTGTCGCCAGGCCGCAAAGTATGTGCGTGCCGAGTTTCGTGCCGATCGGTGAAGGCACTGAGGAGCCTATTCAGAACATACAAACATACCCACACACCAGGCCACGTTCATTTTTATATATATAGATGAGGCTTTCCACCATCTTACCTGGAACAGGTTGACCGGCCTGTAGTTTCCAGGGTCCCCCCTTCTCCCTTTTTTAAAGATTGGCATGACATTGGCTATCCTCCAATCCTCTGGTGCTGTGGCCATTTGAAGGGACAAGTTGCATACTATAGTTAAGAGGTCAGCAACTTTGTTCTTTAGTTCCTTAATAACTCTTGGGTGTATACCATCTGGGCCTGATGACTTATTTATACATAGTTTATCAATTTGATCTAAAACATATTCCTTGTTAACCATTATCTGCTTTAATTCCTTAGTTAGGAAGGGCTGTTCGGGCTGTGGTATCTGCCCAAGTTCTTCTGCTGTGAAGATGGACGCAAAGAATTCATTTAATTCCTCTGCTATCTCCAAGTCCCCTTTTATCTCCTTTTTCCCTCCCTCACCATCCAGAGGGCCAATCGCCTCTCTGGCAGGTTTCCTGCTTCTAACATATTTGAAGAAGCTTTTATTATTCCCCTTTATGTTGCTAGCCATGCGTTCCTCAAACGCTTTCTTGGCCTCCCGTGTCACCTTCTTACTTGTCTTTTGCCAGAGTTTATGTTCTTTTTTTATTCTCCTCACAGCCTCTGTCCGTGGGCAAACTCAGACGTTATGTAGTCGGAAACGTTATGGTGAGAATGATGTCATTAGGTCAAGGTCCCCCTCAAAGTCTATGGAGTTGGCCTATGACGTGCTTGGGGCAGATGGTGTTGCACCGAAGTTAGCTACTCCTTTTCAAAAGACCTTCTGGAATACCAATACTGTAGGGATAAGTCGAGCATCGCCTGGGCATAACATACGTGGGAAATTTGTGGATCAAACATCGGAAGATTGACTAATTCCAGCTAGAGGTAATTACCAAGCGAGGGCTTGTTCACGGAAGTCTATTAACCAGTTGTCCTTGCTCTCGTGGAATTTAGCGGGCTGGAAATCCAAAGCTAAAAACAAGGAGGTTTTAGATCTGTTTTCAAAATATGATGTTATTCTACTCCAAGAAACTTGGTCACTGGAACCTGTTAACCTTGGGGGATTTAAAGCATTCAATCTCTTGGCTAGGAAGACGCACAAAATGGGGCGCCCCATGGCGGGCCTAACAACGTTAGTGAAACTGGATATTCAAGCTGAATTTATTTCATCATGTCAGGGAGCTGGCAGTATGCTAGCGATCAGGTTGTCGGTTAACAACACCCAGCTAGTGATAATCAATGCATATTTGCCTCCGGATTCCTCGGTAGCGACTCGTACAGCTCAATGGGAGCAGCTATCGGATTTCATTGAACTGCTGGAGAGGAAATGTCCTCATGCCTCCCTTCTTATGGGAGCGGATCTGAACGCAAGAGTGGGAACGAACTTTGATGAAATATTTGCTGAGTTTGCCGAAGTAAAGGAATCCTCACTTCCGCAAGGCTACGCTCTTCCGAGAACATCTAAAGATAATTGCTTAAACGCAGCCAGCAAATCATTAACCAGAATGAGCTTTCAACATGATATGATTTGGTTAAACGGCTTGTCTAAATTTAAGTCTGCATCGGAATTTACATATGTTTCTCCTACTGGTTGTAGCGTAGTTGATTATGTGTTGATTTCGGTTGGTCTACTTCCTCTTGTTCTGGACTTTGAGATCTCTGACTTCAAGATGAGTGACCATCTCCCATTGTGTCTGAAGCTGCAACTAAAGGAAACGTTAAGACCCTCCGCCTCGAACACCTCGGCGGAAGTCCAGTTTTTTCCTAAATTAGTCTGGAAGGAGTCTTCGCTTATGGAAATTTATCAGCTTCTGGACAAGCCTCTAGGCAGAGAATTGAGCGCCTCTCTACTGTCAGATACTGATTCTAGCAATGTATTTGCTATTTATAACAACCTTATCCAATATATAGTGTCCAATTTAAAACAGCTGACTAGAGTGGATATGACAGGCTCCGAACTATTGGTCAGAGGATGGTTTGACGTTGAATGCTTACTGGCTAAACAACAATTAAGGGAAGCCTTCCAATGCTTTAGAACACAGAATACGGCTGATTCTTTAACCCATTATTTTGTAATGAGGAATCAATTTATTGAAAGGATTAACACAAAAAGAAGTTCGTTTATTCAAAATCAATGGCATAAACTTTATCTTGCTTCTGTACAGAACAACAGCAGAGCATTTTGGAAGCTAGTATCGCTGGCGTTTAGAAATGAGACTGCAGATTCCTCCAACATCTCTAGTCAGCTATGGGAGCAGCATTTCCAGGCGCTATTTTTCGACCATTCTACTCAGATTCCCTCCGTCCAAAAAACTACGGTTCCGAATAATTCCAAGGAACTGGTTATTTCGTCTGATCTCATACAGGAGGCTATTTTATCTCTTAAGTCTGGGAAAGCCTCGGGACCAGACGCTGTTTCTGCGGAATGGATGAAGGCGGACTTTATTTGGTGGGCCCAAATTCTGCAGGTCCTGTTTTCATCGGCAATACGATGTGGTCAGGTTCCTAAAGACTGGCGTAAAGCCATTATAGTCCCTATTTATAAAAATGGGGACCCTAACATCACCGGGAACTATAGACCTATAAGCCTCTTGTCATTACCAGGGAAAATCTACGCAAAGTGTCTCCTGTTCCATCTTCAACAGTGGATAAACAAACATAGGATTCTGGGCATTGAACAAGCAGGATTTAGAAAAGGTAGATCCACGGTGGACCACGCTATGGTTCTATCCCACCTCATTCTTAAATACACGAGCAAGCCGAAATCAAAATTATTTGTGGCATTTTTGGATCTGAAAGCGGCCTTCGATAGCATAAATAGAGAACGCTTATGGGAAAAACTGGAGGCGCTACAGATCGATGGAAATCTGCTCAGTTCCATTCAGAGCCTTTACAACAATACGTCTTGCCAAATCAGACTGACCCGTGAGGGAAGACTCTCTGAAGACATTCCGACCAACAAGGGTGTTAAACAGGGTTGTGTCCTAGCACCAACCTTGTTTAATCTGTTCCTGAATGATCTAGCGGAATGTCTGGATCAAACTGAGGGTCATCCCCCCAAACTTGGCACGAAGAAAATTCCTCTTCTGTTGTACGCAGACGACGCGGTTCTTATATCGCAAACGCGGAAAGGCCTACGCAATCTAATCAACAGATGCTTACTCTATCTCTCGGACAACATGTTGCGCTTAAATTTCAAGAAAACCAAGATCATTGTATTTGCGAAAACTTGGTCGCCCTTTAATTGGATTTTTGACGGGGAGAGAATTGAGCAGGTAAAGTCATATAAGTACCTGGGTATTATTTTTTCATCTAATTTATCTTGGAAACCCCAGAGAGAAGCAGCAGTCAATTTAGCTAGAGCATCTGCCCTTGCTATTCTTAGATTTTTTTATGGCAAGGGAGGACAATATATACCGGCGGCCATAAAAGTCTTCAAAGCTAAGACTATTGCTCAAATCCTTTATGGCCTACCTGCTTGGATGGATGCGTTTAACCTGGATGTAGAACGCGTCCAGGCGTCCTTTCTAAGGAAGATTTTAGGTCTTCCAAACTGCGTACCATATGCTGCCCTATGCTTGGAGACGGGTCAGTTAACCATCCAAACTATAGCGTGGTTGTGTGTATCTAGGTTCTGGATTAAATCCTACTTTAAAGCCAGTAATTACACTTTAATAGATTATCTCCTGAAGGATTCCTATCATACGGCCAACAGTTGGGTTATTAAAATGAAGAAAATTGGAGTCTGGTTGGACTTACTGGGGGCTGGTTCCCAATCTGATGCATTGCGACTTATTAAATCTAGGTTGTTAGATATAGAACAACAAGAGTTATTTTGTGCTGCGAACCGTCGCTGTTCGCCGGTGCACCTGCAAATTGCGTTGGAGATTGGGAAAATGCCACCGTATCTCAATGTACTGGAAAAGCCCCAATTTAGAAGAGCGCTTTCTCTTGCACGCTGCAATGCCCTTCCTTCGGCGGTGTCCAGAGGCAGATATCAAGGAATACCTTTTTCTGAAAGACTGTGCTCCTGTGACATGCGAGAAGTGGAGACCTTGGAGCATGTCCTGTTTCACTGCCCCCACTTTTTGGACCTGCGTCAGCAATTTCTTGTACAGATTATAGATGACCTTCCCAAAGTATCTGATCAGGCTAAATTGAAACTTCTTCTTGATTCTTCCGATCCTCTTCTGATCAATAAGATGGCCGCCTTTTTAAATGGGATTGTTATGTTTAATTCAGGTGTGTCATTATAGATGCAGTGACACCTGTCCAAATGTAATTATCGTATATTCTGTTTTTATATCTTTTGTATGCCATTAAAGGTTTCTAATACTAATACTAATATTATTCTCCTCACTGGGGCAAGACTTCCATTTATGGAAAGAAGCTTCCTTGCTCTTTACAGCTTCTCTAACTTTGTTTGTCAGCCATGCAGGCACCCTCCTGGACCTTGTCGAACCCTTCTTTCTTTGCGGTATACACTTCCGCTGGGCCTCTACTACTGTTTTTTTAAACAGCCTCCATGCAGCCTGGAGGGATTGGACTCTTTTTATGTTCCCTTTCAATTTCTGTCTAACTAGTCTCCTCATCTGAGGGAAATCTGCCCTTCGAAAGTCAAGGGTTCTTGTGTCAGATTTGCTCTGCACTCTTTCCTGGACATGCATGGCAAAACCAATCGCAGCATGGTCACTGTTCCCCAATGGCTCAGTAACACTTACATCCCTAACTAGGTCCCGAGTACCACACAATATTAAATCCAGAGTCGCCTGTCCTCTGGTCGGCGCCATGACTAGCTGCTCTAAGGCATAGTCATTTAGCACGTCAAGGAATCCGGTCTCTCTTTCTTGACCAGAGCAGCAGTTGACCCAGTCAATATGAGGATAATTGAAGTCCCCCATGATTACAATCCTGTCTCTCTTGGTCACTGCCCTGATTTGTTTCCTCATTTCAAGGTCACCTTCAAGTTTTTGATTGGGAGGACGATAGCACACCCCCACTATTACATTGCTCTTACGGCCTTTTACTATGTGACTATCACAGGGCACTCACCCACCACATAGCAACAAACAGCTGGGAGCAATCTCTCTGGAGCGAGTCTGAGTTTGAGCCTTAGCATCCATCCTGACACTTGAAAACTCTGCAAATTTCAGTGATAAACATCTGAGCTGAGAGATGCAGCACATGATTTATGTTCGATGTGAAAAATAAATCCTCCCCCTTTCCTGCCAGCACATCTCTAAGCAAATGGAACATTACTAGAAACACATTACCTTTGAACGATATCACGCACAGAGTGGCATAAAATCATGTCTATGACTACAGTGGTCCATGATGCTTACAGAGTCTAAACCAAGACCAAACTAAACAGATTTATGTCTTTGAGGGCACCATCGTAACCAGCTTTCCAGCGCAGACACAGCTGTGCCAATGGAGCATGTGCTGCATCCTGCAGTTGAGTCGTAGTCACGGAGGCCTCTTCAAAGTAAGGGAATGTTTTGTTCCCTTACCTCAGAGCTGCATTGCCCTTACCCTGGTACTGGATAGTTGGTTAGGACTGAGGCCTAAAAAGCTTACAATCCAAATTCCAACAGTGAGTAAGACAACAGAGGAAAGGGGCAGGGAGGTGAGAATGCTCCTCATGAAATTGAATACACTCTGTCAGACCACATATAAGAATCAAATAGGGCATGAGCACAACAGCAGCCATCTTGAATTGATTTACGGTCCATTTCCCTACAATAACTAAACAAAAATAACTAAAATAAAGTTATGTCAATAACTAAAATAAAATGTTCCAGCTAATTGAACGACAAAAGGTTGTGCGTGGCCTCCTGGCTTCTTCAGAAGGCCTCCCAGATGCCATCGGAAATCATTTCTGGTTTCTGCCAGTGACTTCTGGTTTCGTCCTGGAGGCCTTCTGAGGCGAGGAGGCCACAGGCTTGGAATCTGCAGATGCTCAAATCCGCCAATGCTGAACCCACAGAAAAGGAGGGCCCATTCTGGTTGCTTCATTTAGCAAACTACATCAAGAAATGGTTCCTTGTCTCCCAAGCAGGGCTGGCTTTTAGCCAGTTGGACCAATTGGGCCCCACACCTAAGGAGGCCTCATTCTAGGACAATCGACTTGTCTTGTCAAATACACTGCATTGGACACCCAAGACACGGGCAGCCCAATCCTAACCTACTCCTACTCGGGCATTGGGAACACGCTAAGTAGTTGTGGGGGGCAGGGCCTGGGGCTGCAGGGGTGTCCCAACATTGCTGCTGTGATCATGGCACCACAGGGCACCAGGGCGTCAGCCCTTATCTGGGGGTTGCACTGAGGTCCGAGGGGGTCTGGGAGGCCTGCAGCCTCCTCTGCAGGTCTCTGCAATGCAGAATAAAGTCCAATTTTTCGACTGACAAGCACTTCATTTTGCGCGAAAGCTGTGGGCCTCCCCTCAAACCTCAGCATGACCCCCAGGTAAGGGCTGAAGCCCCTTGGTGTCCCATGGCGCTGCATTGCAATCACAGCAGCGCCATTGGGACACCCATAACCGGGCCACTCCCCTTAAAGGGGAATGGCCCAGTTTAGCTCTGCAATGGTGGGTCACGACCCACAGATTGGGAAGCACTGTTTTAGAGGGTTAGACATTAGCTAGTTTCAGTGATAGCACCCAGTGCCCATTTTCATACAGTTTTCCCATTCAATTAAATGTACAGTCTGGTTCCATTTCTGAATAGCATATGGAAAGGTCCATGAGCACAAATTTCTCTTCGGCCACCTGGCTTTTGAGGCTCTCTAATGCAGCAATTTTCAGCCTTTTCCATCTCACGGCACACTGACTAGGTGCAAAAATTGTCAGAGCACACCATCAGTTTTTTGACAAGGTCCATCATGCTGCCAGTGGAAGGTTCACATCCATCCAATGGCCCTACTAATAAATGAACTTCCTCCAAACTCCTGTGGCACACCTGTGGATCTTTCACAGCACACCAATGTGCTCCATGAAAATCACGGTTCTAAAGGATGCTGTTGTAGAGCTCTTGATGTTTGACAAGAATGGCAGTATGATTTGAATATAATGTGTGCCTGAAGATACTTAAAAATAATATTGCACTCCAGGCCATGGAGCAAACATTTCATGCGGCTCCTCAAAATGGTGATATTAAGGCACTGGAGATAAATATTAGGCCCTGAGGAAGACTAGATACATGGGTCAGTTGAATGAACCAGAGCTCTCTTGTGAAGGAAATAACATGTGACAGGCATTTTGTCCTCCTCATCCTTGGATGTTTTCGCCAAGAGCCAAACTCAACATAAACTCAGAGTTCTGCGTATCTCATTTGTTTGTTATTGAACTTGGAAGACCGTAATCAAAAGCAGATCAGTTGGGGTGGAAGGTTGATCTTTTTTCGTTCTGCCATTTTGTCTACTAAAAGTTGACCCCTCAGCTTTTTGTCTTCCTGTGAGGAAAAAATACTGGTGGGGAAAGCTGGTGGGGTATGTATATGTTCTAACAAACATATGTTGGTCTGGGAGTGGGTTAAGCTGCTTCTTGCCACTTGCCACCTGAATGGGTCTTCTTGGACCTGCCCAGTGATTTATGGACTTGGGAAGTCAGATTGAGGCCCGGAAGAGAGGTAGAATATTGGCAGCGCTTCTGCTGCTGCTACCACCCCCTTCTTGGCCTGAATCCACCCACCTTCTTGCTCCAATCTCTGCCCCATTCCTCTTCTTCCCTCCCAACCTCCATACTGACTTACCAGTCCCAGGGGTGTGTAGATGAACCACTGGCACACAGACATGGCTGCTTACTACTTGTGGCAGTGGCCAAGTTGCACAGAATGGGATGTCATGCTTTGCCACAGCTTATCAAGGACCTTACACTATCAGAATGGTAATTTGGGCAGCATAAGGCCTATTATTAGGTTTGGGACATAAGGCTGTCCATTTTTGTACTGTAAATACAGAAAAGTGGCATTAAACAAGCTAGGATTACTATCAATCAATCAATCAATCAATCAATCAATCAATCAATCAATCAATCAAT
>JAJKFI010000017.1:15027754-15038880 GCA_029204185.1 Lerista edwardsae | reverse complement strand
AATCAATCAATCAATCAATCAATCAATCAATCAATCAATCAATCAATGTATTTATATACTGCTTTTCAACACAAAATTCACAAAGTGGTTTACAGGCAAATAATAATAAAGCAATACTAATAATAGCAGTACTATCATGCTAGCATTTGAATACCAGATCATTATCAAGCAGCAATTCTGCTTTATTGCATTATCAAGCAATAATTCTGCTTCCAAAATATAGTACAAAAAACAACAACCCAAAACACCAATCCATGCAATATTCAATATCAATACATTCAAGTATCAATACTCAATATCAATCAGTACTCAAGAAATGGAGAGTTTTTTTAAAAAGGTTTTTTTTTCTTTTTTGCTCACATGACGCCCGGAAACCAAAGTGAATGTAAATATTAGGTTACTGTGATATAGGGATTAAGGTTCACAGTGGAATAAAATGACCTATAACTCTTGTCTTGTCATGCTCTTTACAAAAGCCAAAACATTTTCTTAAGATCCTTCTCTGAATTGGTGTTGGCAGCTATGGATTCCGACAGGCTGATGGTACTTATATGGCTCCTTTGAGAACGAGAAGGCACAGCAGAAAAGGTCATCGCTGACACCATTTTCCGATAGATATTTTGAAACAAACAGATGAATCTAGTTGATGTCTGGAGACAAGTGCCTTTGTACGCAGAGGCATCACACCCATGTGGTGTGGTGATGTGCTTGCCACAGGCGCCACCAAGGGTAGATGCAGTGGTGTCATCCTCAAATGAAGTTCCGGAACGCTAGGCGGGACTTACCGCTTGATTGACAGGCTGTCTGTGACGTGTCGCTGCCTGCCCGCCCGCTGCGTGGGCTCCCTCCGGTTGGCGCGCCCCTCCACTGCTTGCCCAGGCACCCGGTGCGCGCCCCAGGCAAGCGGGCACCCCCTCCAAAGCCAGGGGTGCTGGCACGGCAGGCGGGCAGGCGGCGTCACGTCACAGACGGGCAGCCAATCAGGTGGTAAGTCCCGCCTAGGGTTCCGGAACGCCGTTTGAGGATGACACCACTGGGTAGATGGGTACGCTAGCAGGAAAAACCGGCCCAGACCTGGGCCCTCCCACCTACCCTCACCTCTATACTGCTCTGAAATGGAGCAATTCCGGAAACTCAGGGTGTGGCGAGGCTGCGCGGAGGGCGCGGTGACATCTTTTGTCACTGAGCCACCCTGGGCGCAGTCAGAGCTTGCTCTGGATTGAGCAGCTATATACACATAAGGCACACATCTTGCAAAGTTACTCTGGCTGACTCTGCTGTTCACACGCCTGTTGTAGTTAGCGTGTTAGCCTCAAATCAGGGACACGCAAGTTCTAATCCCTGCTCAGCCATGAAACTCTCTGGGTGACCTTGGACCAGTCACGGTCGCTCATCCAGATCTACCTCATAATGGTTGTGAAGTTATAATTATGTGAAGTAAAAAATTAGGGGGGAAACCATGTACATTGCTAGAATCTCCATGGAAGAAAAGTAGGATAGAAAATGCAACAATAAAAGTGTCCCCTCTCTTCTGGTCTGGCCTATTGCTTGAAAGTACTCAGACCTGCTCTCCCCAAAATTGCTCACAAGGTTGATGATTGATGGCCAATGTGCATAAGAATCTAGGAGTCTAGCCGGTAGTTTAACTTGTTATTCTTACATAGATGTTGGAGGCAGGACAGAAACATCAGGGGGTGCATTCTTCCCACCTCAAGGGTGGGAGGAATACCAGCCTATCCGGCTCCTAGATATGGAGTGCTAGGGACTGCAGCCGCACTTGTCAGGGAGCTTGAGAGTGCAATCCTAACCTGGCGTTAGGCCGGCACAGTTAGGCCAGCAAAGTTTGACTGGCACAAGGGCCACTCTAAAGTGTGTTTGCACCACTCTCCGAGTCAGGGAGGATGGTGCATGTCTGTGTATTGGCCTCCCTGACTCCAAGAGTGATCCAAACATATGTTATAGTGCCTTGTGCCAGCCAAACTTTGCTGGCCTAACTGTGCCAGCCTAACTCCAGGTTAGGTTTGTGCTCACAGACACTTAAGCTTCATTGCCTGACTGCTCAATCATGTACATTCTCTTCCCCTGCCAACGGAGCTGCGCCAAAATGGCTACAGCCGCATTATTTGGTAGGAGGCAGTTGCAGAGTTTCCTCAGGGTAAGACTCCGTGGCACGGGTTGTCTACATGGACCTGTGCCAGAATGGAACTACATGCAGCATTGGGTCCAGGAAGTGGGGGTAAGAAACAGCGGATGCTGAACTCGCTCCATTCCAAGACCCACCCCTCCAGCGGTGGGATTCAGGGGGTTCGCCCAGGTTCTATAGAACCGGTTGTTAAATGGCCGGGCCCCGCCCACTCGCTTACCTTGGCTGGCTTTGGTTTTTTTTGGCTCCGGCTATGACGTCATAGAACCGGTTGTTAATTTATTTGAATCCCACCACTGCTCCCCACCCTCCCCCTCCCCACCGGGTTTTGCCCATTCCCATGCCCTTTCCACCCCCTTCCCCACTCTTACCTCTCCTGCTGACTTACCTGCTTCTGTGAAAAGTGGAAGTAATGCTGAAAGGCTTTCTGAAGCCTGCTGGAAGCCTTTGGACGGCCTGCGGGGCATGTGGATGTGGTGCGAGGCTCCAGGTGAGTCGATGGGTGGCAATGGGCAGCAGCAGCCTGCTGTTCTGGCCCCAGGCGGCATATGGGCCAGGGCTGAAACTGCTGCTGCTGACTGCTTTGTGGTAGTCAGCACCTGTGGAGGGCAAGGGACCACACTGCACGGTAAATATCGGATGAATGGATCGTTCTGCAGACACTATCTGAGCAGTTAGATATGCAGGCATTACCAACAGAACCAAAACTTCCTCTATCAGGAAGTTACGCTTTGACTATTATTTTAAAAAGTGCCTCCAGTTTATGGCGCACACCTGAGATGGCAATAGCCAAGCTTTACAGACTGCCATTGCACTGCTGAGATTACATTTACAGAGCTAATATAGCAGAGAGAGCAGGATTCTGCTTCTCTTGACCTTGGAAGAATGTCAAGAAGATCTGGCATATCTTCTGTGAATTCACAAGGCAGCTGCAGGTTGTTACTCCTCAATACTTTGTGAAAATTGGTTTCTAGTCACACACAAAGCACTCAGCTGTGGAAGCAAAATTAGGGGAATGTAGAAAAGAGGAGGGGAAGAGATGGCACTTGAAGAAGAAGGCTCATATGGGTCAGGTGTAGTGGAAAAATACTAGGAGCCAGCCAAACTCAAGAACATCTTAGCATCTCTGATGTCAATCTGGCGGAACATCTTCCACTGAAATTAATGGGGTTGTAATTTTTTTTTTTTGCTTATTTAAAATATTTAAAAGATCTGAAACACAGTTAAAAGTGTTAACTCACCCAGTCACGAAAGCCTCAGTATGTTTGTATTTAAAGGATACTTTTCTGTTAGAACAGGCATCTCCAAACCCCGCCCAGGGGTCAGATCCATAGTTTGAAAAATCCCCATTTGAGCAGCAAGTGCTGCTCCATTTTCAAGCCGAACTGGTGGCAGCGACGCTCTGGGCAGTCATGTCTATGCCTGGGCATCCCGGAAGGCTGTGCAACAAGACCCCATGTCTGGGCATAGACATGACTGCCCAGAGCGGCCCTTTCACCAGTTCGGCTTGAAAATGGAGTGGTGCTTGCACAGAAAAGTAAGTGAAGGGATATTCGCAGTGTTTGCGAGTTTGGCGACTGCTGTGTTAACCAAACCAATTTACAAGCAATCCTACATTAAAAGAAAGCCAATCAGTAATTAAGATCTATGAAACTTACAGCCCAATCTTATACATGTCTACTCAGAAATAAGTCCCATTACAGTAAATGGGAATTACTCTCTGGTAAGTGTCCGTAGGATTGCACACCATCAACATCAGAATGACAACCACGTGGCTAGGCAACACAAGGCCACAAAACTGCAAAAAGTCTCTGTGAACATGAAGGTCTTAACCTGGCTTCTAAAAGGTATGTGTTGGTACCACTCTTACATCCAAATCCTATACTCACCGCCATTGTTTGACACAGCGGTGCCAAAATGGTTCAGGAATGGTTCAATCGCTGTATGCTATGTGTTGCAGTTTCACACCACACACTCCAGAACTGGTGGAAACTGGCATTCCGTCTCTCCGTCTCCAGATCAGATAGAGCACCTGCGTGTCCTTGAGGTGGTCAGCTTCCCAGCTTGTTAGTGCAACCTGCTACACAGTAGCTGAACTCCCTTTAGATAGTGTAACAGAAGCAAGCAATGTTTCTCACGGGAAGCGCTGGCTAGCAAGCATCCACTTTCTCATGAGATCATGATGTTCAAAGGGTCACCCCATTGGTTAACATGGGGCACAAGGGTCTTCAGGTATCCACCTACCAGATATGCTCTGGCTACACCCCTTTGTTCCTATATAACTTATATTTTTACTGTGTGCGCACTGCAAACTGAGACTGAGACTGTAACTGAGAATGTAACAACATGCGTTGAAAAGCCGCTTGTACGCGGCAAGCCTTCGCCGGCTTTCGCTAACCGGCAAATAGAACTTCTCACTTTCTGACTATCGCTACTGTAACCAATAAAAGACTTTGTTATTGAAATGTAGCGATCGCTTCGTTCCTCCGCTCCGATCGCGCTAGGCAAGCGCTGAATGGGTCCACAAGCCCCCAACTCTGCTATAAACACTCCAAATAAACAACAGGTTATGGAAGATTCAGCCGTAACCCTGCAGGGGTTTGCCGCGGACCCAATCCACGGAGCAGAGACTGAGTGGTGAATGCGGCTGCACCCCTACACTCGCGGACATACTGACCGATGTCTGATGAGGAAGGAGCTACCGGTGGAGACAAGGAGGAAACAGAGGAAATCAAGGTAGAAGACCTCGGTGACGAGGCGAGGGAAGAGGACGTTGGCGACCCAGGAGAACCCGAGCAATCCGGGGAAAGTGAGGAGAGCGAATCGGACGATCTCGGACCTCTCCTTCCCCTTCCGGGGGCTCCCGACGGCCAAGCACCCGTCCCACCACCGCCGCTCGTTCCAGGGCAAGGTCCTTTCATCCCTCTGCCACTACCTCAAGTACCACCGTCGCCGCCCCGCCGGCGCCTTTCAACATTCCCATTCCACTTCTCAACGACAGCAACTATGTGCAATGGGCACACAAGATGCGGTTGCTGCTGGAAAGGGAAGACCTTTGGCAGCACACTCAAGCGCTTCCCACGAACGCTGCAGAAGAAGCAGCTGACAGGAAGGCGAAGGCGACCATCGGTCTTGCAATCTCAGAGGATCTCTTAGTCTATGTTCGCGATCTTGGACATGCTATGGACTATTGGACCACATTAAGAGAGTTGTTTGCACGTGCATCCCTGACTTCCAGCATGGTTCTGACACGCAAGCTGTGGCGATCGCGTCTTGAACCGGGGGGGGACTTACGAGTCCACCTAAGAGCAATGCAGCAAAACCTCAAAGATCTTGAGGCAATCTGGGAACGTGTTGAGGAAAGGCTCAAAGTTTTCGCAATCCTCAATTCCCTGGATGAGACGTGGGACATGTTTACCCTGACTTTGGAATCTATCCCTGCAGCACAACTGACTGTCACCCTTGTCGTCGCACGGCTTCTCGAGGAAGCGGACAAAAGGGCAGACAACCAGAGGGAGCGAGAATTCCGAAAGGGGAAAAACAATATTTCTGGGAAAAAGCAGCAGCAGCCCAAGAATGAGTCCCAGGCGCAGGTGTGCGCCGGTGTGAGACAATGCTATGTGTGCGGATCAACCCAACATCTCGCATACCAGTGTGCCAAGAAGAAAGGAGGCTCTAAAAAGAAGAAAAAACCCCAAGGTGAGCAGGGCACGGGGCAAGGACAGTCTCCAAAGCCCCATGCACAGCAACCCAAAGCGAGTATCGCTTTTGTGGGCTCAACGGAAGGTAGGCGCACGCGAGGATCCTGGTTGTTGGACTCGGGAGCAAGCCACCATATCGTAACATCCGCTGACTTACTCACGAGCAAGTGCGAGACAGATCGTGAAACTGTCGCACTCGCAAATGGAACAACAGCGCCAGTAGTTTGCGCTGGAGAGGTTTTTCTGCCACAACTGCAGACTACCTTGAAGAATGTGCTGTGTGTGCCAACAATGTCGAGGAATCTGCTCAGCCTTGGCACCCTTCAAGAAGATGGATTTAAAGTGACTTTCCAAGACGACGTCTGCACACTTGAGAGGGGGAATCTTTGTGTGGCTGTCCCCCGAGTGTATCGGCTGTTCGTGCTTGGAGCGAAGACAACAGGGAATCAACAGGCAACTGTGTGCTTCAATCAACCAAGGCACCGATCCTGTGGGCACGTGTGGCACCTTCGATTAGGACATTTAAATCATGACTATGTGAAAAAGACAGCTGAACTTGTGCACGGAATGGACTTAAAAGACTGCGATGCTTTTGTGGACTGTGATGTGTGTAAACTTACTAAATCGCATCGCGCATCCATCCCGAAGTTCAGCAACCGCCAGACTCAAACCCCCTTACAGCTGGTGCATATGGACTTAATCGGCCCTGTGAAGAAGACAGCAGGGGGGGCGCAATACGTTCTTACGCTCGTGGACGATGCTACGAGGTATAGTTTTGCATTTTTATTGCGCCAGAAATCTGAGGCTTTTAATAAAATCCGCAATTGGGTCAGGTGGGCGGAAAGGCGGTTTGGGCATCACCTGGTGGCGATCCAAACCGACCGGGGAGGTGAATTTCTGAGTGGGGAGATGTCTCAATGGTTGGAAAGGCAGGGCATCACCCACCGGCTCACCGCCCCCCGCACCCCAGAACATAACGGGGTGGCGGAGAGGAAAAACGGTGAGCTCCAGGGCATGGTCAGAGCGCTGATGGAGCAGTCAAAACTACCCAAAGGGTTGTGGGGAGAGGCGATGAAATATTCTGCATTTATTTCAAATCGAGTTTACCACCGTTCGATAGACGGAATCCCCTACACCAAGCTATTCGGCAAACCTCCCGATCTTGCATTTCTAAAGACGTTTGGATCATACGCCTTTGTACATGCAGATTGGGAAACACGCAGAAAAGATGACCCGCGTGCCAGGCGGCTACAGTTTATTGGGTTTGAACCGAATTGCAAAGCGCTCAAATTCCTCAATCCTGACCACAAAACTGTCACAATATCCAACTCTTACGATTTCTCTGAGCAAGGTTTACTGCCAGATCATGCTGACAGAACAGTCAGCATCCCCACACAAGCTGCAGAAAATGGGGGGGAGGCAAGATTAGAAAGCACTCCCGATCAGCCCGCATCAACTCCTCAGAGAACTCTACAAAGACAGGAGCCATCTCCTGCCACACCAGCACGCCCTGACAGGCTGCTGGAAGAGGGGGGGGGCACTCCAGGGTTGGACACAAGCACGTCTTCAGAGGAAGCTACACCGGAACAAGCTGTTCCGACCAGGCGCATCCTTCCTCCAAGGGCTTTGCGTGGGGTTCCACCCCAAAGATTAACCTACCAGGTAGAGGTAGGAAAGGTACCTCAGACATACCAAGATGTCATGGAGCTACCGCAAGCCCAGAAGGAAGAATGGCTACAAGCTATTCGGACTGAATTAAAGGCAATGCACGACTTAAAGGTCTTTGAACCAGCAACATTACCAGCTGGAAAACACGCAATTGATTCCAGATGGGTGTTTGTTCTAAAAGATCGGGAAGGTGCTGAGCCGTTAAAGAAAGCCCGTTTAGTAATCCGTGGCTGTAAACAAATCCCAGGTGTAGATTTCGAGGAAATCTATTCACCAACACTAGCAGCCACAACGCTACGCGCAGCGCTTGCCGTAGCAGCCAGCAAAGGCTATCAGGTTCACCATTTTGATGTTGGGACAGCCTACTTGCACGCAGACCTGCAGGAAGAGGTATATATCACAATACCTCCAGGTGTGCAAAGCGATTACTCACATTTTCGCCTCAGGAAAGCTGTTTATGGGCTGAAACAAAGTGGGAGAAGCTGGCATTTATGCCTTAAAGAGCAGCTGCAAAAATTGGGGTTCACCCCCTCTACAGCTGATCCATGCCTTTTCAGAAAGGGAAAAGGAGAGAAATTATGTGTTCTGTTATGTTTTGTTGATGATTTGCTGGTCCTTGCAAAGACAACACAACAGATCAATCAGATCACACTACAACTGCAAAAGACATTCACACTTAAATGTCTTGGTCCTGTCAGTCAATACCTAGGGGTAGAGATCGAACGCACAGCTGACAGTGCTGGTTTTCTCCTCAGTCAGGAGAAAAAGATCCACGATCTACTCCAGATATGGGGCATGCAAGACTGCAAGGTTGTATCAACTCCAATAGTGATGGGGAGAGGGGAAAAAGCAGAAGAGTCTGCACCATTTCCAAACCAGAACATGTTCCTTTCACTGTTGGGTTCACTCACACATCTTGCGTGCTGGACGCGCCCAGACATTAGCGTTGCAGTCAATCACCTGAGCAGAAAAGCTGCAAATCCCACACAGGCAGATTGGATAGCCTTGAAACGTATCCTCAGGTACTTGAAAGGCACAAGTAACCACAAATACCACATCACCCCAAAAGGAGCACTGCAATTGGAAGTTTTTGCAGACAGTGACTTTGGGGGGGATGACACAAGGAGATCTACTACAGGCTATGCCATACGCCTTGGGGATTGCGTGATAGATTGGGGGTCACACAAGCAAAAGACTATCGCGTGTTCTACTCTAGAGAGTGAGTACACAGCCCTGAGTCATGTGACCAACTACCTACACCTGCTCAGGCAATTGATGTCGGATTTGGATGCTCCACAAACAAATCCAATCCAGATCTGGATGGACAACCAGTCCGCAATCCAGATTGCTGGGTCAGAACGAATCCGGATGCACTCTAAGCATGTTGACATAAAGCATAAACATGTCAGAGAAGCAGTCCAAAACGGGGACATTGACGTGCTTTACTGTCCATCGCAGGAGAACATCGCGGATGTCCTGACCAAAGCACTTCCTGCGCCACAATTCAAGCAAGCAGTTCAAATGTTAGATTTGGCGCCAAAAGATGACTTCCGAGACGCAATGGGGGGGTGTTGCAGTTTCACACCACACACTCCAGAACTGGTGGAAACTGGCATTCCGTCTCTCCGTCTCCAGATCAGATAGAGCACCTGCGTGTCCTTGAGGTGGTCAGCTTCCCAGCTTGTTAGTGCAACCTGCTACACAGTAGCTGAACTCCCTTTAGATAGTGTAACAGAAGCAGGCAATGTTTCTCACGGGAAGCGCTGGCTAGCAAACATCCACTTTCTCATGAGATCATGATGTTCAAAGGGTCACCCCATTGGTTAACATGGGGCACAAGGGTCTTCAGGTATCCACCTACCAGATATGCTCTGGCTACACCCCTTTGTTCCTATATAACTTATATTTTTACTGTGTGCGCACTGAGACTGAGACTGAGACTGTAACTGAGAATGTAACAACATGCGTTGAAAAGCCGCTTGTACGCGGCAAGCCTTCGCCGGCTTTCGCTGACCGGCAAATAGAACTTCTCACTTTCTAACTATCGCTACTGTAACCAATAAAAGACTTTGTTATTGAAATGTAGCGATCGCTTCGTTCCTCCGCTCCGATCGCGCTAGGCAAGCGCTGAATGGGTCCACAAGCCCCCAACTCTGCTATAAACACTCCAAATAAACAACACTATGGTGCAGGGCAGTCCAGGAGCTTTTTTCTAGGCAAGGTAATCATCGTTCCCTTATCCAGACGTAAGCTTCCTTGACACAGCTCAGGACAATTCAGAATTACTACAGCGAAGTAGATACTTAATTGCAAAACAATAATTGCTGTTTCATTAACAGCGAAATGCTATTTAACGTGGCCCCACTGTGCTGGATTGTGCTTGGGAAGAGGGTTTGGGTATTGGCTGCCACCATCAATTCTGTCCCAGATCTGCAAATCCCCTTCCTCCTCCTTGTTTTGCCTGCTTCCTGCCACTCCCACCACCCCTCCCGCCTCTCAGTGGTGGGGGGCTGAAGACACAGTTGCCGTCAGAGTGCCTATTGCTTTACAATGCTGTCACAAGAGGCTTGCCACCATTGGACAGTGAGGGAAGAATTCATCCCTTATCTCTCTGAAGGTGCAATCCTAACCTGGAGTTAGGCCGGCAGAGTTAGGCCAGCAAAGTTTGGCTGGCACAAGGCCCACCATAAAGCACATTTGGACCAGGAGTCAGGGAGGATAGCACATGTCTGTGTGCTGGCCTCTCTGACACCGAGAGTGGTCCAAACATACTTTACTGTGTCCCTTGTGCTGGCCAAACTTTGCTGGCCTAACTGTTCCAGCCTAACTCCAGGTTAGGATTGCACCCTGAATGACAGATGCAAAGTGGCAACAAAATAAAGGCATCATCGCATCTGGTATACTACTGTGAGATCCAGAAAGCTGGTCTAGATGAACCGACCCTGATCCAGCAGGGCTCTTCTTACCTTGTTTAGACCTTCATTCTTTCACTTATTGGGGCTGCCTCCCAAGGGAATTAACTGGCTGCCTTACAAGGGCAGGATTCCTCAAGCTGTTTTGGTCCTGTACTGTCTCACCTCTGCCAAATGGCTTGATTGTACGTGTGCCAATGCAGGATGTGTTAAGTCTTATTCACTCCCTCTCTTTTTGGAGATGGAAATCTCGCTGCCTGTCTTGTCAAACTTCATTGCTCTTTGGCCGCAGTCCACACACATCTAAGCCAGAGAACGTATATTCAAACCTGAAAGCGGCCAAATCCCTAAATGTGCAAATGAACGATTACTAAACTCCAGTGCTGGAGCATCAGAGAAAATGAATGGAGCTGGGAGATAGCGCAGTTGCATTGCCTTAGGTGTTCCAGGGTACATTACATTTATTTCTTAACTGAAGATATAATATTGGTTCATGCTATTCACTTCCCTGGATCATAATGGCAATGCAATGGCCTTCACAGAGACCAGTTTCTCTGTCAGCAAGGCTGCAGGGGTGTGAGATTCCTCTGTGTATTGGAGGCTCTGAGTGCCACCTCGAACACTGAGAAGCCAAGTGGTGTTAGAAGTGGCACCTGTGTTGCAGTTTCATATCTCACGGTCCAGAACTGGTAGAAACTGGCA
>JAJKFI010000017.1:15012809-15027033 GCA_029204185.1 Lerista edwardsae | reverse complement strand
ATCATCATCATCATCATCATCATCATCATCATCATCATCATCATCATCTTGTTAACTGCTTGGTGAACTTTGTGTTGAAAAGTGGTATATAATATAAATACTATTTGTTTGTTTTGAAGTTGAATGCCTAGAAGGCATTCCTAGAAATCTTACTGTATTCATTCCACCATTATCATATCCTGTTTCAGGTACTGGTAGTAATGCGACCAGGTAATGAGCCAGGTTTTCAGAAGCTTACAAGGGAGATGGAATATGCTGGAGAAAAGGTGAGCTTGGATGCTGGCCCAGCAGGGGTGCAAAGCATACTGCAGGTTTAAATATCTGCTAAGGAATACAAGCTGGCTAGCCCTGTCTCTTCTCTTGAGAAGCCTGCTTTGTTTAAATGGGGGTATCGATACCCCTTGTGGACATGGGAACCAAATGGTGGAGATATTAAATTAAATTGCCTTTTAATTGTTTGTAAGCCGCCTTGTGTGCCTTCGGGCAGAAAGGCGGGGTAGAAATCAAATAAATAATAATAAATAATAATAATAATAATCCCCAAATAATTTAAAAATGTTTAGATTAGTCATTCTCAAATTTTTTAACACTGGGACTCACTTTTTAGAATAGCACTCATGTTAGGACCCACCAGAAGTTATGTCGTTAACCTGGAAATGATGTCATGACCAGAAGTGACATCATCAAGCAGGAAGTGCCATCATGATGATGTAATAAAATGGCACTCCTGGAATGCAAACTGGCATTCCTGATTGCAGCAATTGCACAATCATGAAACATCCCTCACAGAAAACAAGATTAGGGCAAACTATTATGTAAAAGCACTGAACCAAAAATAATTTTTTAAAAAAAACAAAAAACCCTCACTTGAAAATTTAAACTGTGTACCCAATTTGGGGGAATATTTTTCTTTGTCCCTTTGCATGTGCAGCCTGATGTATTTCCAGACAACGGCTGTGCTTGTTGCTAATCTCTGTGTGCTTTTAAGAACATAAGAACATAAGAACATAAGAAGAGCCCTGCTGGATCAGGCCAAAGGCCCATCTAGTCCAGCTTCCTGTATCTCACAGCAGCCCACCCAGGTGCCCCAGGGAGGCATGAGACAACAAGATGCTTGCATCCTGTTGCCACTCCCTTGCACCCGGTACTCTGAAATAGCCTACTACTAATGTAAGCAGGTTGCAACCCATCATTGCCTATAGCCCACGATGGACCTTTCCTCCAGAAATCCGTCCAATCCCCTCTTAAAGGCATCCAGACCAGATGCCATCACCACCTCCTGTGGCAAAGAGTTCCACAGACTAACCACCCGCTGGGTAAAAAAGTACTTCCTTTTATCTGTTTTAACTCTCCCAACCCTCAGTTTTAGCGGATGCCCCCTGGTTCTAGTGTTTTGAGAGAGGGAAAAGAACATCCCTTTATTGACTCTATCCCTTCCATGCATAATTTTGTTCTTGGCCCTCTGCTTCTTGTGTTTTATTCCCGAGCCCGCTTCTAGGACAGTTAGCCACAGCAATCATTGCGTCCTTTTCAGTATGAGTGTGGATGAGATGAAAGCAAGTACTGGAATAATGGCTCCCAATATTGCAAAGGCTGTGATGCTTTCTTCAATCAGGGGGAAACAGTACTTTTTTCCTAGGCTGTTTCAAGGAAGAAAGAGTTCCAAGGGGGCTAGAGCAGTGGTCAGGGAACAGGGGTAAATTACCCAAAATGGGGTAAAAATGAAATTCCTGGGGGTAATGGACAGATAGGAGTATGCCCCGCCCCCTTTTCCCTCATCCTTCCTTCATGACCAATGTTCTCTCTTCTGACCAATGGGAAGTTCCTCTCATGCTTGATGGATTTCCCTTGCTTCCAATAGGAGATTAGAAGCGGCAAGGTACTTGGCCCCCAATAGGCAGCGTCCCCCTCTCTTCCCAGGCGGCGAAGAAGGCCGTGGTTATCGATCCCGCTGCTGGTAGAGGGAGAAGGAAACAACAGCAGAGAAAATGGCGGCCGTTGCTGCAACTGCGGCAGTGCCGGGTGATGTGGGAGCCGGCGAGGCCAAGCCTATTCCGGGCAGCGAGGCCGGCGCAGACCCGCTCCCAGCTGGCACTCAGGCAGCCATGGAGTCGGCGGTGCTCGATGCCAGGGAAGAGCCCGAACCAGCTCCGGGTGGGGAGGCTGAGGAGCTGCCGCCGTCGCCGCCACCCAGGAGCCCAGCAGAGACGCGAGACATGCAGGTGTGGGGGAGGCTCTGGTGAGCGGCTGAGGTGTGTGTGTGTGCGCATGTGCCCGCAGGCGCACACGTGTGTGTGTGTGTGTGTGTGTGTGTGTGTGTGTTGAGAGGACTTCTGTGGACGTGCCTCTTTGCTTGTGAGCAGCTAGGGCTCTCCCTGGGTTTGCCTTGTCTTGTTGTCCCAAGGAGTGGGGTGGGTGGGCGAGCGAGCGGAGGGAGGGCTGGAGTGCCTGCACCTGCGCAGGGAGTCAGGGACACAAAGAGAGGCGGGAGGCAACGAGGCAAGGCGAACAGCAGAAAACAAAAAAAAAATCAGAACCGCTGTTGCTGGCCTCTGTGTGTGTGTGTGTGTGTGTGTGTGTGAGAGAGAGAGAGAGAGAGAGAGAGACAGACAGACAGACAGACAGACAGACAGACAGACCCAATCTGAATTCATTATAGAGAGAAATCTTAAGTCCAAGCACCTAAACCTGTTGTCAAAAAAACCCTGTTATAACCCAGAAGGGTTGAATTCTATTCTCTCAAGGTCTGCAGGTGTACCCAAACTCTTTACAACTTCATATTTACATAGCATTAATTAAGCTCATTAATTAATCAAATAAAAAGCACTGGGTTCCAATATGTAATTTTTTTTCTTTTGTTCTGGCGGGGGTGTGTGTGTGTGTGTGTGTGACGTCAAGGGGGTAACGACGGCGTATCTAAGTATATTTTGGGGTAAAAGGTAAAAAAGTCCCTGACCCCTGGGCTAGAGGGATGGTTTCTTTTTCTTCCTGCCCAGCATTTGGATAGTACCTCTCCTGATCAAGGCAGGAAAGAGGCCCAAGAAGAGAAAGTGGACATGCTGGGCCACCATCAATTTTACTGGAATAGCCAGATTTTGAGGTCCGCATTTTGGGCATTGTGATTTTATCAGGTATGCTTTTAATGATCGTACAATGCCAACTTTTCTGGACTTTGCTTCTTGAACAATAACAATAACAAAGGCATGACAAGGTATCATCCATGATACAATGGAACACCTGTTAAAAAATAAAACAAAAGCTATGTGATGCCAAAAATTGGTGGGACTACAAAACTGGGAGGGGGAAGAAAATGAGGATGCAAACGTATTCCAAATACAAACTGATAAGCATTTATTACATACTAGCTTGTTTTACCCGGCGTTGCCCGGGTGATAAATTATCCCAAGTCTGAACGTAGACTCAAACGGTATCGGGAGCATTGCCATTTGTGTCGGCGACCCAGACACTACAGATTTGACACCGATTTTGGCCATTTTCGACCATTTTCACATGGAGCCCCTTGTGCACCCCCACCCCTGGGGGTGCTAGGGGGGTCTGACCCCCGCAATGTTTGTCCCCAGACTGTAATGCATACTGGTGTCAATCAGTCCAGGCGTTCCAGCGGGGCATGGTGGACGTGTTGTTTCGCACCCCTTCTCGCCCCCACGTCGAGAGGGGGCCGAACCTGGACTCCAACGGCATCGGGAGCGTAACCGTTCATCTCGGTGGCCCCAGAAAACATGGATCCAAAACCGATTTCAGCCACTTTTGACCATTTTCACATGGGGCCCCCTGCGTACCCCCACCCCGGGGGTGGTAGGGGGCCCTGACCACCGCAGTGTTTGTCACGAGGCTGCCAAGCATCCGCATGCCAAGTTTGGTGCCATTCAGTCCAGGCATTCCAGCGGGGCAAAATGTAGGACATTTTGTTTCGCACCCCCCATGCTGAGGGGGGGGGGCTAAACCCGGACTCCAATGGAGTTGGGAGCATCGTCACTCGTCTCGGCAACCCCAGAAACGATGGATACCATGCTAATTTTGGCCATTTTTGACTATTTTCACGTGGGGTCCCCTGCGCACCCCCACCCCCAGGGATGCTGGGGGGCCGGACCCCCGCACTGTTTGTGGCCAGGCCGCAAGGCGTGCGCATGCCGAGTTTGGTGGTAATCAGTCCAGGTGTTCCAGCAGGGCATGGCGGACGTTTTGTTTCGCACTCCCTCTCGCCCCCTACGCCAAGGGGGGGGGCGAACCCAGACTCCACCGGCATCAGGAGCATTGTCGTTCGTCTCGGCTACCCCAGAAACTACAGATTCAATGCCAATTTCTGCTGTTTTCGAGCATTTTCACATGGGCCCCCAACCCCCCCAAGGGCCCTAGGGGGGCCTGACCCCCCCAGTGTTTGTCGTCAGACTGCAAGGGACACACATGCCAAGTTTGGCATCAATTGGTCCAGGCGTTCCAGGAGGGCATGGTGGACGGTGTGTTTTGCGCCCCTTCTCGCCCCCCCCACGCTGAGGGCCCCCCGAACCCAGAGTCCAATGGCATCAGGGGCATTGCCGCTCATGTCGGCGACCCCGGAAATGACGGATTTGACACCGATGTCGGCCGTTTGTGATCATGTTTACGTTTCACCCCCGTACCCCCACCCCCAGGGGTCCTAGGGAGTTCTGGCCCTCCAGTGTTTGTCGCCAGGCCGCAAGGTGTATGCGTGCCAAGTTTCGTGTCGATCAGTCCAGGCGTTGCGGAGCCTATGCGGAACATACGTACACACAAACATACAAACGTTCTTTTTTATATATATAGACTAGCTTTTATGTACCCGGCTTCGCCCGGATGTTTATATGTCCCCTCACTAACCCCCCCACTCACATGTGTGCCCAGGTGTTTATATGTCCCATCCCTGACTCCCCACTCTCATGTGTGCCCGGGTGTTTATATGTCTCATCCCTGACCCCCCCACTCACATGTGTGCCCGGGTGTTTATATGTCCCATCCCTGACCCCCCCACGCACATGTGTGCCCGGGTGTTTATATTTATTTATTTATTTATTTGATTTTTACCCCGCCTTTATGCCCGGAGGCACTCAAGGCGGCATTACAGTATAAAAAAGTACAATATAAAATTAACATTAAAAAACAATTAAAAACAATGTTAAAAACAATACAATTAACAAAATTAAAAACAGACACAATTTAAAAAACAACATGCCCAGTGGATCATAAAATCTAAAAATACACAAACCAGCCAGCCAGCCTGTCAACAGTTAAAAGCTTTTTGGAATAAAAAGGTCTTCAGCCCCCGCCGAAATGTAAACAAAGAGGGAGCAGTTCTCAATTCTAAGGGGAGGGTGTTCCAGAGTTGGGGGGCCACCACCGAGAAGGCCCTCTTCCTGGCCGCCACCCCTCTCACTTCTCCTAGTGGCGGCACAGTCAGAAGGGCCCCCCCAGATGATCTAAGAGTACGGGTTGGATTGTATGGAAGGAGGCGGTCCCTCAAATACCCCGGACCCGAGCCGTAAAGGGCTTTAAAAGTCAAAACTAGCACCTTGAATTGGGCCCGGAACAGAACCGGCAGCCAGTGCAGTCGCCGAAGCAGCGGCTCGACAGAGTCAAACCGACATGCCCCAGCAACCACCCGAGCTGCCGCGTTCTGTACTAGTTGTAATTTCCGGACCGTCTTCAAAGGCAGCCCCACGTAGAGCGCATTGCAATAATCTAATCTAGATGTCACTAGGGCGTGGGTCACTGTGGCCAGGTCCGCACAGCTCAGGTACGGCCGCAGCTGGCGATGGGATATGTCCCATCCCTGACCCCCCCACTCTCATGTGTGCCCGGGTGTTTATATGTCCCATCCCTGACCCCCCTACTCACATGTGTGCCTGGGTGTTTATATGTCCCATCCCTGCTGCTGTACTGTTTCTGTTGCTCTAGATGTAGCAGCTCTGTCTCTCTTATTGTTTAGTCTTTTGTCACGCTGCTGTACTGTTTCTGTTGCTCTAGATGTAGCAGCTCTGTGACGTAGCGTTGCAAGTCGTGTTTTTTTCCCCTCAGGTGTTTCCTGTGTACGCTGTTGTTTCATCTTTGTAGCCTTTGGTTGCACCTGCCCAATTGCCTTACATTACATGTGAAAGTAAACTTTCAGAGAGAGAGCAACAGCCACAGCACCTTGTGCCAACTGTCCACTGCCAAGCAGGGACCGCCCACATGTCCACAGAACACATTTCCCTGGCACTGTATCGGTTTGCCTGTGGGAAACCTATTTGCTGCTGTTTGTCTTCAACTGTAAAGAGTTCAGTTGCTGCCTGAAGATTCCGCATGTCATTTGCATGTCATTTGCATCTCATCATGACATCATCAGAGCCTCGGAATGCTGCGGCTCAGCCCATAGCCACCCATAGAGAACCACAAATTCGCTTTTACCCACGCCTGTGGGGGTGCGATCCGTTCCAAAACCGCGCAGCGATGGTCTCGGGGGGCCAAGGCACCCGCATGCCGAGTTTGGCGTGAATCGGTCCAGGCGTTGCGGAGCCTATGTGGAACATACATACATACATACATACATACATACATACATACATACATACATACATACATACACACACACACACACACACATACGCTCTTTTATATATATATAGATATAGATTACACCTCATAAAACTGCAGTCAAGAAGAAAGAAAAACAAGTCAAAATAATTGACATATGAATACCAGGTGACAGTAGACTAGAAGAAACAGAAATAACAAAATACAAGGACTTACAAATAGAAATTGAAAGATTGTGGCAGAAGAAGACCAAAGTAATCCCGGTAGTGATTGGCTGCCTTGATGCATTCCGGGGCCCGCCCGCCCCGGAAAAAAACCTTGAAGGGCACCTTCAACACTATAGGGCAGAGGTTCCCAAACATTTTAGACTGGGACCCACTTTTTACAATGGCACTTGTGTTGGGACCCACCAGAAGTGATACCATTAACTTAGAAGTGATGTCATAGCCAGAAGTGACATCATCAGGCAGGAAGTGCCATCATTGTGACATAAACAAATGACACTCCTGGAATGCAAACTGGCATTCGTGACTGCAGCAATTGCATAACCATGAAACATCCCTGACAGAAAGCAAAATTAGGATACAATATCATGTAAATGCACTGAAATAAAAACAAAATATTAAAAAAAACAAAATATTAAAAACTCTCACTTGAAAATTGAGTTAATACAAAAGAAATATAGCCAGAGAAAGGTCTGCAGCATCCAAGATGGCTGCTCCCAGCTTTCCACGACCCAACTGACATCAGGCCGCGACCCACCAAGTGGGTCCTGAACCAACAGTTTGAATAACACTGATATAGGGACAAGAGAAATTACCATTGACCAACTCCAAAAAGCACCTTTACTGGGAACAGTTTATATTTAACAGTAACAGCGACAATACTTGTAACGTCAAAAATATGACAAAAGTCAGGCATTCCAGGTCTTTGGGTATGACTCACTGTCTGGATAAAGCAAATCAGTTAATCACTGTGCCAACAACAATAATAATCCTGGAGATCTTTTTTGACATCTTTTTTAGCCAGGGAGGCTGTACTAAAAGCTTGGTAGTGCTTTCAGTCATCTCTTGGAAATTGATGTTGACTTGTGAGGCACCAAGGCAATCCTGGAGAACCAGGAGACCAAGTCAAGTGCTGAACCAGATGATCTGTGGTGATGATCAGGTGGGCCAGAGCCAGAAAACATGGTCAGACCCAGGCCAGAATCAAGTAGCAAAGAAGACAAGTTGAGGTGAGGGGAGAGTTGGTATGACAGATTCTCAGATTGAGGAAACTGGGCCTAGAGCAGTGCTAAATAGAACCAGCCAGATCCCTACTGGATCCTCAGATCACAAGAGCAGGAGTAGTACCAGCTGTGGGGGATGCTGTGGTATAACCAAGACCAGGCTCGTTTTAATTAGAAACGAGAAAAGGAAGAAATACTATTATCGAAGGAAAGGGCAGGGAATAATGGATTTGCGAGATATCTGTCCATCAAGTCTGGGCTGCTTCACTATCCACATGCTGAGATCTTTATTTTCCATTAGAGTTGTCAGTCTGGAGGCAGCCACTGCGGGGTTGGCAGAAACCCAAAGAATCCAACAGCCGTGGAACGTGCACAGGGGAAGAAAAACCAGCCCCACCACCAGCTGTGCAGACAAAATTAACACGCAATTCCCCCTGCCTTCCAAATGCAAGTCTTTCCCAAGGGAAACAGTGCTTCACAAACCAGTGAGGCTGTTCTGTTCCATCATTCATTACGTACACATTTCAGTTGTATTACATGTATATAAATCAGACTCTTGTCACATTAACATCCAAATGCTGACTCCCTGTGCAGCGATGCCAACATGGCTTCTGCGTATCCCACAGGGTTTTCTTTTTGGCATGTTGAGGCCTCCTTGGAATAGAGGAACATCTGTTCCCTTGCCCTGTGGTGCTGCTGCTGAAGCTTAGCAGGGACTAGGACAGCATCTCCCTCTATGTAAAGTGATAAGCCCTGCTGGAGCAAGCCAAGGGCCCATTTAGTCCAGCCTCTGTCTTGTATCTTCCAGGGGTCCACCTGATGCCTCCAAGAGCACACAAGACATCAAGACTCCTGAATCCTGTTGCCGATCCTTGGCATCTAGCATTCAGAGACAGGCTACCTCTGAAACCCAGAGGTTGCATACAGTCAGTATGACTTGTAATGGAATTTTCCTCCATAGGTGTAATGAACGAAAGGGGGGTTGTAACCTCTGACCCCCTCTACTTGCCCACTCGGTTTGAACCCGCAGCCTAGTGGGAAATACCTTGGTAGGTTAAATCTGCTGCCACCAGCTCAGGTATCAGGATAGCAGAGAAGTTTCCTGGGCTAAACTCCTCTCCACTGGAATCCAGAACAAGGCAGATGGATTTATGGAAAAGATTTTACCAACAGTTTGTAATGATAAAAGGGGTTGTAACACAGGGCCTAGGAAGATACAGAACAAAATAACCATAAACTTGGGTCTTGCTCCCACTCAGATCCTGTCTCAGTCTCCTCACTGCTAGGCCTCTCCCAGCAGCAACCCCTCTGTCTCCTCGCAGAGCGGCTCTCCCTGCAGCCATCTTGTAGCGAAGCCAGCAGGAGAGAGCGAGGGAGATTCCACCCATCCCCTGATCTCCAGCTGGAGACTCACCTGACGGGCCGGCAGCCACTCCTCTTCCCCCCAGCCAGGACACCTCTGACAACAACAGACCAGGCCCTTGGAAAGTAAACAGAAAATATAAAACAGAAATAGGTACATGCAGTGGTGTCATTCAAATGATTTAGGAACAGGAACTCACTTTTGATTGGCACTTGTCGGGAACCCGGAACCAGCCACGGAGGAGCCCGTTAGGATCCGGAACGCCCATTCTGGTCCGTTCCCCCTGAATGACATCACTGCCTTCACCTCCCTAGGAATCCAGAGTTGCTCCCTTTAACCAGTGGTGTCATTCTATAATGAAGTGCCGGAACGGTGGGCGGGACTTAGCGCGTGATTGGCTGCGCGGTTCTGACGCGTCGCCACCGTTCCGAGCCCCGTGCGGGCACCCCTGGCTTCGGAGGGGGTGCCCGCTTGCCTGGGTGGCACGCTGGGTGCTGCGGAGAGCTGCGGAGGGGCGCGCCACCCGGAAGAAGCCCTCCGCGGCGGAACGGCAGGCGGCGACGCGTCGCAGGGCCCCTGTCAATCAAGGGGTAAGTCCCGCCTGCGTTCCGGCACTTCATTATAGAATGACACCACTGCCTTTAACCCTCTGAGTGCCAGCCAACCAAGAAGAAAAGCTCTTTGCAGAGGAATTGGGAGGGGGAAGGAGGGATAGTGAAGGGGGCAGAGTCAGCCTTAATTTTAACTAGTGGAACTGAGTTCCCCCACGTTCCCCCTACATGACATCACTGGGTACATGAAACATAACTGTTTTATCACAATAGGTATTGGGCACATTGCCAGATGACCTGGTTTGAGATCTCTGATACCTTACAGTTTGTTTCCCATGAGCTCTGAGATAATTCTTGAATGGACGGCATTCACTTTTTCTTTCATTATATCAATGTCAAGAGCCTTGATGTAAATGTGTAGCACGTACGTTATACTCTGGCGAGGTAATTTATAATTGGAGTGAAGATATTCGGCTGGGGCAGAAGTTGCCTCTGCACCTGATAAACACAATGCAAGGGAGTCTGGAATATTTGTCGTGTAGCAAGTGTCCACAGGAGCAAATCAAGGGAGCAGAAAAACCATTAAGGCATTAGTGGACTGCACAGAGGTAGAACGATAAGCCTTGGGAGTTGATATCGGAGTAGAATCTGGTGCTGCTGTGGCCACACTGTGAATGGTAGACACACAAATGCTGTTACGGTGATATCCTTGTGCCAGTTTAATTAGTGGGATCAGCAAATAAGTGAATGGGTTTATAGATTTACGGGTTCATTGGAATTGCAAATCTAAATCCTGGCGTGAACTGGCTCAAACTTTTGGCATGTTCAGGTTGAACAGACAAGGAGGAGCAGATGGAGAGGGCGTTGGAGTGGTCTACTAAAAAAACCCCATACTATTCATTTAAATTAAGCTATCTGTTAATCACATCTCTCCCTCTCTCGCCAAACTAGTTCCCAGCACTCTCTAGTGCAGTGTTTCTCAAACGGTGGGTCAGGACCCATTGGGTGCATTGTAAACCAATTTCAGGGATCCCCATTAATTTCAATGTGTATTTTATTTTTATATTAGATTTGGTGCTATCCAAACAGGAGTGGCTTGATTCTCTGTGGCTGGAGTCACTGACGCTGCAATTCTATACACACTCGCCTGAGAACAAATCTGACAGCCCAATCCTAAGCATGTCTGCTCAGACTTAAGTCCCATTATCGTCAATGGGTCTTACTCCCAGGAAAGTGTGTATAGGATTGCAGCCTCACTGAGGGCGCAATCCTCAAAGTGCCCTTGTGCAGATGCTAGCCGATTGCATAGGCCCAATGGCACTAGCACTGACGCAGAGATGCCGACCAGCACACTGCAGCGGCGCTGGAACTGAGCTGGTGCACGGGTAGTTCTGGGCAGGGCGAGGATGGGCGGGTGGGCAGAAGTGGGCAGGGGGTGGGCAGGTTGGGAGGTGTGCCGGCTGGGGAGGGGTGTGTGGCTGGGATGCGGTCAGACATGTCATGTAGCGGGTATGCGGAGGTACGCGCGTACCTGTTCCTAGGATTAGGGCTGGCCCCGCCCATTCGCCCGCCCACTCGTCGACTCCGTCGGCGCTCCGCTCCGCCCCCTGCAACGTTCGAGTTGCCTGCACGTTCTCAGAGCCAGGCAGGCAGCGGAGCGAGGGAGATTGATGGCAGCAGCAGTGTGAGCAGGTAGGCTGCCTGGGGCTCCCTCCCGAGGAGGTGCAGGGGTTCCTGGGGGGGGGAATCGAGGAGGCGCGGCGGTTCCTGGGTTCCAGCTATGACCTCACTTCCGGTGGGTGGACCCCGACACAAGTGCCTATCAAAAGTGAGTACCTGTTGCTAAATCATTTAGATGTCATTACTCATGCGGCCTTAGGACGCATCCAAGCGTCTGTTCCCAGGCCATGTGGCGTCCTCTGCTCTATGCTTGCTATACAGCAGGCACAGATCCGAGAAGCCCATAGGGGAGGCTGGAGCATCCTCTGGGGCAAGGGCGGGAAAGTGCCCGTGCACCGGTGAGGCTCCTGAGCTCTCCAGAGCTGTGCTGGGTACAATGCAGGCCCTCCAGCCTCACTGTTCCAGAGCAGTTTAGGATTGCACCCTCAATATAGGATTGTGCTGTGCGTAGGATTGTGCTGTGAGAGTAGGCTTTTCCTCCACCCAATAGTCAGGCCAAATTCATACCATGACTTTCTTCTATATAGACAAATGGTTGCTGTTAGCTCTTTTCGGAAAAGTTGGGGGACACTGCTGTTGTGAATGGAAAAGTTCTCCTCCACCTATCTTATTTTCGAAGCAGAATGAGAAAAGCTGTTCTGTAACAATTGATATTAGTATCTAAATATTCTAAATATTCTAATTAGAGACGAGAACATTTACTACTATAAATCATTCATAGTTTGTTCAATGCAATTGACAACGAAGGTTGTCATAATCACGTGTAGAGCCAATGAATACAATACAATGGTCTTGTATTCTTGTATTCTTTATATTCTTTTATTTTTTTGCACCCGATCCAGGGGATAACAGTTGTACTTGTATATTGTATTTTTATATTGTTTTTAATCACTGTTTTTAAATTATGATGTATTTATTCTGTTTTTAATTGTTTTTTGTAATGTCGCCTTGAATGCCTTTTTAGGCAGAAAGGTGGGGTAAAATTTTTTAAAATAAAATAAAATAAATAAATGAGATGCCCAGAAATACAGATAATCCCGAGGAATAATTACATGTAGCCTGAAGTAGAAGAAGGGAGCAATCATTCCCCAGGTCCCCCTAAAGCTCTCCTGCTGGGCTGTCATGGTCCGATCGCATTTCTCCATCTGCAGCTCATCCAGAACAGAACTCCATGTGAAGGGCAGGATTTACTTTGCCATTTTCAAAGACCGTAAGTCATGGCTACTCCAACAGAGTAACAGAGCATAGGGCTGCAGGACTGAACAGGGGAAAGGCATGCAGGACCCCAGCCAATTTGATGTTGGTTTGTCATTCTGTCGTGAGTGCACATTAGCACGGATTTCCTGAAGTACATTCTTAGAGCGCAGTCCTAACCTGGAGTTAGGCAGCAAAGTTGGGCTGGCACAAGGGCCACCGTAAAGCATGCTTGGACCAGTGCAACCATGTTGATGCAGCTGTGTCGACACAGCGCACCTTGTGCTGGCATGAAAGTGGCTTAAGGCACTTGCATGACAGCGTTGGGCTGTCAGAGAATACATGCTTCGGCCCAGGGGTGCTCTTGGATTATGCCCTGTGTTTCATATTACTATTTTAAGATTTTTTTTAAATTCCTGAAGCTTTTATTAGAAACACATATTGAAAAAGCTGCAATAAGAAACAAGAAATAAAATGAAAGATGGAAAAAAAAAAACCACAGCAGTAAAAATTACACTGCCACAAAACACCTGGACTAATCCAGAATTATAAAAAATTATAACCGAGAAAGCAATGAGATATGATATCAGGAATTTGGCCAGCCACAGCTGTGGGTGAAAGGTTTTGATTTGCCTTCAAAATAGAATAGAGAAAGCGTTAGTATTTTCGAGATAAAGTCCTTTTTACCCTCATTAAATATATGTTTAAATAATAGATGTTAGTCTGTAACTAATGTAATGCAGTAATGTTTTTATGGCATATACTTATCATTGAAAGATAAATTGACCCCAAAGGGGTTGAGCGGGTGTGGATACATAAACAGGTAGCATTTATGTATAGTAAAAGCTCCATCAACATGGGCATCCTTTCTTCCAGAGCCGACCGCTGTGTGAAACTGCACTAAAGAAGATGCCATTGAAGGCAATGGGAGCAGTTTGTCCCCCTCTTACCCAGAATGCACCACCTCCGCTGACTACAATGGCTGTAAATCAACCTGGGATGAAGAGCACTAGAGTGAATCAGTTTTAAGGGACCAATCCTTATAGCCCCAATGCTGGCGGTACACTTGTACTGCCAGTGCTGGTTTTGCAAAAGTGCTGTAAGGCACCTTTAGTGCCATTGGTATGGACCAGCATCAATAGGGCCTGGCATGGAGCCCCCTGGTGGTAGGCCTCACTGCCACCAGCGGTACACTCCTTTGGGGCAGGGGGAGGATGTTGGGACGACCGGAGCAGGACTGATGGAGGGGTGGGACTGGCAGTGGCCTCCACTACCAAATCCTAACCTCCATGTCAGGCCACATGACCCAACACACAGGTGCTCAAGTCTGCACCGGCAAAATAGCTGGGCCAGTGCCCTTCCCCCAAGGAGCATCCAATGGCTTCTGTGGCTTCTGTTGGATGCAGTGGTAGCCGTTTGGCATGCCTGTTTTACAAACTCCACTATCTTAATCTTGTCTGTGTACCTTAAGTCCACATAGGCAATTTAGGCAAGTCCTCTTTAAGTCCACATAGGCAATTAACAGCTAGGCGGACTTGCTTCAAAATCCCAGATATACTGAACTAACACCAAAATCAAAATCAAAATCAAAATCAAAATCAAAATCAAAATCAAAAGATAGATAGATAGATAGATAGATAGATAGATAGATAGATAGATAGA
>JAJKFI010000017.1:14976298-15012799 GCA_029204185.1 Lerista edwardsae | reverse complement strand
AGATAGATAGATAGATAGATAGATAGATAGATAGATAGATAGATAGATGAGCCGCATGTGGGCGCATTGTGGTAGGCTGCAGTATCGCAATCAAAAGCTCTCCCCATGACCCGGGTTTGATTCCATTGGAAGTTGGTTCTCAGGTAGCCGGCTCAAGTTTGACTCAGCCTTCCAACCTTCCACGGTCAGTAAAATGAATACCCAGCATGCTGGAGGTTATGACTTTACGCAGTAATGGCATCTAAGTGATTTAGCAACAGGTACTCACTTTTGATTGGCACTTGTGTTGGGGCCCACCCACCAGAAGTGAAGTCATAGCTGGAACCCAGGAACCGCCCCCAGGAACCGCTGCGCCTCCTCGGTAGGCCGCATGGCGGCCTGGGAGAAGGCCCGGAAGTCCCGGGCCTTCCCCGGGGCCGCCACGCAGGCTACCGATTCCCCCCCAGGAACTGCCATGCCTCCTTGGGAGGGAGCCCCAGGCAGCCTACCTGCTCAAGCAGCTGCTGCTGTTGGTCTCCCTCGCTCTGCTGCCTGCCTGCCTGCCTGCCTGCCTGCCTGGCTCTGAGAACATGCAGGCAACTCAAACGTGCAGGCAATTCAAATGTTGCAGGGGGCGGAGAGAAGTGCCGACGGAGTCAACGAGTGCACAGGTGAATGGGCGGGGCCAGCTCTAATCCTAGGAACGGGTATTCACGTACCCCCGTGTACCCACCACATGACATGTCTGACTTTACGCCTGATGATTTGTAAACCATCCCATACAACTAAGAGCGCAATCCTAACTTGGAGTTAAACTGGCACAGTTAGGCCAGCAAAGTTTGGCTGGCACAAGGGCCACCGTAAAGTGCGTTTGGACCACTCTCGCAGTCAGGGAGGATGGTGCACATCTGTGTGCTGGCCTCTCTGACTCTGAGAGTGGTCCAGACATACTTCACAGTGTCCCATGTGCCAGCCAACGTTGCTGGCCTAACTGTTTCGGCCTAACTCCAGGTTAGGACTGTGCCCTAAGTCTGCCTACTAAACATTGCAATGTGACGTTGCCCCCATGACTCAGTGCTTTACTTACACACACACACACACACACACACACACACACACACACACACACACACGAGAAAGAGAGGGGGTGTCTATTAATGAGCATCACAAATTGGCAAAGATTGACTTTCCAATTGTCATCATGTCAAGAACACAATTTATTCTGGGAAGTATATAACACTGAGGAAAAATGCAGCATAAGCCAAGAATGCTTGTTATAAAACATACCTCAGCAATGCTATCAGTGTTATTAAAATGAAAATACCCCCCTTATTTAAGCAAACGCATTTCTCCACTTTGCATGCAGCCCAAACGCACAGGCCTGCTTAAAGGTGTACAAAAATGGTCACTCAGATGAATGCTGAAGTATTTTCTCAGGAGCAAATGTATTTCTGAACAAAATATGTATTTGTCAAGGCACCCTGCAGGGGCTACTTGTGCTGGGGCAATCAATCAATCAATCAATCAATCAATCAATCAATCAATCAATCAATCAATCAATCAGTCAGTCAGTCAGTCAGTCAGTCAGTCAGTCAGTCCATCAAACAGAATTTATATACCTCTTTTCAACAACAAAAAAAGTTCACAAAGCAGTTTACAGGCAAAAAAATAATGTGAGTCCCGTCCCCAAAGGGCTCACAATCTAAAACAGCTCTAGTTTGAGCCATTGGGAGCTGTTTTCCCCCAGGCAAATAACAGCAGGAGACAGGAGGGGAATTAAAGCATCCTTCCCTATAAGCCATGATACCAATCTGCAGGGGAAATGTGTGCCAATTTCATGGATTTGCAATGATGTGGGAGACCCCCCCCCCCAGGATTCTCTCAGACAAACACCAAGCTCCCCTACCTGGCTGGAAGCGTAGCTCCCCCAGTCATGCCTTGCAACTATCATGAACTCTCCTGGCTCACAGCACACGGCTGCAGCCACGTGCAACCACTCTGCCTTTTTTCCTGGCTTCCACAGCCACGTGCAACCACTAAGCTCCTTTTCCTCCAACAGTGCAAGCCTGAACCATTGAAGAACTACAAAACATAACCCTTGTAATGTAGCATGGTAACCAGAGTAAAACAATAGAGGTTTTGGGAACAATAGAAGCAGCAACTCTGGTGGGAAAAACACTTCTTGGCAAGAGCAACTGTTAAGAGCCTCCTTAGCCTGGCTCTGTACCCCATTGTGGTGATTTGGCCTTCCAGGGAACACTTGCATTGCAATGGTCAGATGCACAAAATGCAGGACCTGGAAAGGGGAAGGTCAAACCAGGATGTCATGGAAGGAGGGGAAGGTTGTGGACATCCTCCCTGTCCCAAAAACATGTGGAGACCTGACTCCATTTTGGATCTCATCCTGAGAGTGAAGAATTGGTGCCAGACATCTGTAAGTCACCTTTTCTCCCCAGTCTTAAAGAAATGCAAATCTGGTCTCTGACAAAAGGTTTATGCAATGACAAGTCCTGCCTGAAATTCAATCAAGTTCTTATCTGCCCAAAAGCCAAGAGTTCCCCCCCAATCAGAATATCTTATCACTATTCAAATGCAAGCCCTCTTCCTGAAAATACTTCTCCAGCATTGTGGCTTAATATGTCTAAGTGTTGACTAAATCTGTCTAAGTGTTGCCTCCTGCTTTTGTGTTTAAATGTGTCAAACTTAATTGTTACCTATGTTTGCATCTGACTAGACTTTGTAATCCTGCCCCTAACCCTTTCGTTAAGGTCACACAAAGAGGGGAGGGGAGCAAAAACCTGAAAACCCACCTATCAGATGTCTCACATACCAAACTGCCAATTGCATTTTCATTTGCTGTTGTCAATTCCACATTTTGCATATTCAGCTGTATAACTGACCAAACCCAGATGTACAATTTGCACAAGTTCTGTATCGCCTTGGAGGCATTGCAACGTGTGTCCATTTTGCTAATGTCCTACACATGAGTAAAATGTATTTCTCTTCCTGCAACATTGAAGTCCAGCTGGCATTTTTCCATCCACGTATCTGAATTTCCTTTGGTGAGCACTCATAGAAGGGAAGTATCTGGGCTTGTAGAACAGTCTTGGGATAAGGGAGGTTGCTTCTTTGGAGGGCAGAGAGAACGCACGCCGGGGAAACGAGTCTGCCAAAACTTTCAGGGTAAAATTTGCGCACCTCCATTGGTGCTGCGGTGAACCCGGTTCAGCTATCTCTGACCCTGGGGGTTAATTCACACAACAGCACCAAGAAGCGTTTTTATCCTAATTAAATAACTGTATGGCAGGCTTAGTTGGGATCAGAGCCATAGTAGGGGCAGAGTTTAAACAGCCTCTTATGGCCTGCCATAGATTTTCAATCTTTCACATGCCTCTCTCCGGCTCTATTTTATTTTGCTTTGTTTATTTTAAAATAAAAACGAAGCAAAACAGAAGAGTGCATAAAGTAGCATGTGCTTTGGTCCCCACGGCACTTAAAAACTAGACTGCCAAGCATCTAAAAGCTAGATTTGCAGTGACCCCTCGGGCAGCCCAATCCTACCTAAGTCCCTACCTAAGGTGCTGATGCAGCTACACCAATGGGGCACATGCTGCATCCCATGGGGGAGTTTTGAGCTGTGAAAGCCTCCTCAAGGTTAGAAAGCACCTGTTACTTTGCCCTGGGGTAGGTCCTTGCTGCCCTACTGGGTCTACTTTGACCTTACCCTTCCTCTGCACATGGCCTCTACTTAAACCCTTCTAACTGGGACAACAGGCACTTCTTACAGTAGTGGTTCCTTTACTCGTAGCAGGAGGAAAGCCGCTGTCCCTACCGATCACTGCAGTCTCTTTTCCCATGGCTGCTGCTGGGATCTGCCTTTTGTTTTTCTTTGGATTGTGAGCCCCTTTGGGACAGGGAACCATCTTCTCATTCCTTTGTTAAATAAGCTACTTTAATAATGGGGTTTGTGTCAAAAAGCAATATACCGTATTTCCCCAAGTATAAGGCGCACCAAAGTATAAGACGCACCTTAATTTTGGGGCCAGAAATTTGAAAAATTTCTGCTTGGCACACCCCTTGAATAAGACGCACCCAATTTTTAGCCCCTGGTTTTTTGGGGAAAAGGTGCGTCTTATACTTGGGGAAATATGGTATATCAGGCTGCCCTTTTTCCATCTCCATTCCCTACATGCATGTACTCTCTGGCCCTGTGGATTATCCATGTTCTCCAGGAACACGTATACTGGGGAGCAATAGTAACTGTTTGCTCTACTTCTGATCCCTCACATTTACTGAACACCTCTCTCTCTCTCTCTCTCTCTCTGTGTGTGTGTTTGTGTGTGTGTGTGTGTGTGTGTTTGAGGGGAGGGGTGTGTGTGTGTGTGGGGGGGGTGCGTTGTGCATGTGTGTGCCTGTGCCCTGTGCAAGCTTTCAACAAACAGTCAGGGACGGGGCAGAACATCACCCCCTCTGCAAGTTCACTGAATGTATAGGCCACAGCATCTGCACAGGAATTCTGAAAGACACTATTATCCTACTTCTCAAAAACACTGCAAGTAAAAAAAAACTATCTAAGCCTTCTGTTTGGGCAACCTTGCTGTTCCAGGATCCTCCCTCTGTAATCGCTAGTTATCTATGTGAGTGCTTGCTGTCTTTTCCCCAACCCATACCACGTTTTAACCCATGTATTTCTATGGGAAAGCTGATTTTCATTTACACATTTTCAAGATACATGCTATTTTACAGGAAATATAACCCCCACTTAAATTGAGAGCTGCCGTATAATAATCCTGAGCTCAGAAATGAATGGGCACATTACATGAATGGGCACATAGGAGAAAAATCTTATGGCTTGAACTACTGTTTTTCAGAATGTGGGTTGGCTTGGCACTCACTTGGTGGGTCATGACCTGATTTCAGGTGGATCCCAGAAAGCTGGGAGCAGCCATTTTGGAAGCTGCAGACCTTACTCTTACTACTTTCTTTTTGTGAGTGTTAACCATTCGAATTTTCAAGGGAGGGCTTTTTAAAAAAATTGTTTTTAATTCAGTGCTATTTTGTCCTCATCTTGCTTTCTGTCAGAGATGTTTCATGGTTGTGCAATTTCTGCAATCCAAGAATGCCACTTTGCATTCCAGGCGTGTCAGTTGATTATGTCACAATGATGGCAATTCCTGCTTGATGACGTCACTTCCAGCTATGACATCACTTCCAGGTTAATGACATCACTTCCAGTGCATTCCAGCATGAGTGCCTTTCTAATAGTGGGTCCAAGTCTAAAACATTTGAGAACCACTGGCTTAAATTCATGTTAATACAAGATTTGTGGCGTATGTTTGGTTGATGCCTCCCTCCCCCTTTTCTCAGAATCTAGGCTGCTGGCAACATACCGAAAAAATCACATGATCAAAATTAATTTCCTGTTTCTGTCCTCTGCTGCACATTAACTTCAATTTACAATGTCAAACATTCATACTCTCCATGGAGGAAAGAAAATTCCTGGAAATAAACCTGACCGCTTTTATAGTTGACGATGTTTGTCATGTACAGACTCATTTGCAATTGTGGGCAAGGTAATTGTTGGAAGAGCACGGTAACCTCATTTTTCGGAAATATGGACATGCTTATGTCAAGTGCCAAAATATTGTTGTCGCAGTACAGCTCAGAATGGCTTTCCATATGACAATTTATGTACTGATTTTCTGTGTTTGATTTGCCTTGTGATGGAAAGTGGAGTTTCAGGGCTGTAAACATGTAAAACAAAGATGTTGTATAAAATAAAATATATTATATTGCTCTTTCTCTCGATTCTATCTGACTGCTCAGAAAGCCTTCTAATGGGATATGCTATAAGAAGCAAAAAAGAAAAAAAAAGAAAAAAAGGAGAATTGCACCATTGTATAGCAGCCTTCAAATAAGAAATGACATGTCTTATTTGCTTTCTTTTGAATGCATTTTTCTCAGGACTGATGTTCTATTTTTTTTTCATAAACTTGGTACATTCTGCGTGCTGGGTCTCATTGCCATTCCAGCTGTGAATATTTTTGCTACCTCTGAATCTCTAGCCCAAAGATTGGCACATATGAAGCGGACTTACACTGAATTATTTCATAAGCCCGTCAAGTTTTAGACTAGGCCAAGAATTGCATTTTATTTGTTTGCTTGCTTGCTTGTTTATGGCATGCAAGGTGTTTGGCACCAAGCATTTATACAAAAAGTGTAGCTTTGAACAGTGTATGTGCAATTCCGAAGCTGTTCGGCCTGCCCTTTATTTCCCTTTTTGTCAGAGGTGTACCTAGAAGGGGATCACAGCATAAAGTTTTGCAGAGCGCTTCTTTAGAGTATCACCAATGATTAATTCCAGGTGGAGCCTTTTTATCTGTGAGGGTTCTGTTCCAAGAATGAAATCATGCTGTTAATTAGTATTCTGCCTTTAAAATGGCTTCTGTTACCATGTTAATGGGCTGCAGCCATTCTCCAGGGGCTTAGAGCAATTAGTATCCATTAGCTGAGATAAGACCTCTTCGCTTCATCCTGGAGCAAGAAGAAAAATGCAAAACGGAAGTGATTAATCACACTTCCTGGGATGAGGGATGAGGTCTTATCTCAGAGCTAATGAGATTGGCTGCAGATCTCATGGCTGCCGCTGTGTTTCCTTGGTAAGAAAAGCGTTTTTAGAGTGCCTTTTATAAGTTTAATTAACTGTGGAAAAACTGTGGATGAGAAGGCTCCACCTGTACTTAACAACCCTATGCGACTGGACTGCCCAGAGGCAGAGGTGTATGAACTGTGCTGCGAGGGCAGGTGGGTGCAGCATGGCAGGGAAAGTGACGTGCTTTTCGGCCCTCCGACACTCCCTTGTCGGCCCTCCAACACTCCTCCATAAAGGGAGCGATTTGGGATGCTGGAGGGTATGGTGGGGCAGCGCTAGGAGCACGGAGACGTTGCCCCACCCCTGACACGCTTTGAACTGGTTACTGCTCTCCCAGACGTGTACCTAGAGGAGGATCATAGCACTAAGTTTTGCAAGCAGCCACTCTCCCTCCTCTTCAGAGCCAATCCCAGTGGCTAGAGCAAAACGGAGGCTATATTGGCTTTGAATGGCTCTGAAGAGGAAGGGGAGGGGCTGCTTGCAATACTTAATGCTGTGATCCCCCTCTAGGCCCGCCACTCATACCGCCACTGGAACTAGCTTTCTGGCAGTGGTATGGGCTTTAAGGCATTGTCAATGCCAATCTGGAAGTGGGCAGAGACATTTGCTTCCAGGCAGCCGCTTCAGACAGAGGGGAGGACCCTACACAAGGTGGTGGCAAAGAGGAGCCCTGCCAAAACTGGTAAAGTTGTGGTGGGAGGGCGGAATGTGGCAGATTGGGGAACGGTTGGGGCAGTGGTGTCATTCAAATGATTTAGGAAGAGGAACTCACTTTTGATTGGCACTTGTCGGGAACCCGGAACCAGCCACGGAGCCTGTTAGGATCCGGAACGCCCGTTCTGGTCCATTCCCCCTGAATGACATCACTGGGTTGGGGGCATGTCAGAGGCGTGAAACGAATGCAAGCGACTTGCCCCTCTGGAGCCAGCTCATACACCCACTTTGTCTCCTTGGACATGCTAAAGAGCTGGCAAAGATCTCAGGAGACCTATTGGTGGTCAATGGGCTTATGACACACACAATGTGCTTATGACACACACACACACACACACACACACACACACACACACACACACCACGCACACACAATTTGCAGTAAGTACTGCATGCTGTTGTGGCTGGGAAGGCTGGGAAGGCTTGAACTGTTACTAAAAGCACAATCCTCTGCATATTTACTTGGAAGTAAGTCCCATGGTTAGTAATGTATGGCTGTGAGAGATGGACTATAAGGAAGGCAGAGCGCCGAAAAACAGATGCTTTTGAATTATGATGTTGGAGAAGACTCTTGAGAGTCCCCTAGATTGCAAGGAGATCCAATCGGTCAATCCTCCAGGAAGTCAAGCCTGATTGCTTCCTGGAAGGACAAATCCTGAAGCTGAAGCTCCAATACTTTGGCCACCTCATGAGAAGAGAGGACTCTTTAGAAAGGAGCCTCATGCTGGGAAAGATGGAAGGCAAAAGGAGAAGGGGGCAGCAGAGGATGAGATGGTTAGATAGTGTCATCGAAGCAATGAACATGAAATTGGGTGAACTCCAGAGGTTAGTGGAGGACAGGGAGGCCTGGCGTGCTGTGGTCCATGGGGTCGCAAAGAGTCGGACAAGACTTAGCAACTGAACAACAACAAGTCCCACGGTGCTCAATAGGGCTTACCCCCCAGGTAAGTGTGTATCATATGCACATATTCCTAGGAGTAAACTCCATTGAACACAATGGGACTTCTGAGTAGCCATGGAATGGGGCTGTAAAACATTTCCAAAACATTTAACTACAATTTTTTCCAAAATAATATTCTGATAGAATATAGAATTCTTCACATTCTCCAGAGTACAATTTATTGTTTTAATTTTCTGCTCTTTGTTCAGGTACTCTGATTTAATTTAAAGTCATTTTAGATACATAGAATAGCACGGACTAATTATTTGCCCAACTGGTTTTATTTTGCATTGGTCAATAATTTTTTATTTGAATTGATTGGGCTTTTGAAGAATATCACTCTTGTTGATCCATATTATGGATTGTTTTAAAAACAATGAATAATAATAGACATACAGCCCTTATACTTTGCCAACCTTATTTCAATCAAGTCAACTCACACTCCTCCCATCGCTTGAAGTTAGAACTATGGTTCCCAAACTGTAGGTTGGGACCCACCAGTAGGTCGCAAGCCAATTTCAGGTGGGTCACGATGCACCTAGAGCAGCCATGTTGAAAATATGGGAAGAAGGGATGCTGGAAAGGGGGAGGGCTGTGCGGTTGTTTTGCTTGTGTCAAGGTTGTAAATATGCTTTTTTTCTTTCTGAGGGTGCAATCCTACCCAGTGCTGGAATGGTATGGCCAGCCGGCCAGCGCCATATCCAACACTGGGTGGGGGGAGGCTGGAGCCTCCCGCTGCAAGGAAGCGTGTGCTCCCTTATCGTAGTGGAGGCTCCAGCCTCCCCTATGTGTGCCTCGGATCTGTGCCCGCTAAATAGCGGGTGCAGATCCAAGGAGACCGCACAGCCCGAATTGGGGCCGTGCGGCCTTCTGAATGGGCTTAGTATGTGGCCATATGGCCACTTCCCAAGTCTGCCCACATCCCGCCTTCCCCCTGCCCACATTCTCCCTCCCTTGCCCAATCCCTGTGCTGCCTTGGCACGGTGCCTCCCCTGTGCCAGCCACCTTTGGCCGATGCAGAAGAGGCTCACCGTTGACACTTTCAGGCCGACGCTGCTTATGGCGTAGGGGTGACAGCTCGAGCGCCGACGTGCGGGTGGTAATTGACGCCCCCGCGTCAGCGCTCCGCCCCTTGCATCAACGCTATGATGTAGCGTTGACATAACGGGTGCAATAGGATTGCGGTGTGAATCACTTTGCTGTTGGAAAATGTCTGAGAAATAACCCAACTTCCTGCTGCATTCTCAGGAAAGCAGCAGACTCTGGCATCACAATGACCACACTGCCTGCCATGACATCATTTCCGGTGGGTCAGATTGTACAGATTGTCATTCTAGAAAGTGGGTCCTGGTGCTAACAGGTCTGAGCACCACTGTGTTAGAACATTAATGTTTTACCTTGATTGCTAGTAAAGTACAATAACCCACCTGTATACAGTAGAATGGGACGTGGTGGCGCAGCAGGTTAATCCGCTGTTGCTGGGCTTTTGACAGGAAGGTTGGCAGTTCAAGACTGTGCGACGGAGTGAGCTCCCGTTGCTTGTCCCAGCTCCTGCCAACCTAGCAGTTCGAAAGCACTTAAATGCAAGTAGATAAATAGGGACCACTTCGGTGGGAAGTTAACGGCATTCCATGCGCTACGGCGTAGAGTCATGCCGGCCACATGACCACGGAAGCTTGTCCTTGGACAAAACGCCGGCTCTACAGGCTTTGAAATGGAGATGAGCACCGCCCCCTACAGTAGGGGGAAGAAGGGATGCTGGAAAGTGAAACCTTTACCTTTTTATACAGTAGAATAACCACTCTCAGGGTTGCCCCATCTATGAGGCCAGCTGATACGGGCTGCAGGAATGACAGATTTGAAGGGGTTGAAAGGGATGTGGAGTCTGGGCACCTTTAACTCCAAGACTTGCCTCCCTCCAACCTGCCCCAGATGCAAAATGCAACGATCTGCTTCCTATTCCTTGGAATGAGACACGCATCATTCCTTTCCTTACCGTGTAGTGCTCCTCCTTCATTCATGCTGTCCCTGTAAATCAGCGATTATCAACCTGCGTGCCATGGAACATGGGTGTGCTGCAAATGGTCCGTAGATGTGCTGTGGGAGTTTGGGGGAGGGTCATTTATTAGTAGGGCCATTGGGGGGGGGTGCAAGCCTCCCACCAGTAACATGGTGTGTTTTGCCAGTTTTCAACAAACTGATGGTGTGCCTTGACAACGTTATCGCCTTCTCAGTGTGCCGTAAGAAGAGAAAGGTTGGACATTCCTGCTGTAAATAGAACAGGAAGTTCTGCACTTCCTGGATTGTTAACAACATGCGAGGAGCACTGTAAGGATTTGCGTTTGTTTTTTGTTTTGTAGTGCAGAGGTGGTGGAACATCAGGTAGTGTTCCAGGTAGTCGTCCCCCCGCCAACCACTCTGTTCAGTTCTCATATTAGTACAGTTTGATTTGGTAACTCTAATACTTAATCTTTCATGTGCTGTGTGTCATCAATAATGAAAAGATAGGAACATAAGAAGTGCTCCGCTGGATCAAGCCAAGGCCCATCTAGTCCAACTTCCTGTATCTCACAGAGGCCCACCTCTGTGAGCACACAAGACAACAGTCTGCCTGCATTCTGTTGCCACTCCCTTGCATCTGGCATTCTGAGGTAAATTCTGAGGTAAACACACTGGTAGCCAGTCAAGACTCTCCACAGTATTTATCTTCGACAGCCACCAGAAGCAGATGCTCCTCTTCGGACATGTACTCAGGAACATAGGAACAGCCCCACTGGTTCAGGCCAAGGTCCATCTAGTCCAGCTCCCTGATTCTCACAGTGGCCCACCAGATGCCTCAGGGAGCAGCACCGGTGCCGAAAAATTGAATAGGATTGGACCAAAAACTCAAATTGGGGAAGGAACTCAAATTATTTTTTGCCTGTAAACTGCTTTGTGAACTTCTTGTTGAAAAACAGTATATAACTAGTCTTGGATGGATGGATGCAGAGGCGTCATTCAGGTGGAACTGCCTGGTACTCTGTTCCGCTAGTTCCGCGGAGGTCCCGGGCCGCGCTGCTGCCTCGGAGGACGGGCGAGCTGCTGCTGGGCCCTCCTGCCCTCCCTTGCATCCGGAATCACTCTAAAATGGAGTGATTCCGGCGCAGTGAGGCTTGGGGGGGGCATGGCAGCCCCCCGCCATAGGGGCGGAGGGCTGTCAATCATCCGAGCGTTCCGGTAGGTGGCGCGCTCGGATGACATCACTGGATGGATGGATGGATGGATGGATGGATGGATGGATGGATGGATGGATGGATGGATGGATGGATTGACTAAAGTTCATAAAGTTCATAAAGACAAATAATCAACCACTTAAGCAGAGGAAACAGTACACTGAATCGTAGATTTGGAAGGTACTTGCAGTCCACCCCCTGCCTGTAACAGGAAATCCCCCGTAAGCACAGCATGCATAATAAGGCATGCAAGAGGAAGTGAGCAGGGAGCACATAGCTTAAATCCTTCAAGCTCCGCCTCTGCTCTCAGCTGGCAGCCAATCCTTCTATAGGGAAGGGGATCTCGTGTTCCTGGGCAGGACCAAACAATTCCTGAGCTAATGGCATTCACGAGCCATTATTCACGTGAATCATGATTCACGAGCTAATGGCATGAATCAGCTTTATTAATCTTGAGAAGCTGGTTTCTGTTATTTTTACCCTGTTTTAAGTAGACATTTGGAAATAATATCAGTTTAATTGCGCCGAGTAATTTAATACAGAAAACCATCACTCACGGAAGTTTTTTTGTAAACATGTTACTGTCGAAACTACCAAATGAAGCCAAAAGATATGTATAGACAGTCTTGGGGAATCGCAGCGGGGGACACTATCTTGCTCCTTCTATTCATCAAAACCAGCATGGGGGACAGGAGAAAGAGAGAGGATTTATTGTCCAAGCAGGAGACATGACATTGCAGATATAAGCAACCGTTCGTGGTGATAACTGCTCTAAAAATAATTTAGGAACCGTTATGGACCTGTTGATAAATCAGCCTCACACAATATAAAAAAGAACACACAAACAATGGTGGGGATGTAGAAGAATGAAATGTAATTTGGAGCCAAACTGTCAAGAGGATTTACAACCTTGGGCACTTTGCAGTTCCCAAAACATCTAAGTGAGTTAAACGAGGAAATTAATAACGCCCACCTGGTCGTCAAAATGGAAAGCAGATCTCTCTAAGGGCAGGGAAAAGTTTGCTTGAGGGGGTAAGACTCCTCTCTGGATCTCCTCAGTTTCCTTCCTTAGATGTAATGTAGGTAGTATAAGTATCAGGCCAGGAGTGAAGTCTTGAATCAGGGGTCTTAAATCAGGCCCCTCCTCCTCCATCAGCACTATCTTCCTGAGGTTTCAAGGGTACCATCTGGGCCAGGGATGTCAAGCTCATTTCATACAATGGGCAAAATAGCCTCCGTGGCACCTACTGAGGGCCAGAAGTGACATCATTTAGCAGGAAGTGATGCCATTAAGCAGATGATGGCCAGAAATTGTTCTCACATTAGCGGCAACTCATTAGCTGCAAATTCCAAAACAGAAAATGTGTCAGTTTTGACCATGTTTTCAAGATATGAGTGCACCCAATGGTCATGCTGAGAGACTCCAGTTATCACACAGGCCACCCAGTAGTGCTATCCAGCCGGTACGCTGGGTGGGACTTACGTTTGATCGGCAGTCCACCTGTTGCGTCACGCCGCGTTCCGCCGCGTTCCCGCACGCCCCGGCGGGCGGGAAAGCGGTGGAATGTGGCGTGATGCAACGGGCGGACTGCTGATCAAACGTAAGTCCCGCCCAGCGTACCGGCTGGATAGCACTACTGAGGCCACCCCTTCAGCAGTGCCACTTCTGCCACAGCATCACTTCACAGATAAACAGCTGAGAGGTGTCCTCCGAAGGACAGTTGGGCTCTCCCAGCACCTTGGCACTGTCTCCCTCTCTCACTCCTTGGGTCTGCATCTTCCCCCATTTCTCTCCTTCTGAGGCCTCCTTCTGTCTCTCCTTCCCAGAGTTTCAGTGGAAGCGGCACAACTTCAAGTAGCCCCATGTGGGCTGCTGCACATTTTCCCCCTTTCCCAGGTAGCTCGGCAGCAACGCCGAACCCTGGGCCTGCCTATTCCAGCCCAGGGTTAGGATTGCGCCAGATGTCAGCTTTGAGCAGGCTGTACCATTATTGGATTGGATCCGAGCCCTCTCTTGCACAGGCTTTGAAAGATTGCTGTGATCCCCAAAATGAGGACCCCATGGGGTGGTGGTGTCAACATCCACAGGTTGAAGAACACCATCATAGGTGATTGGGGATCTTATGGAGGTGTAAGGTAAAAATATTTGCCTCCCAAACCTCCTGAGTGCCCCCCACCATAGTATGCAGCAGCGATTTTCAACCTTTTTCATCTCACAGCACTGACAAGGTGCTAAATCTGTTAAGGCACACCATCAGTTTTTTTGACAATTGACAAGGCACACCATGCTGTTATTGGGGGGGGGAACCGCATCCCTCAATGGCCCTACTAATAAATGACCCTCCCCGAAACTCCTGCGGCACACCTGCAGACCATTTGTGACATACCAATGTGCCATGGCATGCTGGTTGAAAATCAATTATATACAGCAGCATTATTCAAACTGGGGGTCAGCACCCACTTGGTGGGTCATGACCTGATGTCAGGTGGGTCACAGAAAGCTGGGAGCAGCCATCTTGGAAGCTGCAGACCTTACACTTGCTATATTCCTGTTGTGAGTGTTCACAGTTTACATTTTCAAGGGAGGGTTTAAAAATGTTTTTAGTTCAGTGCTTTTACATAATATTTTGACCTAATCTTGCTTTCTGTCAGAGATGTTTCATGGTTGTGCAATTGCTGCAGTCCAAGAGTGCCCGTTTGCATTCCAGGAGTGTCATTTGATTATATGCACTTCCTGCTTGATGATGTCACTTTCCAGCTATTATATCACTTCCAGGTTAATGGCATCACTTCCGGCAGGTCCCAAACAAGTGCCATTCTAAAAAGTGGGTCCTGATCGAAACAGCTTGAGAACCACTGGTATACAGCATTTCCTGTTTAGGTGTACCTGCAAGCTGCAGTTGGAGGGTGGGGGGCGTGGGAGAAGATAGGATTGGGCTGATAGTTCTATGTCTGAAAGAATTTTTAGAATCCTAGAATCAGAGGCGAATCTAGCCTATGGCACCAGGGGGCACGAGCCCTGGGGTGCCATAAGGTGGGGGCGCCGTTGGCATGGTGCCCCGACTGCAAATTTGCGCGCCCCGGGCAGGCTGTGAAGGGATGTTGCCGCTCGTCGAAACTACACATCCCAGGATGCATCAGGAGGTGGAGGGACGAATAAGGAAGGGGCGGGGGAGAGAAAAACTTGAGAAACAGGGGGCAGAGTCCAACCGGCCTCAGTGGCGCATTTTTCCCCTATCAAGCAAAGGTAGAGACTGAAGCGGAAGGGGGTGGGGACTCGAGCCTAGCGCTACAGGGCTAAGGCTGGCCAGGGGCTTCCATCGGAGCCGAGGAACGACCTTGGTCCAGGCCGGCGAAGGAGCGGTGAAGATGCAGTTGAGGTTTGTGTTTGGAGGGGCTCCAACCCCAGCGCGCCTCCTGCGCCTCGGGTTTCAGGCCGCTTCCTCCTCCCCCTCCCTTGGGCGTGTGCTTCCGCTGCCCGCTCTAAAGATGGGGCTGCTGGCTGGGAGGGAGGCGTAAGGGCGCTTCTCGGCAGCCGTGCTGGAGTTAGCTGGTGACTCTGCCGTCCCCGTGCGCCTGTTTGCTGCCACCCATTCGTGCTTCCCCTCGGAGAGCCCCCATTGTAGGTGCTGCTCAGGGCTGGTGCTGGTGAGAGAGGGCGAGACCGGAAAAGCCGGCAGCCAGGGCAGGGAAGCCGCCGCCGTGTTCCCCCCCCAGCTGGGAGGCGCGCCAGTGTCTCCCGCTCTGGCTGCCAGTCGGGCACTTTAAAGTGCCCAACCGGCAAAACAAGGAGGCGGGGATTGGCTTCTGTCCAGAAGCCACACCCCACAACGTCATGACATCACGACGTTGTGACATCACGATGTTGCGTGCCCCTGGGTGCGGTTTCGCCCAGATATGCCTCTGCCTAGAATAGGAAAAGTGGGCTGGGTTCTATTTGCGTTCAAATCAGGAAATGCGCAACACTTTTGAGAACCTGCTGGCAATATCACCTACACAAAGCCCTTTGCGATGATTGCAACCTGCATAACAGCCCAGTTGCAGCTTGGGCAAGCCCAGTCCGTTTCAATGGACCCTGCAGGAAAGACGTCCCCCGTGTATGGGGCTGTCAAAGCTGTTATTTTCTCAAGTCAATAAAAACTTGACCTCACTGTGAAAATGACAAGGTTTCCTACCCTGACGTGCAAGAAAGATTTAGGGCGTCAGAGTAGCGCATTAATTCACCCCCCTCCTCACACTTTGCCATTGTCAGGAACTGGATATTGCTCTCACTGTGTTTGTTTAGTGGATTTCTGCTCGTTCTGTGTTTAAGTAGGAAGGTGTTGAGCGGAGCCCAAGGCAACCCAATGCTTCAGCAACACCTCTCAGAGGTGTCAAAAAACACCCTATTGAATCCTGGCCATATAATTGAGTCATTTTTTTTCTGTAATTATATGGACTTCGGAGCAAAAGAAGGCAGCTTTTGTTCATTGGCTTAACTTTTCCGGTGGGGAGTGTAAGAGAAAGGAGCCATAAAGGATTCCAATTATAGAGCCCCATTGTAGAATTGATTGCAACAAGAAGGAACATCTATTGTTTTATTCGGAGTTAAAGTAAATATGTAGGATACTTTTCCCCCCAGAAAAAAATTGCTGGTTCTGTAGGAACAGCCTTTTATAGAAATGCATTGCAAATCTCTTTTCTTTGAAACCCACTTAAAAAGAGGGGAAATATCAAATGGAAATAATTTCTCTTTTTTCCTTCCTATCACTAAAATTCCTTTAAACTTGCTGATTGAAACTATTTGCTAAAACTCTATTCTAGGCTGGCTTGTTGCACAAGGCAGTTACAAAAATAACTTTTTTTTATTTTTGCATGGGTAACCTCAAGATAATTCACATATAGCATGTGTGGTACATTTTCCTCAGTCTGACAGTATAGCGCCTCCCCTCAGAGGCAGATCTAAGGGAGGGCAAAGCTCTAAGTTTTGCAAGAAGCCTTACTTTGCAGTGGAAATCACTCCTCTCCTGCACCGTTTTAGCCAATCCTCATTGGGAAAAGCAACATCTTGGCGTTGCTTACTGGCTACAGCAGCAAGGGAGAGGAGGGATTTACATGACAGGGTAAGGCTTCTTGCAACACTTAGAGCTTTGCCCTCCCGGTAGATCCGCTTCTGCCTCCCCTCCAAAAGCAGGCATGACCTAGACCAAACTTCATTCTTGTTGGAGCTTAATAAAATACAATATATCTATACACAAAAATGGATGACATGGCATGTGAACCAGTAGCATAGCTCCTGTGGTATTCAAATGTTTTAGACTGGGACCCACTTTTTAGAATGGCACTCATGTCGGGAGCCACCGGAAGTGATGTCATTAACCTGGAAGTGATGTTGCAGGAAGTGACATCATCAAGCAGGAAATGCTGTGATTGTAACATAATGAAATGACACCCCTGAAATGCAAATTGGTATTATTGGACTGCAGCAGTTGTACAACCATGAAACATCCCTGACAGAAAGCAAGACTAGGACAAAAGTAAGGTCTGCAGTTTCCAAGATGGCTGCTCCCAGCTTTCTGCGACCCACCTGATATCAGGTCGTGACCCACCAAGTGGGTCCCAACCAGTGGAGTCATCCTCAAACGACGTTTCGGAATGCTAGGCGGGACTTACCTCCTGTTTGGCTGCCCGTTCGTGATGTGTCGCTGCCTGCCCACCCGCCATGCGGGCACCCCTGGCTTTGGAGGGGGTGCCCGCTTGCCTGGGGGGCATGCTGGGTGCCTGGGCAAGCAGCAGAGGGGCGCACCAACTGGAGGGAGCCTGCGCAGCGGGTGGGCAGGCAGCAACACGTCACGGACAGCCTGTCAATCAAGCGGTAAGTCCTGCCTAGCGTTCCGGAACTTAATTTGAGGATGACATTGCTGGTCCCAACCCACAGTTTGAATAACACTGGCATAGCTACAGGGCAGCCAACAAGATTAATACTGCAGGCACCACAATATGCTGTGTAAGCGACCACTTCCACTGGCCATCACAGCCGTTCTGGGCTGCGATGGCAACAGGCTGCACATTGCAGTTGCTGCCTGGAATGGCTCTGAAGGTATGTAGGAGGAGCTGCTTACACAAGAGCTTTTATTTCAGTGACTTCCCAGTTCATTCAAAGAAGATCCCTGTTTCACAGAAAGCACCTCTGCATAAGAGGTCACCTCATGTCACCTTTCTTCTGCCTTGATGTAGCTGATTTCTTCTACCAGGGGTGTAGCTGATGAAAGTGTAGCCCAGTGCAGCGGGCAAAATGTTGCCCCAGAAGTGATGTCATAACAGGAAGTGATGTCACAATTTTTTGTTTTCTCTGGTTTTTTGGCCATAACTTTTAATTGAGTGACGATACTACACTCCAGTTTGTTTCAGTGCATTCTGCATGAAATTCCACATCGAATGATATATAACATGACAGTATTATTCGTAATAAACATGACTTTAACCAACTGCAATTTTTACATGACAGTTGGATTTTTGTTTTCAAGGTTTTTGGCCTTGAAAAAGGTTTTTGATAGAGTAAAGGTATTACGCTCTGGTTTGTTTCATTGCATTCTGCAATTAAATTTCCTTTCCAATGATATATAACTTGATGGTGGTATTTGTAATTACCAAGGTTTTCACAATTTTGGCCACTAGTGAAGCTCAGCTTGTTGCCCCCCTAAAGCTTGTTGCCTGGTGCAATTGCACGCCTCTGATCCCAACAACAAGGGAAATGGCATCTTTTTATATAAGATCTAGCATCCTGTTTCCAGCCAAAAGCAAGTCATGTGCTCGTTGCTTTTGGTTGGTTGGTTGGTTGGTTGGTTGGTTGGGTCATCCCCCACATGTCCCGTGTGGACTAACTCAGAACCAGGTGAGACCTGTTAAAATAAAAGGAAAAAGGCCACATTGCTAACTTGGTACTTTTGGGAATCAAGGCAAGTCAATGGGTTTCACCCATTGAAACCTCCACCCAATAATATGCCTCATTTGAGTATGTCACAGGACCTGATGTCACAGGATCTGATCCCAGGTTTGTTGAGCTTCCAAAATACCTTCCGCAAAGGGCCCCAAAGCAGATATAGGGAGCTGCCATTTGGGAGCAAATGCCTTCAGAAGAAGAAGCCAGAAACAACACATACCCTAGATCATGACCCTGCTGATATCCCAGGAGACAATGGGACAGTATAAAGCTGCCTAGCAGTTGCAGGTGTAACACTTTGTTCTGCATAATTTCCTGTGACTCTGGGCTTAGCTGGATAGGTATTCTGCTCTTTGGAATACCAGCTCGACAACTTCCTAGCCTGCTAGCAACACAGGATTCAAGTTGGTGAAATAGCACAATCACCTGCATCTAGTAGTCAGACGTCTTCCACCTTTGGAGACTTCCCATTCCTTCACGTACCTGTATATATAGATTTCCCTTTACATAGTTTAAGTAATTATTAAAATTAAAAAAATTTAATTTTTGCAAAAAATAAATATGCAAAAAATATATTGCAAAAAATAAATGTTTTTTTTGCAAAAAAATATTGCAACACTGCAAAAAAATAAATATGATTCACCAGTTAATTACATCCAGAATAAAAAGGGTGTCATTAACTTAGTGCTATTTAGAGATATATGGTCTAATCCTATCTAACCACTTCCTTACTGCAAAAGAGGGAGATCACCCACAACATAGCTCTGGTGGACAAGAGGCATCTGTGTTCTCTCTTCCTGCAATCCTTAAACCTACTTTCCCAGCAACTGAAGTTCTGGACCATTGCCACGTGAGTATGCTGGGAAAAGCTGCTGAGAGATTTCCGTTGTAAATGTTGTATTAATGATCATAGCCACGTTGGCTTAGAGCACAATCCTAAACTGGAGTTAGGCCGACATAAGATAAGCCAGCAAAGTTTGGCCAGCACAAGGGCCACCATAAAGCGTGTTTGGACTGCTCTCTGAGTCAGGGAGGATGGAGCACTTCTGTGTGCTGGCCTCTCTGACTCCAAGAGTGGTCCAGACATACTTTACGTCGTCCCTTGTGCTGGCCACACTTTGCTGGCTTAGTTTATGCTGGCCTAACTCAGTTTAGGATTGTGCCCTCAGAGGCATAACTACAGATGGGCAGCTTGGTAAGTACTGCAGGTGCTGCAATGCGCGGTGTAAGAGTTCCCTCGCACTCGCTGTCGGAGTTGTTCTGGGTAGTGACGGCAATGCTCAGGACGTGCTGTTTGGTTCGGGGAGTGCATGTGCGTTGCCGGCACTGTCCAGAATGGCTCCAACAGCAAGTGGGAGGGAACCCTTACACCGCGCGTTGCAGCGCCTGCAGTACTTACTGTTTTGCTCCCTTTGGATATTCTACAGACCTAGAGCAATAATATGGATAATCCTGCCCCTTATAACCATTGGCAACCTAGTTCCACTGCAGTGTTTCCCAGACTTACATATATCCCTGCATTGGCCCCCTTCTCCAGGATTATGTATTACATCCTTCCTGCATGATGTAGTGAAAGCCGATGCAAAGATTTTTTTCCCTTGTACTGCTTGAATTCTGGGTCATCCAATTAAATTGCTTGATATAAACTCAGGGCAGGCATAAGAAAATACAGGTGTGCCCCAGTATCCACTGATTCGGTATCCACAGATACCATGGATTCAGGGATGCCTATTAAAAAGTTTTTTAAAAGGTAAAGGTTTCCCCACGACCGAATGGTCTAGTCATGACCGACTGTAGGGGGCGGTGCTCATCTTTGTTTCTAAGCCTGTAGAGCTGGTTTTTGTCCGAGGACAAGCTTCCGTGGTCATGTGGCCAGCATGACTATACGCCATAGCGCATGGAACGCCATTACCTTCCCACCAAAATGGTACCTATTTATCTACTTGCTTTTTTACGTGCTTTCGAACTGCTAGGTTGGCAGGAGCTGGGACAAGCAACAGGAGCTCACTCTGTCATGTGGTCTCGAACTCCCAACCTTCCATTAAACAAATCTCTTTTTTTAAACCTTGTTGCAGCACAGCCACTGATGTTCCCCTATCTTTAAAAAAGGCATCCCCAATCTCCATGGTTTCAGGTATCCATGGTGGGATTCGGAACAGAACCCCAGCAGATATTGGTGCATGCCTATACTGCTTTGTACCACGCACAATTAATTCATGGAATTTGCTACAAAAAGTATGTGTGTTGGAACAGTCTAAGGTTGCTGACATCCAAGTTTATTAAGCTTCCTTAGAAATCCAACATACCAATGTTATGAGCATCTGCTCTTCCTTAGGGACATTTGCTTAAACAAGGCAATATTTATACTTGTATTGCTAGCAATAATGGAAAAGAAACCTGGTTATCTTCTAATAGTTGTCTCAAGAAGACATTCCAATACTCCTACATCACATTAGCTCCACTCTGCCGATATGGAAATGTGGTTGGGGGTATGTGGTAACTTCCGAATGGAATTAGTATAAAAAGTTTGGATTTACTTTTGGGGGAGAGGTAGAGGGCAAGAGGATCAAGAGAAGACCTGGAGTAAGACCGGCAGGCTGGCAAAGTTTGGCTGGCACAAGGGACACCGTAAAGCATGTTTGGACCACTCTCGGAGTCAGAGAGGCCAGCCCACAGACGTGCACCATCCTCCCTGACTCCGAGAATGGTCCAAATGTGCTTTTCGGTGTCCCTTGTGCCAGTCAAACTTTGTTGGTCTAACTGTGCTGGCCCAACTCCAGGTTAGGATTGTGCTCTAACCTGGATTGTGCTCAGGTTAGGATTGTGCTCTAGCAGATTAGGATTGTACTCATCCCCAGTCTCCATGGTTTCAGGTATCCATGGTGGGATTCGGAACAGGACCCCAGCAGATGTTGGTGCATGCCTATACTGCTTTGTACCACGCACAATTAATTCATTGAATTTGCTACAAAAAGTATGTTTGTTGGAACAGTCAAGGCCTAAAGAGCCAAGATGGTGTCCTGTAGTGGTTTGGGAATTATACCAGGAAATCCAGGTTCAAATCCCCACTCAATCGTGAAGCTTCCTGGGTGACCTTGGGCCAGTCACTATTAGCCGCACCTATCTCACAGGAGTGTTGTGAGGACCAAAGGCGGGGCTATGTACAGCCCCCTGAGCTCCTTGGAGGAAGGGTGGTGTAAAAATGTGAAAATTAGAAATAAATACATCCCTGCCTATGGAAGCACAGTATTTAACTGGATGGAGACAGGAATGGATTGGGTTGGTTGTGGAACAGGAATGCAACATGAAAGCCAGAGATACTCTGAAAAGATTGGCAAACCTTTAAAGCAGTATTCTTCAACCTGTGGGATGGGACCCCACTGGGGTCGCAAAGCCTCCCTTTGGGGGTTGCAGCAAACTTTCCAAGCTCGTGAAAGAGCCGGTTAATATCCAATAATGGTACTGCCTTATCAAAACTGAGCTCTTGCTACAACCCTGCTGTCTTGTACTGCAGCTCCTAAGGCCAGCCTTTCTTAGGCTGCTACCTGGGTTGTTGTAAAGCTGCAAGAGGTAGGGGGAAATAGGACAGGCGGAGACAGAGGGTGGGCAGTGATGGGGCAGGTCAGGTCCTGGGAGGGAGAGGGGATCGGCGGTGTGTCCCCAGTCCCATACTTCAGTTATTTTTTTATTTAATGGGGTCGCGGCCAGCGTTGTCGTTCAGCTGGAACGCTGGGCGGGAGAAACGGGTGAGCGGCAGCCCACCCGTTGCGTTCCGGTCCGTTTTGCCGTCTTCCCCGCCCCCTCCCGCCCAGCGTTCCGGCTGAATGACAATGCTGGTCGCGGCATGAAAAAGGTTGGAGGCCACTGTTTTAAAGGATGGCTTTGCACCAGGCAGGTACTAGGTTGTGCTGGGCCCTGAGGCCTGCTGCCCAGTTTACCTGGCAGACTGATGGGCTAATGGAGGCAGCCCTGTCCTCTCTCACTCTCAGTGGATCGAAGAGGAGGGAGTGATGTGTTCTCAAGGTTTCCCAGTGACAATGCAATCCGAGGAGCAAGTCCGTTGGTTGCTGCCCATGTTGTGACTGCTTCCTGTAGGCTGGGTCCGTTCCTGCATTGGTTCTTGTGTGGGGATATGCCATCAATCCCTACCTAATAAGGTCCTATATACGGCAGCACCTCTAGTTTCACCAATTAAGGGTGCCATCCTCCCTGACTCTGAGGGCGCAATCCTAAGCAGCGCCAGACTGGCAAGGCCAATGGGCCAGTGCCATATCCAACGCAGCTTAGGAGAGGCTGGAGCCTCCCAGCAGCAAGGGAGCATGCGCTCCCTTACTGAAGGGGAGGCTCCAGCCTTGCGCCTGCTAAATAGCAGGTGAAGATCCGAGGAGACTGTGCAGCCCAAATCCCAAGCCTGTACTCTCTCCGCCTTCTCCCTCCTGCTGCCAATCCCATTGCCGCCTCCGCACGGAGGCTTCCTCGCGCCGGCTGGCTTCAGCTGACGCAAGAGAGGCTCAGCGCGGGTGCAACAGGGCCGGTGCTGCCTGCAGCGCCTGTCAGCGGTGTTATTCTGCCGGAACGCTGGGCAGGACATCCGGGTGATTGACAGACCACCCGTCGCGTTCTGCAGCGTTACGCCATTTGCATAACCAATTACGCTGCTTGCGTACGTTAGGCAAACGGCGGAACGCTGCGGAACGCGATGGGCGGGCTGTTGATCACCCGGATGTCCTGCCCAGCATTCCGGCAGAATAACACCGCTGGCACCGGTCCTGTTGTTCGAGCGGCAATGTGGGGGTGCCGATTGGCGCCCCCCGCATCGGCGCTCCACCCCTTGCGTCGACGCTATGACGTATTGTCAACGCAAGGGGCTCAATAGGATTGCCTTGTGAGAGTGGTCCAAACATGTTTTACGGTGGCCCTTGTGCTGACCTAACCGTGCTGGCCTAACTCCAGGTCGGGATTGTGCCCTAAAAGTTCTAATGACCTCTGCTGTTCTGTCTACATTGCAGGTCTCCAGACTTTGGCTACCTGGGGTGTTTGACACTTCTGTCACGTTCAGGACGTGCAGAAAGCACCTTGGTGATGTAGACTTAGCAAAATCATTATTCTCAGTGAGTTACTATCAGTTTAGGTGTCAGAGAAGGCTAACAAAGTGGCAGACAAATATATATGAGGTGCCAAGACAGCAATGAAGCAGCAAAGGAACATGGCGCATTGAGTTCACTAGTTGGTGATGCCTGCAGCATTTGGCTTGTGGTAGTAGCTTAACGTTTCCACCTCCGCTCTAGTTTTGCAATCACCTGAATGGTTTGCTGTGAGCAGAAACCATCATTCTGTCTGCCTCCTCTCAGGGAGCAATCCCAACCTGGAGTTAGGCTGGCACAGTTAGGTCAGCAAAGTTTGGCCAGCACAAGGGACACCATAAAGTATGTTTGACCACAGACGTATGCCATTCTCCCTGACTCCAAGAGTGGTCCAAATGTTCTTTACGGTGTCCCTGGTGCCAGCCAAACTTTGCTGGCCTAACTTTGCTGGCCTCCAGGTTAGGATTGCACCCTCAGTTGTGGGAATATTTGCGGTCTGGCCTGCTGAGAGAGCAAGCGAGTGGAGTGTCTGGGCTGAGAGACAGATAAATAGATACAATGTGATGCGCAAGTGGCCTCTCCCCCTCCCCTTTGGAGCCATTCTGAGTGGCTAGAGCAAAATGGAGGAGATGCCTCTGTCTTGCTCTAGCCACCTGAAATGGCTCTGAAGGGGAAGGAGAGGGACTGCTTGCATGGTGTGTTGAGATGCCATGGAAAACTATAACCCCTACTCCAGCTATCTTACTGGAACACCACTCAAGCTATGCTAGGAGAGAGAGAGAGAGAGAGAGAGAGAGAGAGAGAGAGAGAGAGAGAGTACTCTAGACTTGGTTCTTTTTTTTAGCTTGGCCCCTGCGGCTCACTTTTTGGCCAGGTGACTGGAAGAGGAAGTGGGCAGTTGGGGTAGGCAGGCAATGGGTGTCTGTGGACAGTAGTTTAGCTAGGGGCAGGGACGAATGGAGGCCCAAGCGCGCCCATGGCGGGGAGATGAAACCGCACCCCCAGCACGTCACCCTGCCCCCCGTGCGTCATCCAGCCATGCCTCCTTGTACCCGGAATAGCTCCATTTTGGAGTGAAACGGAAGTAAGGGAGGGTGGATAGTCCAAACAGCGCGCGGGTTTATCCGCAGACTCTGCGTAATGGCGCCCCGCTGCCCGGCTGCTGTCCGGCGCCCATGGCTCGCTCCTACACCCTTCCTCCGCCTCTGGCTAGGGGGCAGCATGGAAAGTACAGTAGGCATTGCAATGCACCGTGTAAGCAGCCTCTCTCCCTTGCTGTCAGAGTCATTCAGGACAGCGGTGGCAATGTCTGTGCATTGCTGTCAATGCCCCAAATGACTCTTAATACGGAGGGGGTGTCTGCAGTGTCTGATGTACTTACAGTGCTTCCCTATGGTTACATTATCTGTGTGGGGCACTCTGCAGGCTTGCTGCCACAGCATCCTACTAGCCCACTGCCAGAGCCCTCTGCCTGAGATGGCCACTTGCCTCATGGGCAAAATGATTTGGACTGCATTAAACCTAAACCTATACTGTGTTGGATTGGTCACTGAATGCAGATATACTAATTTAATTTCAGTATTTCCTCAATTGAAAAATAAATCACATAGGGATGATGTGACTTGCTTGGAGGTAAATCCTACAAGTTTTTAATGTTGCTGTGGTGGTTTATGAGCCAGTGCTTTGAAACTGTGGGTGGGGTGGGGAGAAAGAATGCCATGGGCTTTATCAGTGGCATGCCTTGCGGTGGGTTTCTGCGGGTCACAGGGTTTATCAGTGGCATGCCTTGCCCCTGGCACGTTCTGGGGGTCACAGGGGCTGGAGTGGCAGCAGAGCCTCCACTGTCATTCACTCGCTCTCGCGCCTGCTTGCACCACTGCAAGTGCGAAGGCGAGCAGCATTCGGGCAACCCGTTTGCCCTGGCATTCCAACCCTCTAAATGGAGCATGGCATGTAGGGGGTAGTGCTGGGGGGCAGAGAGCATCGACCTCGGCTGGTTCTGCCACTGCCCTTTATCAAATTATAAGAGAAAGTCTGGCAAAGTCTGATAATCTTATACTATGGTCATTTCAATGGAGAAATGAGTTGCTGGGTTCTGGGAGATTTGTTTTCAAGCAGCTGACAAGAGGGAGGGCGGGAGACTGGGATCATCAAAGGGCTCCAGAGCGATGCTGTTTATTGTCAGTTCAGCGTGTGCCTTAACCACACTATTTCAAGGAACAGTCAAAATGATAATGAAGTTCTTCCTCAGGTCTGCAACACCCATAAATAATAAGAAAAGACCACAGGATTCTGTACTTGCAATTTCCTATAAACTACAAACTTTCCCTTCCCTCTTCCAGGCTCTTGTGGTTTTTTTCAACCTTTCAGAATCATCTCTGTGTATCGCCAACCCACAATTGCGAGGGAAAGGATGCAGGCATCTTGTTGTCTTGTGCTCCCTGAGGCATCTGGTGGGCCACTGCAAGATACAGGGAGCTGGACTAGATGGGCCTTTGGCCTGATCCAGTGGGGCTGTCCCTATGAGTATGTGTCTGAAGGGGCGCATCTGGTTCTGGTGGCTGTCAAAGAGAAATGTTTTGGAGTATCTTGACTAGCCACCAATGTGTTTACCTCAGAATTTACCTCAGAATGCCAGGTGCAAGGGAGTGACAACAGGATGCCGACATCTTGTCTTGTGTGCTCCCTGAGGCATCTGGTGGGCCACTGTGAGATAGGGAAGCTGGACTAGATGGGCCTTTGGCCTGATCCAGCAGGGCTCTTCTTATGTTCTTATTCCAAAATGAGAGGTTTTATGGACAAGTGCATCAGCCTAATCCTTCCTGATAGAATCTCTGGCCATCTTAGTCCTGAAGTACTATCTATGGATTACCTATGTCTGGCTTGCAGGTAACATTGATGCTGTTTGAAAGTTTGAAGTTCTTTTAACTAAGGTTTGAGCAAACTCCTTGCTCCATTACTGCACGTTTACAGGAACACCAAACATAATTTTCAAAAAATAAAAATAGAAATAATTGCCATGCTGTCCAGCCCATGCAATTCCATGAAAAAGTTCAATTTCTCCTGGGTTGACGTACGTCATAGATTACTGTTCGAGAAAATACATTTATGAGATTGACACTCTCTCTTAAAAGGAAACATTTGGTGAATTTGTTAGTCACAGCAAGCGAAATTAGGGATGGCATTATCAAAAATAATCCGTATAATCAAGAAAAGATGGTTAAACTGTTACTTTGCAACCCACTCATATGAAAGTCAGTACCTCCACCTAAATAAACCTGACTAGTTTCATAATGTGGCTGGAGACCAACCAATTCAATAATGTTTTGTTTTATATTAGAATTCAAATAGCAAATTATCCAAGGTTGCCCCAACTTATAATTCCAATAAGGGTGATGTTACTGTTTATGTCATAAGTAATTGATTCTAAATTCAGTGACTTCTTTTTGCAAAAGTAAAAGTGAACAATGCAGGGAAATATTATGACACACAGAGGCGGATCTACAGGGAGGGCAAAGCTCTAAGTGTTGCAAGAAGCCTTACCCTGCCATGTAAATCCCTCCTCTCCCTTGCTGCTGTAGCCAGTAAGCAATGCCAAGATGTTGCTTTTCCCTGTGAGGATTGGCTAAAACGGTGCAGGGGAGGAGTGATTTCCACTGCAAGGTAAGGCTTCTTGCAAAACTTAGAGCTTTGCCCTCCCTTAGATCTGCCTTTGATGACACATCGGAGAGGGTTTTTTTTAAAAAAACAAACAGGGAGGAGTCAAATGATTGATGGGCGGAGAGCTAGCCTGTGACGCAGGGTCAGTGTCACATGTAGTACAGTTTCCACAGGGGTGACATTCCTGCGAAATGATGGGTATTCCAAAAACAGGTAATGAAAACCAGCTGTCCCATAGAAAACAATGTGATTGACAAATGTTAGGGGAACAGTGAATGAGCACTAACACTGAAGAATAGCAATTGCAGAGGCAGGCTGCTGGAAACAAGGCTGCTTTTTATAACAATGTTTTTCCAGTAACAAATTAGGGAATCGGTAAGTTTTACATCTCCTCCATTCTTACCCAGCTTCAGAAAAATCTTGTACTCAATACGTATTGTAGATATGTGGGGGTGGGTGGGGATGGAGGTACATGGTGCAAGAAATTGGCTTCCCTTATTTTGTACAAGCAATGCTGGAGTCAACTACAGCTTTTCCAGCTTGAGATCTTTCATCCATATCATTTCCTCCAAGGTATAATAACCTGCAGTATATGCTGTCTCAATGTCCAGCCATCTATTCTGGCTTGATAATTCAGCCATAAGAAATATAAAGCACAATTGGGCCGCTTCGTAATAATACAGTTGGAGACTAGGTGCATTGAAACATTCCTTCTTAACTGGTCTGTGGGACACTTTCATTTGGAGGGGGGCTGCTTATACAGATCAAACAGTTATTGCCATTCTTGGATCATTTTCTTGGGGATTAGCACTGGCAGTTTGTAGGTGAAATAATATTTTAGAAAGAAACCATCATTTTCAATGCTTGAATTTCCATAAGCGATGGCAAATTAATTTTTTGGTTATATTCATGCAGATACTGTTTCACAGAGAGCGAATACATTTGGCATGGTGATTTTCAATCAATTTTGTACTATTAACTATAATATAAACACTAAATGTATCCTCATGTCCTGAACTCGTGTAACCCAGCTGGTTGTTGGGGATGTTATTATGCAAAAGCTGGACTATGGAGATGGTTCTTGCGCATTTCCCTTGCTCATTTTGTAAACAATGCTTCTTGCGCATTTCCCTTGCTCATTTTGTTACAATGCTTTTGGCAGCCCAAACCTAAGCTTGGAGGCTCCTGGAAGAGCAGCTGGGCCAAATGGCGACCTCTGCATCCTGAGGCTGCCGAAGCCACCCCAGTGGTTTCCTTGGGGAGTGTTCCAATCCATGGCGTCATGCAGCCGGAATGCTAGGTGGGAGGAACGGGTGAGTGGCAGCCCGCCCATTGCGTACCGCTCCGTTTCGCCGTCTTCCCCGCCCCTGCGGGGGTGGAGAAGACGGCGAAACGGAGCGGCACGCAACAGGCGGGCTGCCGCTCACCTGTTCCTCCCGCCCAGCGTTCCGGCTGCATGACGCTGCTGGTTCCAATCCTTACTGCAAGTAATGCTGCTGTGGTGCCAATGGGTCTCCGCAGCTCTGTGCCCGTTTGAATGGATGCAGAGCCGAGAACATCCTGTTTCAGGCCACCTGGCTCATGCAGGAAGTTAGCATTCAGTGGCACAGGCTGCCACCTTCCCCACCCCCTTGCAAGGCAGATCCTCCCCTTCCTCTGCCCTGTTCCAGCCATCCCCCGCCTCCCCCTGCCCCGCTAATGCTTACCGGAAAACGGCACTGTGGGGGCACAGGTCAGTCACTATGGGGGGTGCTGAGGGTCAGCACCAATTGGTGCTGGCACAGCACCAGCACTCCCTCTTCACCGGGTGCGATAAAACATGCTTTACGACACCTGGACCCAACGCTGAGCTGCAGTGCCTGTGCTACAAGCCCATAGGACTGGGCAGTCAAAGATCTTATTTTGACCATTGATTCAAGGGAAATCCAATATTTGCTGTTGTAGTAGGACATAAGGTATGGTGAACACACTGTCAACTCATATGGTCCCAAAGAGAAAGGTCGAAGTCAGGGTTTCTATTCATGCCCATATACACTATACTGTATACACTTCAAAACTTGTTGAATCTTGAGTCTATAGAGCTGATTCTCCTCTATTCATGACTGGTGTCCTGGGTGCATGATTGCGCAGTGGTCCACTGCAGAGATTGGGATGTCTTGTTGATTTCCTTAGGACTGGCCCAAGATGTCCTGATGCCTGAAAAACCGTGTAAAATGCTGTTCCCATACTGGATGATGCCTCAGCCTCTGCTCCTCTCATTCTCCTCCACATTTTCTCTTCCTCTCTGCCCCCCTTTTATTTTTCCAATCCAGGAGTGGAAGGAGAAGGAGGAGCAGTGGAGGAAAGCAGGGAACAGAAACGAGCGCTCTCTACCAATCAGTTGGCCTCGTCCATGGGACGGCCCTGGACTTCCTTGTCTTATGGAGCCCGTTTGCCCTGCAATACAAATTACTTACCCTTGGATAACATGGAACTTGTATTCAGGCAAGAGTGAGGCCTGGATAGCATAAGAGGTAGCATCTTTTTTTCATATTGACATGTTGCACTGCCAGTGCATCCATGCCAAGGAGGTGAGCAAACATGGAAGGAAGATCATGAATTCCAGTCTTGCATTCCAGAATGGAAAAATCACAAGATATCAGCCCAATGAACATTTTGAAGTCATGCAACACAATCCTATGCACATATGTATGCCGAAGTAAGTCACACTGTTTCCAGTGGGGCTTAAACAAGCATGCTTAAGATAGCAGTTTGAGTGATTAATGTACTGTGGTCTGACAGATACTCCCTGATGAAGAACGACTGAACTCAAAATGTATCAGGATGTGGTAATTACACTGGGAAATAAAGTAATTGGGCATTTGCAGTTTTATCCTGTTTGATGTACTATTTAGATATTTTTGCAAGCATTTTTATTATCTCCTTTCGGGCTCCCCTCTGGTCTGCCTTTCCATCGCACTGCACGATCTATCAATTTTTGCTTCATCTATGATTTGAATAATTAGGGGAAACAGGAATATGACAAGAAAGGCTCTGTGAGTTTAAGGCAGTAAAGATAAGAAAGATGAGATCTATGTGCCATGAAAATTGCAATCTTTAATGCTGGGCGAAGATGATTGATGCTCAGACTTAATTCATGAAGTATTCGTTTTAAAAAAAACACCACAGCAATGATATTGTACAGCTCTACAGAGTGCTTTGTATTTTCTTTGATCTCTGCAAGGCAGGTCAACTTGATAGAACCTTGCATGCTTTTTATATAGAACTGTGCAAGGTTGACAGTGACCCTTTGCATGAAGGCAATTAACATATCTTTAAAAAGCAGGAGCCTCGGAATAAAATGGCAGCTACGGATTGCCAAATGTGGTCATAGGACTGCTTTAAGGTATGGTAAGGAATTGGCACATTGCAAGGAGGAAAAAGGCATCCTTTCAGTTCAACCACCAGACCACACCTCCTTCCCAGCTGTTAGTATTGCACTGCTAAATAACGTACAACTGCAGTGGGCCCTATCTACACAACCCTATATCATCTACCTCAGTGGCATTCAAACGTTTTTTACGTTTGAATGCCACATTTTAGACTGGGACCCAAGGCACTCGGGTTGGCACACACCGGAAGTGATGTCATTAACCTGGAAGTGATGTTGTGGCAGGAAGTGACATCATCAAGAAGGAAGTGCTGTCATTGTAACATAATAAAACGACACTCCTGAAATGAAAATTGGCATTCTTGGACTGCAGCAGTTGTATGACCATGAAACATACCTGACAGAAAGCAGAATTAGGACAAAATATTATGTAAAAGCACTGAACTAAATTTTTTTTAAAAAAAACCTCACTTGAAAATTCAATCCGTTAAAACTCACAAAAGGACAAAGGCAGATCTAAGGGAGGGCAAAGCTCTAAGTTTTGCAAGAAGCCTTACCTTGCAGTGGAAATCACTCCTCTCCTGCACCGTTCTAGCCAATCCTCTCAGGGAAAAGCAACATCTTGGCATTGCTTACTGGCTACAGCAGCAAGAGAGAGGAGGGATTTACATGACAGGGTAAGGCTTCTTGCAACACTTAGAACTTTGCCTTCCCTTAGATCTGCCCCTGCAAAAGGAATCTAGCTATTGTAAGGTTTGCAGTTTCCAAGATGGGTGCTCTTGCAAGCAGCTTTCCGCAACCCGCCTGACATCAGGTCGCAGCCCACCAAGTGGGTCCTGACCCACAGTTTGAATAACACTGATCTACCTAATATACTTTTAAAGTATTTAAAATTGACAAAAATGACAACTTGGAATGAGAATGTAGAATAAAAACACATAACATCGTAATTTGCTATTTTAATCAAGAAATTTTGGGAAAAACACCACCAAAAACACGCCCCCCCCAACCTTAGCATGAAGTGTGTGTTCCGTCAGCTTTGCTGTCTGACAGAAGATGGTGAGAATTAGGCTGCAGATCACTTTTGAATTGCGATTTTCTTTGGAAAAAGAGGGCAAAGGAAAGATCTAAATAAGCGCATCTCCCTGTGGACCACAGTTGAGTTCTGGCTGGGCCCCTCCCCCATAGCCGCTATTTAATTTAGCAAGCACACAGGAACAAACTGCATGTTTAAGGAAATGTGTAATTTCATCCTTGCAGATCAGCATCATACCGAGTTGAGCTGCAGTATCCAAAGCACCTATCTTCTTTGCACTGTATAATTTTACAGGCACCCATAACATTCTTAAGACACAGGAAAGGAGGTCCTTGATCTCCTTCTTGATGGGAAGTAAAGGTAACATCTTGAATATTTTTTCTTTGATCAAATGGCATCTTAGGCTGTACAGAATTTTTTTAAATCTATCTCATGAAATAACTCATCTGCGTTCCGTTATTGTTGGCTGTACAAAGTTGATTAAAGACATTGCGTTCCAGATTAGCCATAAAGATTTGGCTCGTTGCAGGAATAGGCAATTTCCTGGCATCTTTTTTACTAGCAGTCATCGACTTCGCAAAAATTCTTTGCACCTCCTCCCAGTGCTTCAGAGCCACCAGCACAAATGGCTGGAGGCTCTGTGTGTGAGCCAGTGGATCACTGGATGCTCTGCCAAGGCAGGTAAAGTGGTGGCCGGAGTGGTTCAGGGATGGGTTTGGGGTGGGAACTGGAAGGAACCCCTTTTTCCCAGCCTGACATGCCCATGAAGCTCCTCAGACATATGCCAGCCAAATATTTGGTACAGACGACCCATTGGAGCCAGCTCCCACTGGAGTTTATGGAGAGGTAAGTATACATGTTTATCCTGGGCCATCTAATCACTCCCCCACTATTTCATGCAGTGCCCCACTGGTGCACTGTTGTGCGCAGACTGGTGGGGAATTAGATTAGGCTATAAGCAGTGCAGACTTGGCCCCGTGCATTGCTTGGCCAAATCTCCCCGTGCCCGGAATGGCAAATAACATATGGGTGAACACTAGAGTGGTTTACTGTCGCACGTGATGTGGCACAAGATACATCACCCATAAGAACATAGAAGAGCCCTGCTGGATCAGGCCAAAGGCCCATCTAGTCCAGCTTCCTGTATCTAGTCCAGCTTCTGGTGGCCCACCCAATGCCTCAGGAAGCACACAAGAAGATGCCTGCATCCTGTTGCTACTCCACCTCCTGTGGCAAGGAGTTCCCACCCAATTCCCACCTTCTACCTTGTGCTTAAAGTTCTGCACTGGCTCCACTTATTTTCCAGTCACTGTTCAGTTACACGTTGTGTAGTTTTTCGTTCTCCTAGATTAAATCAATATACACAATTGCCTAGTCCAAAATTAACTTTTCATTGGAAAACTGCCAACTGAGTTGCTTTAGAGCTCTTTTTGACAGCTATAAAATTGAATCAGTATAGCATAAAACAGTCTGGGGCATAAAATTACATTCCTTGTTTGTTGTTCTCCCTTCTGCCCTGCCTTGTCCCCTTATTTAAGCCTTCCTAGAGGTTAACAGAAATTAATTGCAATGGAATGGCTTCAAAGTATTAAGTGTAGGAATAATACTTGTAAGTATAGGGTGTTAGGAATAGTCTATTTATTGGTACTGTGAAATACAATATAACAATGTTATTGGGAAAAAGTTGCCAAAAATCTCTTTACTGGCTAGCAGAGAAGCACAATAAAAACTACTTTTAGTGCACATAGTGCTCTCGCTAGTTAAATCTTGAACCCTAGTGGGAGGGAAAACTGCAAAAAGCTTCACAGGAAGGGTGCACATGTGACACTTAAAGTGACACTAACGTGGGTTGTTGTTGTATTTTTGCATCAATACAAGCATGTGAAGATGGGCCAGGCTCAAAAGTATCTTAAAAAATTTAAAAAGTAACTTTAATCCCAACACATTTTGCAGCTATTGGAAGAACTTGTAGCATATGGAATATGGTCCATTAATGGACTTGTATGTATGTACTAGCTTTTTGTTACCCGGCGTTGCCCGGGTAACAAAATGATCTTCCAGAGTTTATGAGTTTTGCACCCCTTCTCGCCCCCCACGCCAACGGGGACCGAACCCGGACTCCAACCGCGTCGGGAGTGTCACTGGTCGCCTCGGCAACCCCGGAAACTATGGACTCGATGCCAATTTTGCCCGTTTTCGGCCATCTTCACTTCAGGCCCCCTGCTTCGGCCCCCTGCCTCGGCCCCCTGCCTCAGGCCTCGGCGACCCCGGAAACTACGGGTCTGACGCCAATTTCATCTGTTTTTGACCGTTCTCACGTAGGGGCCCCCGCGCACCACACCCTTGGGGGCGGTAGTGGGGCCTGACCACTGCAGTTTTTGTCGCCAGGCCTCAAGGCACGCGAGTGCCGCGTCTGGCGCCAATCGCTCCAGGCGTTGCAGCGGGGCATGGCGGACATCTTGTTTCACACTGCTTCCCACCCCCATGCTGAAGGGGGCTGAACCTGGACTCCCACGGCATCGGGAGCATCACCACTCACCTCGGCGACCCCGGAAATTACAGATTCAACACCGATTATGGCTGTTTTCAACCGATTTATGCAAGTCCCGTGCGTACCCCCACCCCCAGGGTCGCTGGGGGGGCCTGCCCTCCGCAGTGTTTGTTGCCTGGCTGCAAGGCAGGTTTGGTGCGCATCGCTCCAGGCGTTCCAGCACGGCATGGCGGACATTTCGTTTCGCACACTTTCTCGCCCCCCACGCCGAGGGGGTCCTGAACCTGGACTCCAACAGCGTCAGGAGCATTGCCGCTCGCCCCGGCGACCCTGGAAACTATGGATTTGATGCCGTTTTCAGCCGTTTTTGACCATCTTCTCACGGGGACCCCCATGTACCCCCACCCCCAGGGGTGCTAGCGGGGTCTGACCCCTGCAGTGTTTGTCACCAGGCCGCAAGGCATAAGCATGCCGAGTCTGGTGCCAATCGCTCCAGGCGTCGCAGTGGGGCATGGCGGATGTCTTGTTTCGCACCCCTTCTTGCCCCCCACGTAGAGGGGGGACCAAACCCAGACTCCAACTGCATCGGGAGCGTCACCGCTCATCTTGGTGACCCCAGAATCTGTGGATTTGATGCCGATTTCAGCCTTTTTTGACCGTTTTCACATGGGGACCCCATGTACCCCCACCCCAGGGGGTGCTAGGGGGCCTGCCCTTGCAGTGTGTGTCGCCAGGCCGCAAGGTGTATGCGAACCAAGTTTCGTGCCGATCGCTCACCTCGGTGACCCCAGAAACTAAGGAACCGACCATGATTTCGTCCGTTTTCGACCGTTTTCATGTGGGGGCCCCGGGGCACCCCTACCCCCAGGGTGCTATGGGGGCCTGACCCCCGGAGTGTCTGTTGCCAGGCCGCAAGGCACGCGCATGCCGGATTTGATGTGCATTGCTCCAGGCGTTCCAGGAGGGCATGGCGGATGTTGTGTCTTGCACCCCTTCTTGCACCCCACGCTGAGGGGGGGCGAACCTGGACTCCGAAGGCGTCGGGAGCTTCGCCGCTCACCCTGGCGACCCCGGAAACTGTGGATTCGACACCACTTTTGGCCATTTTGACCATTTTCACTTGGGGACCCCCACATACCCCCACCCCGGGGGCACTAGGGGGGGTCTGAACCCCACAGTGTTTGTCGTCAGGCCGCAAGTTGTATGCGTGCCAAGTTTCGTGTCAATCGCACCAGGCGTTACAGCACGGCATGGCAGATGTTTTGTTTCGCACCCCTTCTGGCCCCCCGTGTCAAGGGGGGCCTGAACCTGGACTCCACTGGTGTCGGGAGTGTCGCCGGTCATCTCGGTGACCCCGGAAACTATGGACTCGACGCCGATTTTGGCCGTTTTCAGCTGTCTTCACATGGGGGGCCCTGCACACCCCCACCCCTGGGGGTGCTAGGGGGGACTGACACCCACAGTATTTGTCGCCAGGCCGCTAGGCTTCTGCATGCCGAATTTTGTGCCAATCGGTCCAGGTGTCACAGCGGGGCATGGCGGACGTTTTGTTTCGCACCCCTTCTTGCCCCCCACTTCGAGGGGGGCTGAACCCGGACTCCAACGGCGTCGGGAGCGGCCCCGCTCATCTCGGTGACCCTGGAAACTGTGGATTTGATGCTGATATTGGCCGTTTTTGACCGTTTTCACGCGGGGACCCCCGCGTACCCCCACCCCCGGGGGCGCTAGGGGGGCCTGACCCCCGCAGTGTTTGTCGCCAGGCCGCAAGTTGTATGCATGCTGAGTTTTGTGCCGATCGCTCCAGGCGTTCCAGCAGGGCATGGCGGATGTTGTGTTTCACACCCCTTCTGGCCCCCCACGGCGAGGGGGGGCTGAACCCAGACTCCAATGGCATCGGGAGCATCACCGCTCATCTCGGCGACCCCGGAAACTGTGGATTTGACGCCGATATTGGCCATTTTTGACCGTTTTCACGTGGGGACCCCCGCGTACCCCCACCCCCGGGGGTGCTAGGGGGGCCCAACCCCTGCAGTGTTTGTGGCCAGGCCGCTAGGCTCCCGCATGCCGAGTTTGGTGCCAATCGGTCCAGGTGTTCCAGCGGGGCATGTGGACATTTTGTTTCGCACCCCTTCTTGCCCCCCATGTCGAGGGGGGGCTGAACCTGGACTCCAATGGCATCGGGAGCATCACCACTCATCTCGGTGCCACTGGAAACTGTGAATCTGACGCCGATTTTGGCCATTTTTGACCGTTTTCACGTGGGGACCCCCGCGTACCCCCACCACCAGGGGTGCTAGGGCCCCCCAACCCCCGCAGTGTTTGTGGCCAGGCCGCAAGGTGTATGCATGCCGAGTTTCGTGCCGATCGCTCCAGGCGTTGAGGAGCCTATGCGAGACATACATACATACATACATACATACATACATACATACATACATACA
>JAJKFI010000017.1:14954238-14976288 GCA_029204185.1 Lerista edwardsae | reverse complement strand
ATGTATGTATGTATGTATGTATGTATGTATGCACGCAGTAATGGCATCTGAATGATTTAGCAACAGGTACTCACTTTTGATTGGCACTTGTGTCGGGGCCCGCCCACCGGAAGTGAGGTCATAGCCAGAACACAGGAACCACCCCCAGGAACCGCCGTGCTTCCTCGGTAGGCTGCATGGCAGCCCGGGAGAAGGCCTGGGAGTCCCGGGTCTTCCCCATGGCTGCTGCACGGGCTACCGATTCCCCCCCAGGAACCACCACGCCTCCTCAGGAGGGAGCCCCAGGGAGCCTACCTGCTCACGCTGCTGCTGCCGTCGGTCTCCCTCGCTCCGCTGCCTGCTTGCCTGCCTGGCTCTGAGAACGTGCAGGCAACTCAAATGTGCAGGCAATTCAAAAGTTGCAGGGGGAGGTGTGGAGCGCCGACGGAGTCGACGAGTGGGCGGGTGAATGGGCGGGGCCAGCCCTAGTCCTAGGAACGGGTACTCACATACCCCCACGTACCCGCTACATGACATGTCTGTCTGTCTGTCTGTCTGTCTGTATGTATGTATTCATTCATTCATTCATTCATTTATTGAAATGTGCATGTTGCCCTTAGATTTTACAATGTTCAAGAAAGCTTACAAAATCATTACAGTGAGTTTGCAAAGGGTCTTCATGCACTGTAGGGGATGTTTCTAGCATACTCTTGTGTGCAGGAACGAAACTGAGGAACGAAAAATCAAACACGTAGACACCAACTACCCCAATTGCCCAGTAGACAGATGAACCTCTGATGGTGCACAGAAAGCCTACATGTACACCGTTTGTTTGTGCAAAGGCTCTTTGAGAAGCTATGAACATGAATACATACAGGGGCAGAGCCAGGGTATGCACTCCTGCCACTTTGGAAAGGGCTAGATGCTCAGAGCGATGCACAATCACAATCCACTGTCGGAGCCTTTCTGCACTTCCCTGGGAGCTGCCATCCTTCTCTGCTTGTTTTAAAGTGGAGAAGGAGCGTGGTGGGTGGCTGGAAAACCCCCACCAGCTCACCTTTCCTCCTTCTCTGCTTTAAAAAAAGCGGAGGACGGCTGCCCCTGGAGAGGTGCAGGGAAGCTCTGGAGGTTGCTGCAGTTGCAGCCACTGTCAGAGGTTTGTCCCTCCACCACCCCCTCCTTCTCCATTTTTTTAAGCAGAGGAGGAGGGGGCAGGCAGGGAAAATTGCCTACCCTTGGAGTGGCAGGAAAAGGCCTTCCCCACCACTCCAAGGGCAAAATAAGCACAACCTGAGGGGCACAACCCCAGGGTGCTAAGCAGGGAGTGCTGGCAGCAATTTTTCCACCCCCAGCCTGATGGCCAGGGTATTTTCCCCCTTGCCCCCCCCCCAGGAATGCTCCTTCAATTCAGGGCTCACTCCTATCCAACTTTGCAGTTCCGAGGCAGCCATGACACAGCCCCCAGATAAGGGAAGAAACATTCCCATGCCTTGAGGAGACCTTGGCATGGCTGCCTCAGTGCTGGAAAGCTGGATAGGATTGGGCCCTCAGGCTCCAGGCTGTCCACACTCTTCTCTGAGCCTGACAGAAACATGGCTGCAGGCCCATGTTAAGAGGCTTTCCAAGGAGGTTGGCAGGGGCTTTGAAAGTCCGAAGTAGCCCTTGAGTTGTGCCTAGGAACAAACTGCATGAATTGCATTGTCTGGATAGTCCTCAAGGGCAACCTCACATACAGTAACCAAGCCTTGATGTCATCTCCTCTGTAGATCAAATAAGCTACCCTGGGCAAGAATTGAACCTAGACTTGTGTATAGGTGTCATAATGGCCCAAAATGGCCCAAAATGGAGTTGGTAGCATGCCACTGCCAACTGTTTCCAGGTACTGAGCTTCATGCATGGCACCACAAGCACTCTTCTCGCCATGAGTGGAAGGGGAGTGGGGGGCCTGATGGGGAGGGTGGGGCCCCACAGGAACGCCCTGCATTAGGCCCCAACTCTCCTGGGGCCAGTCTTGCTGTCAACTGTACATATTTTTTCTTCCTCCTGTTTGGTATACCCCAAATTCTTCTTGATGAAGAATGAAGACATTTATAGCTTAAGGGTACAGTTTCTGGCTTTACTAAATGCACGTTTCTGAATTTAATCTTCCCTGGAAGTGGAGGACAAACTGCTGCTGAAATAACATTCCTAGTTACTTTGCTAAAATATACCCAGGGCCCAATCCTAACCTGCGTTAGGCTGGCACAGTTAGGCCAGCAAAGTTTGGCCGGCACAAGGGCCACTGTAAAGAGTGTTTGGACTACTCTTGGAGTCAGAGAGGGTGGCGCATGTCTGTGTGCTGGCCTCTCTAACTCTAAGAGTGGTCCAAACATATTTTATGGTGCCCCTGGTGCTGGCCAAACTTGCTGGCCTAATTGTGCCGGCCTAACTCCAGGTTAGGATTGTGCTCACAGTGTCATCAATGAGAATGAGGAATGCTGTAACAGGGATCCATGTCCTCCAAGGAGCTTAGGGGAGCACACAGGTTAATTAAAGGCCTCCTCAAGCACTTGAGGCAATGTGCCAAGCGTTGTCCCTCCTCACCTGATGAGTTGCCAGTCTTTGCTCTTTCTGCTCCCTGGATTAGAAAAGGAAAAGACAGTCTAGAGGACAGGACAGCGATGGACTACAGCAACTTCCTGGATTGGGAAGAAAGTGGGGCATGGAGAGGAAGAGGAAGTGTGGAGGTGAAGAATGTCTCCACCTCTCTTGTCCACCACTCTACTCTCCTTCACACATCCCCTTCTGCATCATTTCTTCCTGGGGATTAGACGGAGAGTGGACTGCACAGCGCCCAGTTAATTCCCTGCGTGCTGGGATACAATGAGAAGTGACATGCTAGAGCTAGACCAAAGTTGCTTCTCCTTTGAGAGCCCAAACCAGAGGGCCATAATGCCAGTTATACGCTTGTATCACTGGCTAAAAGTAAAGCTCTTCACGATACCACTGAGGAGGAGGGAGCACTGGACCTGGGCTGGGGCTAGTTAGCACCTGAGCAGAAGGGCCGCCAGCCCTCCAGCAGTGTCAGCAACCAGTAAGAGGATTCAGGGTGAGGGAGAGGTGGGGAGGGAGCAGAACTGTTTGGAGGGAGGGATTAGGCATGCAAGGGGGTGGAGATGGTGGCAACTTCGGCTGCCGCATCCTGAACCCCCTCCAGAGCTGGGAGACCCATTGCCACCTGCTGCGGTCTACCTGGGGGAAGGGAGCAAACACTTCCTTCTCCTAAGGAGTCTCTGGTAGTAGCTTGGGCAGGCTCAGGATGCCATTTGGTGCCACTGCTTTTCTGTGTGCTGGAGCAGTATTATTCAAACTGTGGGTCAGGACCCACTTGGTGGGTCACGACATGATGTCAGGTGGGTCATGGAGAGCCTGCAGCAGCCATCTTTGAAGCTGCAGACCTTCCTCTTGCTTTTGTGGGTGTTAACAGTTTGAATTTTCAAGTGAGGGTTTTTTAAAAATTGTTTTTAGTTCAGTGTTTTTACATCATATTTTGTCCTCACCTTGCTTTCTGTCAGGGATTTCATGGTTGTACAATTGCTGCAGTTCAAGAATGCCAATTTGCATTTCAGGAGTGTGGGTTTATTATGTTACAATGACATCCCTTCCTGTTTGATGATGTCACTTCTGGCTATGACATCACATCCAGGTTAATGACACCACTTCCGGTAGGTCCCAACATGAGTGCCATTCTAAAAAGTGCGTCCCGGGTTAAAATGTTTGAGAACCATTGTGCTAGAGCGCTTAGGATTCGGTGCCTGAGTGAAAAAATAGTACTGCAGCTTTAGATCTGCCTTGACCCTTTCACCAGCAGGAGAAGGAATTATTTGAGAATTATTTTATTTGTTGCATTTAATTAAATTCACTCTTCTCTGGTGTGCCTGGAAAGTGTTATTTGCAATCACTGCCATCATCACTCTGTTTATTGTCAGGTTGCATCCGTAGGATTGTGAGCATTGACCTTTTTTGCTTGTCTTCAAGCACACGGCAAATATTTGTTAAGCTTTAGTATTCCATTGTTAATATGTTCCATTTAAATTCCCTTTCCTGCTTTCCCTTTCCTTAGTAAATGGTTCCTTTCCTCTTAAAGACTTGCTGGTGAATCATTTTGCTGGACATGTTATTTCCCTGGGTTCAATTGCCTTGAGAGGCAAGCTGGGTCTTTTCAACAGCAAGCATCTAGTCAGCAAGCAGATCTAAAAGTATCTTATCTTTGCTGCTGTTGCTTTTGCTCCATTAAGTCAACCTGTAGACTGGTCTTAGTTAGAAACTGAAATAGAGATAAGAGCACGGAGGAGAGTGAGTTGAATTTATGGCAGCATCTGGTTGCAGCACAGAACTGATTGGAGAATTACAAACATGCGCGCAGTACATTGCCTGAGCATGAGATGTCCAGGTTTACTTGTTTGTTGCTCAGCTTCCTCCCTGGCCGTTAATTTGTGTTTCATTTACAGATAGGACCATGTTTTTCAAATAGAATTCTGCACCGTAGCATATTTGACCTGGTCGACACGTGCTGCAAAATTAAGATTCCGGTGATAGTAGAGCAGACCGTATCATTTCAAATAGGTGGGAGGACTAGTTTAGAAAACTCACCTGTGTAACAGTGAATCCAGTGATGTCATTCAGGGGGAACGGACCAGAACGGGCGTTCTGGATCCTAATGGGCTCCGTGGCTGGTTCCGGGTTCCTGACAAGTGCCAATCAAAAGTGAGTTCCTGTTCCTAAATCATTTGAATGACACCACTGAGTGAATCCCTGCAAGTAAAAACTGCATAAGTTTTAACGCAGCTTATTCCCTGTTGTGCTAGTTTTCTGGCTTCAGATAGTTTTTGAAAAAAGAAGACATTTCAAAATGCGATTCCCACTCACCTACCCCCATTTGAAGGTTGTAGGCTGGCTTGCAACTTCAGACTTTGTGCCTTTTAAACACATTTCAATGGCCCAATCCTATGCTCCAGCCATAGGAGAGGGGAGGCGAAAGGTGGAATCCCCCAAGGTCCTGGACTTCCACCCAAATGAAGGTGGATTTGAGGACACTGAATTGACTGCCAACGAAGTTTGGAATGGAAAGGCACTTCGATCATTTTAAAGACTTCGAACTTGAAGTGTTTAACTGGGTTACTTACATTGTTTGACTTTATGTGAGGTCAATTTGGATTAGTTTATCTACTTTTGTAGAAAGAGAATTTGCCCAATTCAAATCTTTGCAGTTTTGTTCCCTTAAACTCCACAGAGCCTTCATTGGCAGTGAGAGTTAATCCGCTGTTGCTGGGCTTTCCAACCGGAAGGTTGGGAGATCAAGACTGCGTGACGGAGTGAGCTCCCGTTGCTTATCCCAGCTCCTGCCAACCTAGCAGTTTGAAAGCACCTAAAAATGCAAGTAGATAAATAGGGACCACTTCGGTGGGAAGGTAACGGCGTTCCGTGCGCTATGGTGTAGAGTCATGCTGGCCGCATGATTGGACAAAAACGCCGGCTCTACAGGCTTTGAAGCAGAGATGAGCACTGCCCCCTACAGTCGGTCATGACTAGACCATTCGGTTGTGGGGAAACCTTTACCTTTATAGCCCTAGCAGCAGAATTCTGAGGTTTTCTCTGTGAACTCTTGATAGTATTTCTCTCTGGGATTGGGTACATTTTACCTTGCAGTGACCATACTGAGAAAGAAATGCTCTGCCACCAAGGCATGGTAAGCAGTGGCATTCCTAGAAGGGGAGGCAAAATGCTAAGTTTTTCAGGAGCCATTTGCGGCTCAGAGAGCTGGCTGGCTGGATTTGCTCTCCAAGCTGCAAATGGCGGTGAAGGCAAGGGGAGGGGCCACTTTACCCAGGAGCTCAGGCTCCTGAAAAACTTAGCATTTTGCCCCCCCTCTAGGAACACCACTGCCTACCATGACTTTGGTAATAGAGCATGTGCTGACTATTCTCTACCAGTGCACACTGGTACGCATGCAGGGTTCCTTCACAGTAATGTTCAACATGTGGTGATCGAGAGGTGTCACCAACCTGTGCTGGAGGGGACATGGCAAGCAGACATGGGAGGAGAGAGGTGAACATTCCAGTAGTCAATTGAAAATGAAGATAATATTTTCTGGGTAGGTCAGTCTGTCCCCATTCTTCAGAAGTAATCACAGAAAATTGCAAAATAAATAAATAATTTTTTTTTTTTGGCACTGCCAAAAACACTTGCTGAGAGTATGAAGTACTTTCAGCACAGCCCTAGTCAATGGCATTCCTACAAGAGGGCTAAATGCTAAGTTTTGCAGGAGCCTGAGCTCCTGTGTAACGCGGCCCCTCGCATCCAGAACCAATCAGAGGCTTTGCTCTCCAAGCTGTGAATGGCTCTAAAGGTGAGGGGGAGGGACTGTGTTACACAGGAGCTCAGGCTCCTGCAAAACTTAGCATTTTGCCTTTCCTATAGGAATGCCACTGGCCTTAGTCTTACCTACCTTGCAATAACTAATGAACTCTTTCAAGTAAAAACCAACTTGACTGGAGAAAACTAATCTCTTTCTATATCAGTACAGTTCATCATCATTATAATCTCCACACTCCCCAACATGTGAGGTAAACTGTCTCACACCTTTTGACATGAGAAAATGTCAGCTTTCTTCACATTTCTTATTATCAGCTTGCCATTATGTATGAAAGCACATTGACACCAGTGTCGTGTGCTCTGTATGTAGCTCGGCAAAATTGCTATAGAAAGTTGTTCCAAGGAAAGATGCAATCAATGAATTTTGCTGGGGGCACAGATATGAGCAGTAATGGCATCTAAATGATTTAGCAACAGGTACTCACTTTTGATTGGCGCTTGTGTCGGGGCCCGCCCACCGGAAGTTAGGTCATAGCCAGAACCCAGGAACCGCCGCGCCTCCTCGGTAGGCCACGTGGCGGCCCAGGAGAAGACCCGGGAGTCCCGGGCCGTCTCCGGGGCTGCCGCACGGGCTACCGATCCCCCCCAGGAACCTCCGTGCCTCCTTGGGCGGGAGCCCCAGGCAGCCTACCTGCTCACGCTGCTGCCGCCATCGGTCTCCCTCGCTCCTCTGCCTGCCTGCCTGGCTCTGAGAACGTGCAGGCAACATCATTTACTAAGCCAATTTTGATATTGAGAATTTTGAGAATTTCAGCTAGGTGGGGTTTAGAACCTAAAGTGGTACATAACCTTTGATGTCAGTGTTTCCTTCCCTGCTGCAGATTTGTCTCAATCCCTGGGCCAAATGAGAATTTATCACTGCTGCCACAACATCAAAAACCAGCCAGAGAGAGACCACCTTCAAAAGTCGGTTATGTGAGAATTCCCCAAACCTTATGTTTCTCTAAATCCCGTCCTTAGACAGTCCAACTGTCCTTCCTTCAATCCTTCCAACAGGCAGTCAATCCAGGCAGGCAGTCCATCCAGCATTCTATCCCAGGTCCCATCCTCCAGTACCTATACAGCTCCCTTTCCCAGGTACCATCCTCCAGTACCTATACAGCTTCCTTCCCAGGTCCCATCCCAGATCCCGTTCTCCCTCTGCTGCCTCCAGCTTTATACTGAGGCCAGCCAATCCATGTCTGTTGCTGGGCAGACTCTAATATCAGCCATGCCCATCTGCACCTGTGCTGGCCTCATCAGCCTACAGCTGTGCTCCCGAGGCTAGCAAAAACCTTGGGCGTTAACCCTGTAATCCCTGCCTTATCTGGACAAGGGGCCATTGCTGATACCATTTCCTCTCTCCTCAGGGTAGTTCCAGCCTTTTCCAATACACTTTAATGAGTAGCATGTTGCCAGGGGTCCAGGCTGTGTTCAACTAACAATAGGCACATTGAGAGTTAGAGTTTATTGGGGGAAGGGAATGAAAAAAAATCTAGTAAGCATTTCAAAATGACTTGAACAATGGAAGAGCCAGGTCTAGATCATAACAAAACTACATGCAAGGAAATTATTCCTTTACACATCTGACTCGTCAATCCCTAACTGTACTTACTTCAAGTAGGCATCAGCCTTCTAGACTTTGTCACACCTCCCCAAAGCCAGGGAGACAGTGAAACTGACTGCATATAGATGCACTCTGTGGAAGCGAGACCAGAACACTTTCACACATCTGTGGATTTGACCTTCAAATAAACTAGTCTTAATGAAGCCATGAGCCATTTCAGGTGGATGATTCATAACCTCCTGAGTAAACTTTCCTGCCCTCTGACCTGGTCTGGTGCGCTGAAGTGCCTAATGGGCTGACTCTTGATAACCTCAGCAGATGGACTTGCTAGGATTTGTTGATCTTCAGATGCCTGCTGAAGGAGACGAGCATTACACAAAATGACCTGTCTGCCTGTTCATGCAGGTTTTCTGCAATTTCTGCAGTTTGTCTGTAACAATCTCATAGTGTCCCAGAGTAACAGATGGGGGGGATATGGAGTCAAGGAAGCTCAGTCATCACTAGGGGTGGTTTTTGGGTGATATTTTTTTCCAAAATTTCTTGCTTAAAATAGCAAATTGTGGTGTTATGTTTTTTTATCTAAATTTTTATTGCAAATTGTACAAACAGTGCAATAAATAAGGGTGAATGGCCCTACAAAGGCAAGCAGTCACTGGCACACAAACCCCAGTCCAAAATAACCTGCTCAGAAATTCCCTAGCTGCACTCTGATTGCTGCTCAGTCAAAAAACTGCTACTTACTACTACTTCCACATTACATTAAAGTCACCCCAACATGCACTGTGAACTATGAACGTGTGTGTCCATGCAAGTCTAAGCAAGCTTCCTCCTGTTTCTGCCATTCCTCCTCCTGATCCTTTACTGAAAACTATTGGTGGATTCCTCAAAAGTGGTGTTATTTTTGTGAAATTGATTAAAGTTTGTGTCAAATTTTGTCAAAAATATGCAAAAGCTTGTTTTTTGTGTTTTCACCTACGTTTTATTTTATGTCGCTTTTTCAGTAGAAATTCTCATTGTTTCACTTTCTGTGTTGATCACCCAAAAAACCATCCCTAGTCAACACACATACACAACAGAAAACCATGCCCGTCTTTATGGCCTCAAATCACTACAGCAGGTATCAATACAACAAGCAAGAAGCTTCAGACAGTTCCTCTTTCTTAGTAAAACTGCTTTCCTAATGTTTCAGGTTTTTTAAAATTAGCTTTAAAATTTTCAGGCGGAATCATAAAATACATTCAAATTAGTTTCAGCATGGAATTACAACTAACTGAGACTCAGGCAAAAAGTAATAGAATTAAAAGTGTTAGCTTGGACTATACTTACACTGTCTTTCTGACATGCATCAGTAAATGATGATGATGATGATGATGATGATGATGATGATGATGATAGAAATCACGCCCTCTTAATGGTTCAAGTGCAATATTTTGTTTGAGAAGCTCATGTGGCAAAGAACTGACAGATTATAAGATCTGCAAAGCATTATTCATCTGATGATTTTTGTAATTTTTCTCCATGTTACTCTCCCAGCTTTACTACATAAGTGTAAATGGGATTAACCTATTTAATTCTCACATTATCCACGTGAAGTACATGAGAGACAAGAGTCGCTTACCAAGGTGAAGGGCAGCCCAATCTTTCCCAGATTCCCTGTAGTTAGGTAGTGGGGTGTGTGTCTGTGTAATAGCCTCAATGACTTCAAGAGTGGTCCAAGCATATTTTATGGTGTCCTTTGCACCAGCCAAACTTTGCTGGCCTAACTGTGCGGGCCTAACTCTAGGTTAGGATTGCTCCCTTAGAGTCCTTGATAAGTTCCTTTATAATTTGGCAATTTTCAACGTTTTTCATCTCATTGCACAAATGCTAAGAGGAGTGGCAATGAGATGCAGGCATCTAGTTGTCTTGTATGCTCCCTGAGGCAACTGGTGGGCCACTGTGAGATACAGGAAGCTGGACTAGATGGGCCTTTAGCCTGATCTAGTGAGGCTCTTCTTATGTTCTAATTAAAATTGTCAAGGCGCCCCATCAGTTTTTTGACAATTGACACTATGCTGCTGGTGGGGGACTTACGTTCCCCCAATGGCCATACTGAGAAATGACCCTCCCCAAACTCCTGCAGCTCAATTGTGGACTATTTGTGGCACACCCATGTGCCGCAGAACAGTGTTTGAAAAGCACGGTGGGCGCAATCCAATCCAGCATCAGACTGGCAAGGCTGATGGGCCAGTGCCAAATCCAATGCTGAGTTGGGGAGGCTGGAGCCTCCCCGTGGCAAGTGAATGTTTGTTCCCTTACCGTAGGGGAGGCTCCAGCCTCTCCTATGTGCTCCTTGGATCTGTGCCTGCTAAGAATCAGGTGCAACTCCGAGGAGACCGCGCAGCCCAAATTGGGGCCATGCAGCCTCCTGGACGGACTTAGGATTTGGCTGTATGGCCGAATCTGGAGCCCGCCCTCCCCTACCCACAATCTCCGTCCCACTGCCAATCCTTGTCCCATCCTATCCCGGAGTCTCCCTTGCGCTGACTAGCTTCAGTCACTGTGAAGGAGGCTTGCTGTTGATGCTCTCAAGCCAATGCTACTCATAGCATCATCCTGAAAGCACTAGCACCGACGTGGGGGTGCTACTTGGTGTCCCCACATTGGCGCTAATGACGTAGCGTTGACACAACGATGTTGCGTCGATGTGACAGGGCAGCCGGGATTGCACAGTGTGTTACATTGACACCCTAATGCATTTCTCAAGGATCCTTTGTCATACACTTGGACAGTTTGATCTTTAATGCTCAATCAATGGCTGCATGAAGCCAAATATTACACATTTTGGCTGCATCGAGATCAGTGATGTCATGCAGGGGGTACGCGGGGGTACGCGAGTACCGGTTCCTAGGATTACGGCTGGCCCCACCCATTCGCCCGCCCACTCGTCGACTCCGCCCTCTGCAATGTTTGAATTTCCTGCATGTTTGAGTTGCCTGCATGTTCTCAGAGCCAAGCAGGCAGGCAGGCAGCGAGCGGAGCCTTTCTTTTCCTTGCCACTGAAAAATGGCAGTGCTCTGGGGTTTTAACATGATGCCAGGCCTCCTTAACATGTTCTGGGGGTGCTGTGGAATACTGTTGCAACTGTTGGGTCAGTTTAAAATCATCTGAGGCCTCAAAAAGGGCTTTTTTCATGTCACTTCCTGCCACGACCTCACTTCCGGCTTATGACGTCACTTCCGGTGGGCGGGTCCCGACACGTGCCAATCAAAAGTGAGTACCTGTTCTTAAATCATTTAGATGACACCACTGATCAAGATCCTGTGTCATTTGACTTGCGCTAGTCTACAAACTGAGGTTCATACAAGAATCTGACCTTTTGAATTGAACTGCAGGTTTCTATCTCTAGGGATGCCTTTTACCTCTTCCCTGCTTTGTATTTACCTTTGCTATTGTAACCATCATGTTCCCAACTTTCCATGTAGCCTATTTACCGTGAATTATTGTCAGCTAAAGAAATACTTCAAGATGGCAAGATGAAACACATTTTACTCATCTTATTTGAAATTCTGATTTTTTTAATGCGTTTTCAGTCTTTTCTTGCAAAAAACAAGTTACTTAGGCTGTGTCTGCTGTCATTCTGACTCATCCTAATTGGGCTATAATAGAGCTGTTAAAAAATTATATAATGCACAATGGCCCCAATCCACAGAATTGCACTTCTGAATTGTTTATTTGCCACTCAATTCAACAGCTGGTGTGGTGGAGTGAATAGACTGTTGCCCAGGGAAGACCTGGGTCCATATCTCTGTCCACCTATGAGATTCACTGGGTGATTGCAGGCTAGACTGTGTGGCTTATTTTAAACATGGTTTCCAATTCTGGTTTGCAAGCAAATTGTGGCTTATGTAAAACAAAGTTTTCATTGTCCAAATACAGCAGCAAACTGTTGTTTCAGCAAACCAGGAAGTGGTGGAGGGAGGAAATGAAGTGTATAAAGGAGAGAAAAGGGGAATACGTGAGCCTGAGGCTTGGGCGCAAATGACCAAGCAATGGTTTGCCATTACATGTGAATCAAAGATAGCTGTAAAACTAATCAATTTCATATGGTTGCTGTGTGGAACCAGAAAATGGGAGAGCATGATGTTGGTCCCATTGAGCTCTCAGTGTGCAAATGCAATGAATAAATACTGTAAATGTAATGAATAGATATATGTACAGTAGCTAGTTTGGCTCACCGCATAATGTGGGAGTATCCATGAATTCTTAGGCTGAGCAGCTGGCCTTTAAGTCTTCACTTAGAATTTCAGGGCCCTTTACGGCTCAGGACATGGGTTTTTGAGGGACCGCCTCCTTCCTTATAATCCAACCCCAGGCCAGGAACGGGGGTTAAGATCTGGCCCAAAGGCTGGCTCCTGGCTCCTCCCCCTCCCCGGACCAGGCCACCCACAGGTCCACCCTTTCCACGTCTCCCCCCACTCTGTTCTTCCCCAACCCCATTATGCCTCCTCTTGCCCTAGGGACGAACGGAGGCCCGAACGCACCCATGGCAGGTGAGGAAACCGCGCCCACAGGACGTTGCCCCGCCCCCATGCGTCGTTCAGGCATGCCTCCCTGCACCTGGAATCGTTCCATTTCAGAGCGTAACAGAGGCGAGGGAGGGAGGGAGGGAGGGCCGAACAGTGCATGGTTTCCTCCGCGGACTCCGCGCAATGGTGCCCCGCCGCTGCCTGGCGCCCATGGCTCGCGCCACCTCGGGCTACAGGGTAAATACGCCTCTGTGTTGCCCTCCCAGAGTCCCTGTGCTGGCCTAAGAAGGCTGGCCTTACCTTCGGGCCTCTGGGCCCAGGCGATGGAGCAGTGAGGCTGGTGCATGGCTGTGCAATGTTCTATATCCAAGACTGGCACAAATGCGCTTTATGGCATTTTTGTGATAGTTGGAGGCCGGCACAAGTCCCAGCCTAGAGGTAAGTTTGGATTGCAATGCCCATAGATTGCTATTTGTACGGTATTATAATTTCCCTTGTGAACCTAGCCATTCCCCCAGTTTTATTACTCGTACAAACAGACATGATGATTTACACAAGGATCTTCTTAGCCACTCGTGTCCAGTAAATGTGTGCAGTAATCAGACAGAATTTCTTTTTTGGACTTCGCTTTGAGAAGCAGAGCGCCAGGAGAACATGCCTGAGAACCGTCCACTTGCATTTGGTTTTATGTGTCAGTAGTGCAGACCTTGGTACAGATGGATTGGGAGGTAAGGAATCAGGCTGGGTGCCATCCCCAAGATGTATCACACTCACCATCTCCACCTCCTGTGGCTTCTCCAGCTGAAACGGGGGCCCTCCCTTCCTCAAGATGCTAGTTGAGCTGCCAACTTCCTTGTGAGCAGGAAGACGAAGCAGCCAGCAAAGTGAAGTGACATCATTGTTCTCTTCTGCTTCTTAATGCTGATGCTGCTTCTTAACATTTCTACTAATGATGAGCTGGAGATTGCATTTCTACCTATGTTGCACTAACGCATCATACAAAATAATATACATACATACAAAATAATGCACGGAAGGGATAGAGTCGATAGAGGGATGTTCTTTTCCCACTCTCAAAACACCAGAACCAGGGGGCATCCGCTAAAACTGAGGGTTGGGAGAGTTAAAACAGATAAAAGGAAGTACTTTTTTACCCAGCGGGTAGTTAATCTGTGGAACTCTTTGCCACAGGAGGTGGTGATGGCATCTGGTCTAGATACCTTTAAGACGGGATTGGACGGATTTCTGGAGGAAAAGTCCATCGTGGGCTATAGGCAATGATGGATTGTGCAACCTCCTTACATTAATAGTAGGCTACTTCAGAGTACCAGGTGCAAGGGAGTGGCAACAGGGTCCAAGCATCTTGTTGTCTCATGCCTCCCTGGGGCACCTGGTGGGCCGCTGTGAGATACAGGAAGCTGGACTAGATGGGCCTTTGGCCTGATCCAGCAGGGCTCTTCTTATGTTCTTACGTTCTTATGGTAGAAAATGGCTGTGATTAGGCTTGCTGCCCTGCAAGTGCAAGAAGAGAAGAAGCCACTGATAACAAACACAAGCCTCTTTCTTATTGTAATCATTGGCAGTTCTTCATTGATTTTATGTAAGCCACTCCGGAGACTTTGTTGGCTGAAGAACAGGGTAAACATGGTTTACATGAACAAGTGGATAAATAAAATCTTCTAGCTAAAGCTGGGAATGTCATGGAAATCAGTCAGACTAGGAAGGAAACCTTTAAAATAAATAAGGCAATAATAGGATGACCCTTTGAAGTTTCCAGATCTAGTTTGCCCATTGAGCTAAGCAACAAGAGGAGCAATCCTAATCCAACAGATACTAGGAATGACATATTGAATCTAATCAGTGGTGTCATCTAAATGATTTAAGAACAGGTACTCACTTTTGATTGGCACGTGTCGGGACCCGCCCACCAGAAGTGACGTCATAAGCCGGAAGTGAGGTCGTGGCAGGAAGTGACATGAAAAAAGCCCTTTTTGAGGCCTCAGATGATTTTAAACTGACCCAACAGTTGCAACAGTATTCCACAGCACCCCCAGAACATGTTAAGGAGGCCTGGCATCATGTTAAAACCCCAGAGCAACTCATTTTTCAGTGGCAAGGAAAGGAAAGGCTCCGCTCGCTGCCTGCCTGCCTGCCTGCCTGGCTCTGAGAACATGCAGGCAACTTTAACGTGCAGGAAATTCAAACGTTGCAGAGGGCGGAGTCGATGAGTGGGCGGGCGAATGGGCGGGGCCAGCTGTAATCCTAGAAACCGGTACTCGCGTACCCCCACGTACCCCCTGCATGACATCACTGAATCTAATGTTTAACATTCCCCTTTAAAATGCAGTTATTGTGAATTCTGTGAGTGAGAGTCAATGACCTGTGGGCTATGGAACAGAAATGATTTGGCAAACATGCATCATCTGTATGAGCAGATGTGGTTTCAGCAAAAATGCATTATAGATATACAGTATGTGTACTGATTACAACATTACTATAGAAAACCAATTAGTACCTTGACATCTCCCATGCTTAAAAATGACAGGCATGTCCCCCCCCCCAAAAGCAAGTAAATACAAACAATTAGGCATCCCAATCCTGAGCTGCCTGGCCACCTGAGCAAGCAGCGGTAGTCAGGTGACTCCTGCTGCATCTCGCGGCAGCCAGGAAGCTGCAGGAGGCTCCCTGGGAGAAGGGAACACGCATTCCCTTCCCCCACAGTAAGGCTATGGGCGGGCGATGAGTCTACTCACCTCTATTAAGAATTCATTCGAAAATGAATTTGGGACCTTCTGCATTTAAGGGCGCAATCCGATACTGTGCTAGAACAGACAGGCCAGTGGGCCTGCACTGTATCCAGTGCTGTATTGAGGAAGACTGGAGCCTCCCCGGTGCAAGGGCACAATAGCAGGTGCAGATCTGAGGAGGCCGTGCAGCCTGAATCGGGGCCATGCGGCCTGGGCCTGCCCCCCTTCCCGGGCGAGCCCGCCTGCCAACCCGCCCGCCCGCCCCCTGCCCAGGAACGCCCACCCCTGTCCATTCCTGCCCTCCCGTGTGCCCGGGAACACCTCTGTGCCAGCTGGGTTCTGCTGGCGCAGACGTGGCAGCACACATGCTCCCAGGCCAGCGCTGCAGGCAGTCCCTGTCCGGGAACGTTGGCACTGACATGGGGGTCGCCACTAAGTGCCTCCGCATCAACGCTAAGGTGCAGCGTCGATTCAAGCACGTTGCGCTGGCCCGACGCCCGTTCCCAGACTGTGCTGTAAAACAAGTGTTCTTCCACTGAGAGTGCAATCCTAAACTGGAGTTGTTGTTGTTGTTGTTGTTCAGTCGCTAAGTCGTGTCCGACTCTTCGCGACCCCATGGACCACAGCACGCCAGGCCTCTCTGTCCTCCACTAGCTTCCTGAGTTCGCCCAATTTCATGTTCGTTGCTTTGGTGACTCTATCTAACCATCTCATCCTCTGCTGCCCTTAGGCCAGCATAAACTAAGCCAGCAAAGTTTGGCCAGCACAAGGGCCACCGTAAAGCGTTTTTGGACTACTCTCGGAGTCAGGGAGGATGGCGCACGTCTGTGTGCTGGCCTCTCTGACTCTGAGAGTGGTCCAAACATACTTTACGGTGGCCCTTATGCTGGCCAGACTTGGCTGGCTTAGCTTATGCCGGCCTAACTCAGTTATGGGAATTAGTTATGGGAGAGTTTATTTATTTATTTATTTAAGAAATTTCTACCCCGCCTTTCCTCTGCCAAGGCAGATGTCCAAGGCGGCTTACAATATTAAAAAGGATAAAAATAAAATATAACAGTTAACATTAAAAACAGTTAAAAACAGTATTAAACAATAAACAATCAAGATTAAAAAACACAAACAATTTAAAAACAATTAAAAAATAAAATAAGACACAAGCCCCGTGGATCATAATAACCAGCCAGCCAACCTGTCAACAATTAAAAGCTTTTTGGAATAAAAAGGTCTTCAGCCCCCGCCGAAATGTAAACAGAGAGGGAGCAGTTCTCAATTCAAGGGGAAGGGTGTTCCAGAGTTGGGGGGCCACCACCGAGAAGGCCCTCTTCCTGGCCGCCGCTCCTCTTACTTCTCCTGGTGGCGGCACAGTCAGAAGGGCCCCCCCAGATGATCTAAGAGTACGGGTTGGATTATATAGAAGGAGTTGTTGTTGTTGTTGTTCAGTCGCTAAGTCGTGTCCGACTCTTCGCGACCCCATGGACCACAGCACGCCAGGCCTCCCTGTCCTCCACTAGCTTCCTGAGTTCGCCCAATTTCATATTCATTGCTTCGGTGACACTATCTAACCATCTCATCCTCTGTCGCCCCCTTCTCCTTTTGCCTTCAATCTTTCCCAGCATGAGGGTCTTTTCTAAAGAGTCCTCTCTTCTCATCAGGTGGCCAAAGTATTGGAGCTTCAGCTTCAGCATTTGTCCTTCCAGGGAGCAATCAGGCTTGACTTCCTGGAGAATTGACCGATTGGATCTCTTTGCAGTCCAGGGGACTCTCAAGAGTCTTCTCCAACACCATAATTCAAAAGCATCGATTCTTCGACGCTCTGCCTTTCTTATGGTCCAGCTCTCACAGCCATACATGGCTACTGGGAAAACCATCGCTTTGACTATGCGAACCTTTGTTGGCAGGGTGATGTCTCGGCTTTTGATTAAGCTATCTAGGTTCACCATAGCTTTCTTCCCAAGAAGTAAACGTCTTTTAATTTCATGGCTGCAGTCACCATCTGCGGTGATCTTGGAGCCCAGGAAAATAAAGTCTGTCACTGCTTCCATTTCTTCCCCTTCTATTTGCCAGGAAGTGATGGGAGTGGTTGCCATGATCTTAGTCTTTTTAATGTTGAGCTTCAAACCAATTTTGGCACTTTCCTCTTTCACCCTCATCAAAAGGTTCTTTAGGTCTTCCTCACTTTCTGCCAGTAAAGTGGTATCGTCTGCATATCTGAGATTGTTGATGTTTCTCCCAGCAATCTTGATTCCAGCTTGTGAGTCATCCAGCCCTGCCTTCCTCATGATGTACTCTGCGTATAAGTTAAATAAGCAGGGTGACAGTATACAGCCTTGTCGTACTCCTTTCCCAATTTTAAACCAGTCGGTTGTTCCATGTCCAGTTCTAACTGTTGCTTCCTGACCCGCATAAAGGTTTCTCAGAAGGCAGATCAGGTGGTCTGGAACTCCCATCTCTTCAAGAACTTGCCACAGTTTGTTGTGATCCACACAATCAAAGGCTTTAGCATAGTCAATGAAGCAGAGGTAGATGTTTTTCTGGAACTCTCTTGCTTTCTCCATGATCCAGCGAAGGTTGGCAATTTGATCTCTAGTTCCTCTGCCTCTTCGGAAACCAGCTTGTACATCTGGTAGTTCTCGATTCACATACTGCTGAAGCCGAGCTTGTAGGATTTTGAGCATGACCTTGCTAGCATGTGAAATGAGTGCAATGGTGCGGTAGTTCGAACAATCTTTGGCATTGCCCTTCTTTGGGATTGGAATGTAAACTGATCTTTTCCAGTCTTGTGGCCACTGTTGGGTTTTCCAAATTTGCTGGCATATAGAGAGCAGCACTTGGACAGCATCATCTTTTAAGATTTTGAGTAATTCCGCTGGAATGCTGTCACCTCCACTAGCTTTGTTGTTAGTGAGGCTTTCTAAAGCCCACTTGACTTCACTCTCCAGGATGTCAGGTTCGAGCTCAGTGACTGTACCACTGTGGTTATCAGGGACATTTAGATCGGCCTTATAGAGTTCCTCTGTGTATTCTTGCCACCTCTTCTGAATCTCATCTGCTTCTGTTAGGTCCTTGCCATTTTTGTCCTTTATTGTGCCTACCTTAGCATGAAATTGTCCTTTGACATCTCCAATTTTCTTGAAAAGATCTCTAGTCCTCCCCATTCTGTTGTTTTCCTCTATTTCTTTGCATTGCTCATTTAGAAAGGCCTTCCTATCTCTCCTTGCTGTTCTCTGGAAATCTGCATTCAGTTGGGTATATCTTTCCCTTTCTCCCTTGCTTTTGGCTTCTCTCCTTTCCTCAGCTATTTGTAAAGCCTCGTCAGACAGCCACTTTGCCTTCTTGCATTTCTTCCTCTTTGGGATGGTTTTAGTTGCTGCCTCCTGTACAATGTTACAGACCTCCGTCCAAAGTTCTTCAGGCACTCTGTCTACCAAATCTAAGCCCCTAAATCTATTTGTCACCTCTACTGTATATTCGCAGGGGATCTGATTTAGGTCATACGTGGAGGGCCTAGCGGTTTTCCCTACTTTTTTCAGTTTAAGCCTGAATTTGGCAAGAAGAAGCTGATGATCTGAGCCACAGTCAGCTCCAGGTCTTGTTTTGACTGCCTGTATGGAACTTTTCCATCTTTGGCTGCAAAGAATGTAATCAATCTGATTTCGATGTAGACCATCTGGTGAAGTCCATGTGTACAGTCGCCGTTTGTGTTGCTGGAAAAGGGTGTTTGCTATGACTAATGTGTTCTCCTGACAGAACTCTATCAGTCTTTGCCCTGCTTCATTTTGTACTCCAAGACCAAACTTGCCTGTTATTCCTCTTACCTCTTGACTGCCTACTTTAGCATTCCAATCCCCTATGATGAGAAGGACATCTTTTTTGGGTGTTAATTCTAGAAGCTGTTCTAGGTCTTCATAGAAGCGGTCAACTTCTTCCTCATCAGCACCAGTGGTTGGGGCGTAGACTTGGATTAGTGTGATGTTGAAAGGTTTGCCTTGGATCCGAATGGAAATCATTCTATCATTTTTGAGGTTATACCCCAGTACTGCTGTTCTCACTCTCTTGTTCACGATGAAGGCTACTCCATTTCTTCTAAGGGATTCCTGCCCACAGTAGCAAATATAATGGTCACCTGAATTAAATTCTCCCATTCCTGTCCACTTTAGTTCACTAACTCCCAGGATGTCGATGTTCAGCCTTGACATCTCACGTTTGACCACATCTAGCTTGCCTTGATTCATAGATCTGACGTTCCAGGTTCCTATGTAGTATTGTTCTTTGCAGCATCGCACTTTCCTTTCACTTCCAGACACATCCACAGCTGAGCTTCCTTTCAGTTTTGGCCCAGCTACTTCACTCTTTCTGGAGCTACTAGTACTCGTGTTCTGCTCTTCCCCAGTAGCATAATGGACACCTTCCGACCTGAGGGTCTCATCTTCCAGTGTCATATCGTTTAGCCTTTTTGTTCTGTAATCCATGGGGTTTTCTTGGCAAGAGTACTGGAGTGGGTTGCCACTTCCTTCTCCAGCGGACCACGTTTAGTCAGAACTCTCTGCTGTGACCTGTCCATCTTGGGTAGCCCTACATGGCATAGCTCACAGCTTCATTGAGCTACTCAAGCCCCTTTGCCACGACAAGGCAGTGATCCATGAAAGGGATATAGAAGGAGGCGGTCCCTCAAATACCCCGGACCCGAGCCGTAAAGGGCTTTAAAAGTCAAAACTAGCACTTTGAATTGGGCCCGGAACAGAACCGGCAGCCAGTGTAGTCGCCGAAGCAGCGGCTCGACAGAGTCAAACCGACGTGCCCCAGCAACCACCCGAGCCGCCGCGTTCTGTACTAGTTGTAATTTCCGGACCGTCTTCAAAGGCAGCCCCACGTAGAGTGCATTGCAATAATCTAATCTTGATGTCACTAGGGCATGGGTCACTGTGGCCAGGTCCGCACAGCTCAGGTACGGCCGCAGCTGGCGGATCAGCCGAAGCTGAGCAAAGGCTCCCCTGGCCACCGCCGCCACCTGGGACTCCAGGTGTAGCTGTGAATCCAGGAGAACCCCCAAGCTGCGAACCTGCTCCTTCAGAGGAAGTGCGACCCCATTCAGAGCAGGACGATAGTCCAATATCCGAGCTGTGGATTTCCGAACCAAAAGCACCTCTGTCTTATCGGGATTTAATTTCAGCTTGTTCGCCCGCATCCAGCCCCCAACCGCCTCCAGACAGCGATCCAGGACCTCAACCGCCTCCTCAGAATCAGGGGGAAAGGAGAGATAAAGTTGGGTGTCATCAGCATATTGATGGCACCCCACTCCGAACCCCCAGATGACCTCTCCCAGCGGTTTCATGTAGATGTTAAACAGCATGGGGGATAAGATGGAACCTTGCGGCACCCCAAACCTAAGAGGTCGGGCTGCCGAACAAGAGTCCCGCAGCACCACCTTCTGGGATCTGTCAGCCAGGAAGGAGCAGAACCACTTCAAAACAGTGCCTCCAAGCCCCAACCCGGCCAATCGACCCAGAAGGACACCATGGTCGATGGTGTCGAAAGCCGCTGAGAGGTCCAGCAGGACTAACAGGGTCGCACTTCCCCCGTCCATCCCCCGGCGCAGGTCATCCACCAAGGCGACCAAGGCAGTCTCCGTCCCGAACCCCGGCCTGAAGCCAGATTGGAATGGGTCCAGATAATCCGTTTCCTCCAGAACCCTCTGAAGCTGGGACGCCACCACCCGCTCAATCACCTTGCCCAGAAATGGGATATTGGATACTGGCCGAAAGTTGTTTAAGTTTGAGGGATCCAGGGAGGGCTTCTTCAGGAGGGGGCGAACCACCGCCCGCTTCAAAGCAGGCGGGAGCACCCCCTCCTTCAGAGATGCATTCACTACCCTCCCCGTCCACTCGGCCAGCCCTCCCCGGGCAGCTCTAATTAGCCATGCCGGGCAAGGGTCGAGCGGGCAAGCAGCAGGTCTCACACTCCAGAGAATCCTGTCCACATCCTCAGGCTCTACAAACTGAAAAGAATCCCAAATGATAGGATAGACAGGTTCCCCGGGGACATCACTAGATCTGCCCACAGCAGCGTCCAAGTCATGCCGGATCTGATCGACCTTGTCTGCAAAATGTCTAGCGAACTCGTCACAGCGAGCCTCCGTGTGCTCCTCCCTACCAGTAAGGGGGGCAAGATGTAACAGACTGCGGACCACACGGAAGAGCTCAGCCGGACGGTTCTCTGCAGACGCAATGGTGGCAGAGAGGTGAGCTCTCTTCGCCACCACCATTGCTCTGGAATAAGCTTTTAATTGGGCCTTAGCCCGTGTCCGGTCAGATACGGCACGAGTCTTTCGCCACCGACGCTCTAGTCGTCTGCTCTGCCGCTTCATCGTTCGCAGCTCCTCAGAAAACCAAGGAGCGGCTCTGATTCTGCGACTGGGCATAGGATGCTCAGGAGCAATCTCATCCAGGGCCCTGGCCATCTCCGTATTCCAGAGGTCCACCAGGGCACCGGGTGGATCTCCAACTCTGGCAACAGGAAAATCCCCCAGAGCCCTCAGGAATCCGTCTGGATCCATCAGCCTTCGAGGGCGGATCATAAAGTGTGATCCCCCGCCATTGCAGAGGTGAGAAGCCGCAACAAGCCTAAATCCCACCAGACAGTGATCTGTCCATGACAAAGGAGTGATCTTAATCTCCTCCACCTCCAGATCACCATCAACCTGCCCCGCAGTAAACACCAGGTCCAGCGTGTGTCCCGCCTCATGTGTCGGGGCAGATATTTTTTGAGACAGACCCATGGTTGCCATGGAGGCCATGAAGTCCTGAGCTGCAGATGTTGCCGGGGCCTCGGCATGGACATTAAAGTCCCCCAACAC
>JAJKFI010000017.1:14911234-14923250 GCA_029204185.1 Lerista edwardsae | reverse complement strand
AACAACAACAACAACAACAACAACAACAACAACAACAACAACAACAACAACAACAACAACAACAACCACATATTACCTGTCTGAAGACAATGCTGAGGCAGAATTATACAGAGCACTGCAGTCTTCTAAAAAGCCTGGAGAGCAATGAAATCTGCATTTTGACTGTCTCCGAAGGACCTTGGCAGTGAACTCCTCATTAAGGCTGCCCCTGTCCAAATAAACCTCAAAGGGAGGAGTAGTGGTTGCCAAGCAATTACACCTGAAGGGAATGGTGGGCGCAGTCTATTTATAAAAATGCCAAAAGTCTTTCTTAATGAAGAGCTTTTAAGAAAGGAAGGGAACAAAGGGGCTAGAAACTAAGAGGTCACACAGAAGACCAAGACTTCTGTGGGCGCAAGTTTGCTCTTCACAGGTTTCTTAATGAACTATTTTTCCAAAGTCTCCATGTGCATTAGGGATGGGGGCTCTAGTCCCTTCTGTTATATGAGTTTTCTTCCAAAGCCATCCTAGGCTGAAGTTGCTCCATTGCCATTACTATCAGTGGCGTCCCTACATTAAGGGCGCAATCCTAAACTGAGTTGGGCTGGCATAAGCTAAGCCAGCAAAGTTTGGCCAGCACAAGGGACACCGTAAAGTATGTTTGGACCACTCTCGGAGTCAGAGAGGGCAGCACACAGACGTGAGCCATCCTCCCTGACTCCGAGAGTAGTCCAGACCAGCTTTATGGTGGCCCTTGTGCTGGCCAAACTTATGCCGGTTTAGCTTATGCTGGTTTATAAGGTTTATAAGCTTATAAGGTTTAGCTTATGCCGGCCTAACTCCAGTTTAGGATTGCGTTCTAAATTGTTTTAATTTTTATCTTGAATTCATTTTACTTTCTGCTGTAAGCTGCCTTGGGGGTACCCTAATATGGGGCAGAAAGGCATGGTATAAATCCAATAAGCATCATCCTCATCCTCATTATTATTATTATTATTGGTAATAGTTGGCATCCACACATGCTTTCAAAGGATGAGGGAGCACATCAGTCGGGCACTCTTGTAGGGCTTCTGTCCCGTCCCCCCGTCCCCAAAACCTGAAGTCACAGAGATTTAAATTTTTTTTTACACATAACCTCCACCTGATGCCGTATCACAAACTACTTTTGAAATGCAACGACTTTTGAGTTTCAAAATGCAATTGGTCATGAAGCCTGGCTTCTTAATATTCTCTGAAAACTCTCAAGAGAAGGAGCACAGTGAATTTTCCGAAGGCAAGAATTCCATGGGGAGGGAACTGAGAAGGCCTGAGAAAAGAACAAGAGAATTAACAGCATTTGATTTTTCAAGAAATACCTTGTACACTTTCCAGGAGTCAGGTACTGCTTATATAAAATCTTTAAAAGAGTTTCTTTCAGGTTTATGCCAACTGACAGGTTGAAGTCTTGATAGGAAAAAAAAGAAAGACAAATTTTCTCCCACAGCATTAACATAAATGCTTCCATTTACTTAAAAACCTAGTTCTATATTTTGGATTCCAGGAAGACACGATAATTGCTTGCTAACAGGATTCTGGTTCGTAAGACAATAGTGTCTGACTTGGCATTTTCACACAAATCCAATTGTAATTATTACGGTTCCATTAAAAGTGAAAGCCATCATTTGAATAAACCTCTGATCCTCCCACAAGGCAAAGATGCCAAGTGTATTTACCTTATTAGACCTTCCAGTATGAAACACAAGTGTTATTGGAAGACCTAACCCTTGGTATTCGTATTAGGGAAATGTTGATTTCACTAAGAGTTCCTTTGTAGTACTCCTTGGCTTATCTTGTTTAAAAATTTACAGTACAACAGAGCTCTTGGTGGATCCCAGCATTTCACGAAGCATCTCACCCAGAGACGTCATCCGGGCACGCCAGGAACTGGAACGCCCGGATGATTGGCAGTCCTCCGCCCGGCAGGGGGCAGCCACGCCTCCCTGCGCCTCCCTGCACCTGGAATCGCTCCATTTCAGAGCGATTCGGGACGCGAGAGGGGCCAGGGGGGCCAGGAGCAGCTTGCCCATCCTCGGGAGAGGCGGCGTGGCCCGGGCCCGTCCGCAGAACTGGCGGAACGGCGTACCGGGTGGTTCCGCCAGGATGACACCACTGATCTCACCACATTTCCACGCATTATTTCTCAGCTTACTTTCAACATAGAAACTGTGTGGAAATGTGGTAAATAAGAATATAAATGTGTGCTGAAGTAATCACACAATAACTTCATCACCTGCCCAGAGAATAAAAGGCAATAAACTGTATACATTCAAGCCACATCTAAGAGCCCAATCCAGAGCTGTCCGACGGCCCAGGAGTGCAGCAGTAGCCAGTCGGCTACCGCTGCATTCCATGGCAGCCAGGCAGCCGCAGGAGGCTCCTTGGGGAAGGGGAACGTTTCCTTGGTGGGGGGCCACCTTCAGGAGCATTTACTGAACTCCATATACATAGGATCAGGACCATTCGGATAACTTTGCATCCCCCTTTACCTGGCCTTTAATAAGAGCCAAGGCAATTTGCCTCCTCACAATAAATGCACATGTATGGCTCAGTTTAACTTTCCATAAAGGTAAAGGTTTTCCCATGACTAAATGGTCTAGTCGTGACCGACTGTAGGGGGTGGTGCTCATCTCCGTTTCTAAGCCTGTAGAGCCGGCGTTTTGTCTGAGGACAAAGCTTCCATGGTCATGTGGCCGGCATGCAGCGGCGGCATTCAGCCAGTACGCTGGGCGGGAGGAGTGGGTGAGTGGCAGCTCGCCCATTGCGTCCTGGTCCGTTTCGCCGGTCCATGTCCCCGTGGGGGCGGGGAAGACGGCGAAACGGAGCGGTAAGCTACGGGCGAGCTGCTGCTCCCCCGTTCCTCCCGCCCAGCGTACCAGCTGAATGCCGCCACTGCTGGCATGACTCTACGTTGTAGCGCACGGAACGCCGTTACCTTCCCACCGAAGTGGACCCTGTTTCTCTCCTTGCATTTAGGTGCTTTCGAACTGCTAGGTTGGCAGGAGCTGGGACAAGTGACGGGAGCTCACTCCGTCGCGCAGTCTTGAACTCCCAACCTTGCAGTCGGAAAGCCCAGCAACAGCGGCTTAACCCGCTGCGCCACCACATCCCTCATTAACTTTCCATAGGGCTCAATTAATTTTCTTTGTCAGTTACCAGCTTGTCAGTTTGCAGCCCACCAAAAATTAAGCTGTGACCCACTGGTGGATCCTGACTCACAGTTGGGGAACCATAAGAACATAAGAAGAGCCCTGCTGGATCAGGCCAAGGCCCATCTAGTCCAGCTTCCTGTATCTCACAGCGGCCCACCAGGTGCCCCAGGGAGGCACAAGACAACAAGATGCTTGCATCCTGTTGCCACTCCCTTGCACCCAGTACTCTGAAGTAGCCTACTACTAATGTAAGGAGGTTACAACCCATCACTAATGTAAGGAGGTTACAACCCATCTGTCCAATACCCTCTTAAAGGCATCAAGACCAGATGCCATCACCACCTCCTGTGGCAAAGAGTCCCACAGATTAACTACCCGCTGGGTAAAAAAGTACTTCCTTTTATCTGTTTTAACTCTCCCAACCATCACTTTTAGAATTGTACTAAAATGAGGTTCGTTGATTCTGCTTCCTGAAGTACCTTAGTTTAGAAGCCTGCAAACCAGGTCTGTCAAGTTTTAAATCATTTCCAAAGCACCTAAATTTTATGGATTGCAGCGAACACATTAATACTAAGAGTCTTGTGACCAGCAGAGTGTTCTCAGCTCTTTTTAATATGCTTATTCTGTGTGAATCTGAATTCTTTCACCTATTCCTCAACTTGTGGCAACTTTACACATTCCCTAATATCGTTACAAATTGCTCTACCTTACTAGGATTATCTCAAAATGACAAATCAGTTTCGTTTATACCATTTAACCTCTAAGAAAGGCTATTTAAATCAGTTAAATTTAAATTTAGAAATACAAAAATACAGTTGAAGCAATGCAAAAAAGGGGGTCTGGAAAACAAGTCCTATGAGGAAAGGTTGAGGGAACTTGGTATCTTAACTTGGAGAAGAGAAGGCTGAGAGGGGATATGATAGCACTCTTCAAATATCCGAAGGGCTGTCGTAAGGAAGAAGTGGCAAATCTGTTCTCATCTGCCTTTGACAGTAGAACTAGGTCCAATGGGTACCAACTGCAAGAGAGGAGATTCCGGCTGGACATCAGGAAGAATTTCTTGACGAAAAGGGTGGTTCAACAGTTGAACAGATTGCTGGGGGAGGTAGTAGATTCTCCCTCACTGGAGACCTTCAAGCAGAGGCTTGACAGGCACCTGCTGGAGATGCTCTAGGAGGATTTCCTGCTACAGGCAGGGGGTTGGACTAGATGACCTTGGAGGTCCCTTCCAACTCTATGATTCTATGAAAAAACATATGGATAACTTCTAGAAGGATGCATAAAGCTCTCCCTGAAAACAATGTTTCCTGTCTTACTGAATGCATCAGAAAACTTTTGGTTTCCATGGAAATACTACTATGAGTCTGCCCCAACAGGCACCCCCAAATTTACCTCAAAATGTTGCTTTAGGTTACATTTAGTGAGAACAGGACTGCATAACTGCAAAAAATCTTAAAACAAATTTTAATGTAATTTGTGTTTGTATGTATCGCTGAACTACATATTTGAATACTAGTTAGATCATAATGCAATGCAAGGAAAATGTAGGTTTTTCTTTCATGCTTATCAAAGAAACGGAACATTTTCTAGAGTTTCTAATGCAACAGCAAAATCCTATGAAGCATATTGAGAAGTACTACACTGCCAGGTACAATAATATTTCAAAAGCCCCTTCTCTGAGGGATAAAGGAGCAACTATCACTTTTTGAATTGTGGGAGAATGAAACAAAAAGCCTAAGAGCACCAAGAGCCGATAGAAATTTTAAATTATTCAGTGGCAATTATGTAGGGAAAAGAGACACAGAATATTTGTGCTGAATTGTAACAGTCTATGCTTCTAAAATGTTGTTCTTTCTTCATTTCCCCCCATTTAATGTTGGTTTAACAGGTAAACAGTATCTCCAGAGCAAGGTGTTGGATGTTGTGGAGAGAGTGGTTTTTGCAAAGGACCATGGGATTGGGGGAACATGACTGCTGCAATCAACTAACCCTTGCGCAACACGGCTGACCCTTGCGCAACACGATAGCGAACGGGGCGAGGAGATCGGAAGCGGAGCATCCTGCGCTAAGACGGAAAGGAGATTGTAAAAAGTTAATGAAACCCTTAAACCCTTAAGCCTGTTAGCAAACCCCTAAGCTTGTTAGCGAAACTGTTTAAGCTTGTTTGCCGATACTTCCTGAGCTAATCAATGCAGCCTTCTGATGGGTTAATTAATAGACGAGTGCTTTGTGAAACTGAACCATAAATATGAGTCTGTATTCAACAATAAACCAGAACTTTATTATTGATCATATTGGTCTGTGTGAGTTCTCCCTCGCTTCGGTACACGGCAAATGGTGACCCCGACGTGATTAGAAATAATCAGCGGACAGGTGCGAGGTTAGCATCCCGGACGGGGTAGGATCGCTGCGGACAGCCAAAAGGAAACGAGCCAAAGGATCCCCCGGGCGCCCCAGAGAGGCGGGAAACGGAGAAGTGGCCACGGCTGGCTGGTGAGTCAGGATAAAAAAAGGAGACTGATCGACAAAGTCCAAAGGGTGACGGTCGGATCAGGGAAGCGGGATGGGAATCGCCGTATCGGCTTCGGAGAGGGAAGGGCTCCGGTTGTTGTGTGAATTGGCCCCGAAGTATGATTGCAAATTAAAGGAAAAAGATGCGAGCGCCATATGTCAATGGGCTCGAAGACGGGGTCATTTCAAGAAATTAAAGGACATATTTTGGAAACAAACCTGGAAGAACATTGGGGCGGATTTGTGGGACTCAGTACAGAACAAGAATGCTGAGGCACAGCGATTAGCCCCCATTTACAGGACAATGACTAAAACTATGCCTAAGTTACATGGAGAAGTGGAAGCCAAACGGGCAATAAGGCAGGCGTTGGGAATTGCTGAAAAGGAGGAGGGTAAAGATACAGGATTGACAGCATCAGGGGCGCCATCTAAGGAGGTTGAAATGTATCCCCTTTCCGAAGCTAAAAAGACGGCCTTGGGGGGTCCCACTGACAGCTTCCCTCCGTATACAAGCCCAGTCCCTGAGGAAGCCCCCTTCGCTAATCCCCCGGCCCCACCTGACCCCGCCGATGCTCCTTTGCCCATGAACAAGAATATCCCAGGCAAAACTTACCCGGATTTGTCACGATGGAAAAATAATAATAATAATAAGAAAACCTATGAAGTCCTAAAAGCGGCGGCGCACAGGAAAACCCGAAGCAGAGCCCGGAGTCGGGGCGGGCAGGCGGGCGCGCTCAAAGCAAGGAGCGGGCGCCCAGCAGCTCCAAGCCAGCCCCCAGCACCGCGCAGGGCCAGGCAAGGTCAGGGGATCGCCCGGGCGCTCCGGCCGCTCGCCAACCTGGCCAGTCACCGGCCAAGCCACCGCGCACCGCGTCTGCCCGCCGCCCGCCCGCCCCCCGCCAGTCAAGCCGGAACCGGGGGAAGATGGCTGAGCGACAGATGGCGGCTCCAGAATCGCGTGCTCAGCGAGAAAAGCTTCTGCAACGGCAAGCAAGATAGTAAGAAGGCAAAGCAGCCCCGCGAGCGATCTAACGCGGCTCACAGCCGAAAGACAGCGAGCGCTCCACAAACGCAGCCCAAAAGTACAAATGCCGACAGCAGCGAAAGGCACATCACCGCCCTCCCCGCTGCTAGTCTCCCAAATGCAGATCAAACACACACGCACACAGGGAAGACGCAAATCAAACGCAAAGAAAGGGAGACGGACCGTTTAAAAAGGCAATTCCTTCTTCTGACACCACGGAAAGCAAGTAATGAATTCTCTGCAAAGGCTGTCCAGTGTTAAATGTTACGTGTTTGTCATGTAAAGTCAAAATGCGCGCTGTATGTCTTGTCTGTCCTACATGTGTATGTCTTGTCTGTGTGTAAAAAGGTGTTTGAATAGAATCCAGGTATGTGTGTGTGGGCACACCTCTGTGTCCAAACTTCTTTTCTGCTTCTCTGCTTGCTATCTCTTTCTTGTGTCATCCTTAAGGCCTAATATTGTTGCAACACTTCTTTTCATTTTTGAGCTCATTCCTGGTACCATGATATATTTTTTTTTGGTTTTGTGCACTATTTGTTCTCTGTTTGGAAAAAATTTGAGTTAAGTTTAAACACTAGTGTGCATCAGAATGCCACTAAACCTCGCCAAAGAAAACCATGTAATCTTTAGAAAGTGTTTTAAATTGAATGTATGATTGTCTATTTGTTAGTGTTTTATAGCTAAACTTATTTAGGAGTCCTTTGGAATGTGGTTTAATAGGCAGGGCTATTGGGGATTCTGTGGGAATTTCACACAGAACATTGAATGGAGATTGGTGTAACATGATAGTGTCTGTTATTCTTAGATATTCATTTAGAGGTATTAAAGACAGTTCTAAAAACGGGAATAGCTACAGACTGGCATAGTAAATATTTCAGCCATTCTTAGAATCACATGCTCCCCCTCCCTCTTAGCCCAAAAAGGGGGGGGAGACAGTTGACACTGAGTTGGGGTTTCCAAACCCCCTCCTCTTTCCTCCAAAGCAAAGTAGCAGGGTGACTCACCCAGCGTCTTACACCTATCCTCAAGATTTTTATCTTCTCAGGAAATTCCTGTCCCTTAATCTCAGCAAAAAACATGCATTCTTTCCTTCAACGCTGTGCTGTGTGAACTATAAAGCCTAAGCCTTTAAAAATCTGTTTCCTAAAATAATGAAAGTTCCATTTTTAACAAGGCTTGTATAAAAAGGTGGTGTAAACATTACCAATATTTCAAACCAAATCTCTCTAAATCACAAAAGTTCATGTTTACAGCAATGCTGCTTCAATCCTAAACAAAGCTGAGTCCTACCAGCAGCAAATCACACTTTAAAGGAGCCAAATAAAGCTTTTTGAAAAAACTGAAATGCCTAGCAAAATTGCTTGCAAGTTTACCCGCGGGCTCAGCTAAACTAGAAATCATTAATTCAAAGTTGCATTTCTAAATTTTTATGTAAGCATCCTTATGCTCTCCAAACCTACCAAGGCTTTAAGTTTTTAGAAATTAGTAGCAAGCAATTATTAAACGTACACATCAGGATATAAAAAGATATATTTCCCTCTTTTTAAAAGAAAAGGGGGAGTTAGGCAATTAATGCAGACCAGATACGCCGGCTGGCGTGCTGGGCTAGAAATCAAATAAATATAACTGCTAGCGTTCTCGCAGATATAGCCATGGATGTCAGGGGGGTGCGCCGAGCAGTTCTCCAGAACAGATTGTTTACTTGCAATCCATAACCATGGATGTGACGAACTGGAAGGTCTGTGTTGTTTTAATCTTTCCGTACTCAGATTCCGTTGTCAGTAAACTCAAAAGGCTAACGCAAAACTTGCAAAACATCCAAATTCAGACCGACCCCGTGGCAGACTGGTTCCATTCACTAGGAGTGCCAGCCTGGTTGCTACATATAATTCAGCCAGTACTGATGATAGTAGTTATATGTATTTTAATGTGTTTGTTTGGACCTTGCTGTTTTCAATGTATCCAAAATGTTGCCTTTAAAACTTCCGAGCAGCTGTTCAAAAGAAGAGGGGGAGATGTTGGATGTTGTGGAGAGAGTGGTTTTTGCAAAGGACCATGGGATTGGGGGAACATGACTGCTGCAATCAACTAACCCTTGCGCAACACGGCTGACCCTTGCGCAACACGATAGCGAACGGGGCGAGGAGATCGGAAGCGGAGCATCCTGCGCTAAGACGGAAAGGAGATTGTAAAAAGTTAATGAAACCCTTAAACCCTTAAGCCTGTTAGCAAACCCCTAAGCTTGTTAGCGAAACTGTTTAAGCTTGTTTGCCGATACTTCCTGAGCTAATCAATGCAGCCTTCTGATGGGTTAATTAATAGACGAGTGCTTTGTGAAACTGAACCATAAATATGAGTCTGTATTCAACAATAAACCAGAACTTTATTATTGATCATATTGGTCTGTGTGAGTTCTCCCTCGCTTCGGTACACGGCACAAGGAAATGCAACACTTGGCATTCTCTGCTCTTAACTCTGAGCTATGTATGAACCACAAAAAAGGGATGAAATCTCAGCAAAAGTGACGACTCTCAAAACTGTCTGAAACATGAGAATGGAACAATATGGGAGACTAAATGAGCTGAAATCAGTGCCATTAGCAATTCCATGAAGCTTTTGGTGCCATGTTAATGCAATCTACCCCAGTGTTTCTCAAACTGTGGGTTGGGACCCACTTGGTGGGTCACAATGTGATGTCAGAAATGTTGCAAAAAGCTGGGCACATAACAGCCATCTTGGAAGCTGCCGATCTCACTCATTCCTTTTGTGAGTGTTAACAGTTTGAATTTTCAAGTGAGGTTTTTTTCCTCAAATTTTGTTTTTAGTTCAGTGCTTTTATATAAAATTATGACCTAATCTTGCTTTCTATTGGGGATGTTTCATTATTGTGCAATGACTGCAGTCCAAAAATGCCAGTTTGCATTCCAGGTGTGTCATTCAGAGGCAGATCTAAGAGAGGGCAAAGCTCTAAGTTTTGCAAGAAGCCTTACCTTGCAGTGGAAATCACTCCTCTCCTTCACCGTTTTAGCCAATCTTCACAGGGAAAAGCAACATCTTGGTGTTGCTTACTGGCTACAGCAGCAATGGAGAGGAGGGATTTATATGACAGGGTAAGGCTTCTTGCAACACTTAGAGCTTTGCCCTCCCTGTAGATCCACCTCTGGGTGGTGCATGCCCCATTGGCCTGGCTACATCAGCACTGGAAAGCTGGATAGGATTGGGCCCTGAGTCTCTGTTCCCTGCATGTATAGTGAAAATCTCTCATTTCCCCTTATTTTTTCCACTTGCTTTGGATCTTGTTATTATTTCAGAGGCTTCTCTGTGATACCTCTGCATCCTGAAATAAAAGGGCTGTTGAGTCACTCAAAAACAGTAGCTGTGTTTGCCCTGCTGTGTTGTTTGTTTGAGCATCTTCTTCTTCCTCAACTGACTGAGACAACTTTTTGAAGTACCCAGAGCACAATCCTATGCATGCCTACTCAGAAGTCCCATTGTGTCCAGTGGGGCTTACTCCCTGGAAACTGTGTATAGGATTGCAGCCCCAGTCACACAGGTTGATTATGGTTAATGCCCACAGTCTATATAAAGCGAAAAGCGTTTCCCATTTCTGATGTGAAATGCACCTGAGGCTTCACAGGGGGGCTTTGCCACTCACTGACTTGCAAATGTCTGTGCCAGGATCTGGACCCTGGAATGTTTACCCAGTAATGTTTTACTCTGCATTTGCCTTTTAGCATCCTTGCCAACCTTTGTCACTCCCTTTTTTTTCTCTTTTAATAAGATCACCAGGTCTTGTTTTGCGCTTACAATTTATTTTCCATTGTCCTTATACAGGGTGTTCGGAAAGTCACTGTGCACTTTTCATAAATAAATATACATAAGTGCACAGTGACTTTCCGAACACCCTGTATATTGTACTGCTTTTTATATAAACCTGCCTTTTTATGGCGCCATCTGCCTGGTCTCAGTTCACTCAAGAAGGAGTGGTTTGCCACTTTTCTGATTGTCATGTTTCTGTTTGGTCTTAAGGAAGCCACTTTTGGCATTCTTGGCCTTACTGGGAGGTTTTCCCCAGGTGGCCTCCTTCTTTCTGGCTTCTGTTTGGTGGCATTTACCTTTTCCAGTTATCAATCAATCAATCAATCAATCAATCAATCAAAATGTATTTATATACCGCTTTTCAACATGAAGTTCCCAAAGCGGTTTACAGGCAAATAATAATAAAGTTAAATGACGCCCTGTCGCAAAAGGGCTCACAATCTAAAAAATGCAGAACACCACCAGCAACAGCCACTAGAAAAGACACTGTGCTGGGGTGAACAGTTTCCTCCTGCTAAATATAAGAGGAACACCACTTGGAAAAGTGCCTCTTGCCCAGTTAGCAGGGGCAGAAGATTTAGCTGAGAGGGTTAATGCCTCCGTTTGCCCGAAGATACAGCTGAAGATCTCAAGGTCGTGAGCTCGGGACCGCCGGAAGTCTCTGTGAGCAGCAGACCTTGCAACTGTGGGTGATTAGAAGCTGAGCTCCAGCTGCCTCGTGGGAGGAGGAGTGTGCTGAGAGTCAGCTGCGTCTCTGGCGAGAGCAGGGAAGCATCAGCCAGCAGAAGACAGACGGGTGGCTAAGAAAGAAGGCTAAATCCAGAAAGGAAGATCTGAATGTGTGTAGTTCTTGAAAGATAGAACATTCTGTAAATTGTAAAAACCTTTGGGTTTATGAATAAAGTCTGCCCATGTAAACCGCCTTGAGTTACAGTCACTAGAGAAATCTAGTGATCTTAAGAAAGGTGGTATATAAATACATGCATTATTATTTTATTATTATTATTCCCAGTTTGTTCCCCATTTAAAGTGTGACGCAGGAGAAGGGAAGCAATTTCCAGTTACTAGATGCTCTGCCCAGCCTTCCCATACAACAGGAAACAGAAACAAAAATATCTGCTTCCCATTTTCCTCTGCCTTCTTCTGTTGTCTTCCTTGTACCAATAGTTTGACTGTATGCTCTGCGGGGCAGGGAATTGTCTATTCACTCTGTGTAAAGCACCATGCATGCTGATGATACAAAATGAATAAACGCCAATAATAATTTTTCTTTGGAGTGGCAAAAGCTGAAATCTACGTTTTCCAACATGGTTTTAAATATTTATTTGTGAATTTCAAATATGGCATGCAATGGTTATGGGATGTGTGACAGAGAGTACAAAATCTTTTTTCCCGTTCCATTATAACACTGAGGATCACGATGAGGGTCAAACTACAAATAGATAGATAGATAGATAGATAGATAGATAGATAGATAGATAGATAGATAGATAGA
>JAJKFI010000017.1:14876544-14911224 GCA_029204185.1 Lerista edwardsae | reverse complement strand
AGATAGATAGATAGATAGATAGATAGATAGATAGATAGATAGATAGAAATTTATTTGTCATTGTACTCAAGGTATGAGAACAACGAAATGAGGTGCTCTTCGCAACATACGACTGGACAACACCAAATGACATATACAAATAACAATTAAAATAACACTAAAAACCATACAACCATGAGATATACATTTGTTCAAACCACCAAATTCAAAACTCTGCATTTAGCCTGATCACAGCACTTGGGTAAAAACTATGTTTAAATCTGCTTGTCCTAGCTTTCAGCACTCTATATCTTCTTCCCGACGGTAAGACGGTAAAATAATGTCTTTGCTGGTATGCAAGGGCTGTTTCTTTTTGTAAATAGAATGTGGGGACCTGATTGGATGGGTACCATGGTGGTGGGCAGCTGCTAACACTTTGTCCCTGCTGTGACCCTGATCCAGATGGCCCCCCATTGTTATTTGGCAAGAAGAAAAACTCCTCCATTGGCACCAAGGCTAAGGTGGCAGCTACTTGAGGGACAGAGCCTCACAGTGGTATTTTTCCTCCTCCTTACTTTTTGGGCATTTAAATGCAGTAGTTCTGACATACTGTATACCTTGACTCTGCACTTAGCAGAGCTTTTTAAAATTTTTGAATGATCATGAAGCCAGATCAGCTTGCGACATAAGATTTGTGAATTAGAGGCTTGTTTAGAACAGACAACCAGATGCCTAATTGCGGGGCACAGAGCATGCCAAGTTTAAGACGGATGTGTCTCTGCGTTGGAGGCCCAGAAATCACAACTGCAATTTATGAGCCTGAGATTATATATACTCCCTATTTGTTTATTTACACAAAAGCATTGCTGTGTGGCTTGTGCTGTCCACTCCCCTCCTTAAAACAGGAGTTTGGGATGTTTTGAACAAATGAAGAATTTAAACAAATTTATCAAGTGGATGATTTTTTTTAAAAAAATAAGTTAATCGTCCTCACTGGGGCATTCTTCTAGAGTGAAGTAAGGCATGTGCCTAATCTGGTAAACACGCGTATAGCACAAGCCAATGCATGCTTACTCACAAGTAAAGCCAGTTAGGTTTACTCCCAGGAAAAGTGCGTATCAGATTGCAGCCTCACACTCCCCCAAAATTCTGTGAGCTGACGGCTAAGGAGGGAAAAATCACTTTACTTTGGGTGCATTTACTTCGGATTACTGGATGATGGAGACTCTTCCTCCGGAAGCCCAGGGCTGCTTGTAAACAGGCTGCTTTCTCACCAGGATTTCTCAGCGAGGGGATGCGGCGCGCGGCAGAGGCTCGGAGGGGGCGGCTTGGCAGCGAGGGGAGTGGCTGCGGCGGCTCATCGTCGAGGCAGGGCTGGAACTTTTCCCCCGGGGCCGCGTTTTCTGCCTGCTGCCTGCCTTCCGCCCCCTTCTTTCTCGCCTGCCGGCGGGAGCCGGGTAAACTTTTGAAGCCCTTTGCCACGGCTGGTTGGATGTCTTCGGGCAGTGACGACTCCGGAGGGTGGATAAGCTCGCCGGTTGACATAGTAACTCCCCTCGCCTGCTCCGCGCAGTCGGCGGCGGGCTCGCTGCTGGGGAGCTGCGTGCATGCATGGACTGGGAGGAACGACCCAGGCGAGGAGGAGGAGGAGGAGAAGAAGAAGGGCTGCCCGCTTCGCGGCGGGGGCGGCCGCCGCTTCTGCTGCTGCTGCGCCTTCTTGGGCAGCCCGTTCCAGAAGAGGTGCCCCCAGCATGAGGACGCTGCGCAGCGAGTAGCCCGACGGGCACGCAGGAGCCGCCCCCGGCAGTTTTGCCTCCTTCTCCGCTGAAGCCCCGCGCGCCCCCTCCCACCCCACCCTTCTCTCTCAGAAGCGGCGGGGAGCCCGCCAAGCGCCGGGCAGCACCATGAGTAGCCCAAGCCAGCCCTGCTACGGGCCTCGGCGGAACGGCTCGCCGGCGGGCAGCGGGGCGGCCAGGAGGAACGACAGCCAGGACTACCTGCTCATGGACTCGGAGGCGAGCGAGGAGAACTGCATGGCGCCCTACGCCTACTACCCCGCGTGAGTGGAGGGCTCGCTTTCCCGCCAACGGGTGGCTGGCCCGGGGGGCGCGGCGCGCGCGGCGCGGCTGCTACGGGCTTGGGGCGCGCCCTGCGCGGCGCGCAGTTGAGGGAGGGAAGGCGGTGGGCGACCGCGTCCTGCCGAGCGGCTGCTGCAGAAGGAGGGCGCGGGCCCGCCCGAGAGGTCGCCACTACTGGCTGGAGAATTTGGGAGGGGGGTCTGGAGCGGGGATTGAGTCGCCTTCCCCTCACAGAGCGGCGCCTCCGGCTCCGGCCGCCGCGCGACCCACCCGCTAGTATAGTGAAACGTTTCGCGGCTGAAGCGACGCCGGAGCTGCACCTGTTGCAGCCCTTCTTGTCTGCAAAGGACGCCCAGAGCTTGGAGGCGGGAGCGGGCGATGGAAGCGACCATTGAGAGACGGGGGCAAACCCAGGGAGCCGCTGCGAGGTTCATGCAGTAGAGCCCATTGAGCGTTAGGGTTGGGGGAAGCGTTCAAGGGGGTCGCCTAGTCCAACCCTAGTGTGTTGGCTCTTGAATGTGAGCCCCTCGGGGCAGGGGCCTGTCCCCTCCCGTGCTGAATGGCGCTGCAGTAATTGTTGTTGTTCAGTTAAGTCGCTAAGTCGTGTCTGACTCTTCGGGACCCCATGGACCACAGCACGCCAGGCCTCCCTGTCCTCCACTAGCTTCCTGAGTTCGCCCAATTTCATGTTCATCTCTTCGGTGACACTATCTAACCATCTCATCCTCTGCCGCCCCCTTATCCTTTTGCCTTCGATCTTTCCCAGCATGAGGGTCTTTTCTAAAGAGTCCTCTCTTCTCATGAAGTGGCCAAAGTACTTGAGCTTCAGCTTCAGGATTTGTCCTTCCAGGGAGCAATCAGGCTTGACTTCCTGGAGGATTGACCGATTGGATCTCCTTGCAGTCCAGGGGACTCTCAAGAGTCTTCTCCAACACCATAATTCAAAAGCATCTATTCTTTGGCGCTCTGCCATTCTTATGGTCCAGCTCTCACATCCATACCCATAGCTTTGCCTATGCAAACCTTTGTTGGCAGGGTGATGTCTCAGCTTTTTATTAAGTTGTCTAGGTTCGCCATAACTTTCTTCCCAAGAAGTAAACGCCTTTTAATTTCATGGCTACATGCACCATCTGTGGTGATCTTGGAGCCCAGGAAAATAAAGTCTGTCACTGCTTCCATTTCTTCCCCTTCTATTTGCCAGGAAGTGATGGGAGTGGTTGCCGTGATCTTAGTTTTTTTGATGTTGAGCTTCAAGCCAATTTTGGCACTTTTCTCTTTCACCCTCATCAGAAGGTTCTTTAGGTCTTCCTCACTTTCTGCCATTAGAGTGGTATTGTCTGCATATCTGAGGTTAATAGCCTCAGTAATAGCCACTGTCCATTAGCCTTGCAGCAATAGACAGTAAGTGCCCCCCCCCCGGAAGATGGAGTCAGATAGGCCAAGGGGATCGCCTGCGGGGCAGGGAATTGTGGAGTTGCTGCGGGAAGTCTGCGGCATGAATGAGTAACTCCTATAGAAGAGCAACATGTGTGTGGTGTTCTTTTTCTATATGGACCAGAGAAGCTGTCCCTCTCTCTCTCCACCAACAGGGTGGTGTATCTAGGAGGAAGGGAGGGTGGGTTGGCTGCAAATAAGAATTTAGGACTGATGGAGTTATCGGATTTATACTTCCCTCCTTTTGGTAGACAACTGATGGTGAAAATCAAAACAAAATCTATCACAACAGTGATAGATTTAAATACATCCACAAAATCCCAAACAATAAAAGGAAAAGTGTGGCATAAAAAGCACAGAGCCAGGAAAACAAACATACTTAAAAGCCCGAGCAAAGGAGAAACTTATTTTTTTTAAACCTGGTGCTGAAATGAATTCAGGTTTATTAAATTCCATAAGCAGGGCATTACCACAGAAAAGGTACTTTCGGGCTAGGGCAGAAGTGGCTTTTATGCAGCTTGATAAATGTGAATTACCAATAGAATCATCAATGTACTAATGACCAATATCATGTAATATCAATTAATATATTGAAGCCATCCTATGATGAAAACTCTATCAGAATGGCACCTGTAACCAGCATGGACCCCTTAAACATGACTGGCGGAGGCTTCTGTCAGCCATTTTAAAGGGGTCAGTGCTGGTTGCAGGTGCCATTCTGAAGGTCCCTGAAGCCTCTGGAAGGTCTCTGCATAGTGGATAACGAGGACAGAGACGCAGATAGCGGGGAAAGTAGCAATTCTGCCCCTTGCAGAAGCGAAGTCGCAGATAACGATGTCGTGTATAAAGAGGACTGACTGTACGTAGTTGTTTTTACTAGTCTAAAACACCACGTGAACAAAAACTGAATATGTCAACAAAATTGCCTTAAAGATTGCAGACAGTTCTAAGGAAGATAATACTTGCCATGAAAGGTTCGTGTATTTTGTTAAAGATTCTCTTCTTAAACTTATTTTTACGGTACAGCTGTCCAAAATGATGAGTCTTATCTGCTGCCGTGAATGGCTTCAGCGGCAAGTGGGAGGGGCTGGTTGCACAGCATGTTTTAGTGTCTGCTGAACTTTCCATGCTGCTGCTTCTGGCTACGCTACTGGTTCTGGGTGTGGCTAATTGGTCAAAGTAGTGTTTTTTTTTTTAATGGTGCTCCTTTTATATTCATCAGGAGTGAACAGTTGCCCATTTTCACTCCAGTAGAGAATCTTGTGGCTATTTGCTGGTGTTTCTTCTGCATCTTTTTTGGGGGAGGGGATTGTGAGTCTGTCTGTCTGTCTGTCTGTCTGTCTGTCTGTCTGTCTGTCTAATGACTTTCCTAGCTATGTAAACAGGTTTTTGCTTCTGTTGACAAGCGGCATATAAATATCCTTAATGCTGTAATGACAATTATCATACTGGGCAGCAGTTGCACTCAGTGTGCCATCAGGTGCTGTTGCTGCCCAGTATTATTATTGTGAGACAGTATTATTATTGTGAACAATCCACACAGGGATGTTGCGACGTCGTTATGTGCTAGCATCGGCTCATCACTAGTGCTGAAGCGAGGGCACTGACTGGCACCTGCACGTTGGTGCTAGAGCTCTTGGGTCGACGCTAGCTGCAGTGTTGGCCCAAGAGCGCTGCGCCCGAGCCACCCTTGTGCCAGCTGAACTCAGCTGGTGCAAGGGCAGTTCTTGTAGGAGGGTGGGAGTGTGGGCAGGAGAAACTGGGCAGAGGGTGGGCTACTAGCTTCCAGGCTGTGCAGCCCGATTCAGGCCACGCGGCCTCCTCAGATCTGCGCCTGCAGGAGTAACCCCTGGGGCAAGAGTACGAACATGCCGGTGCCCAGGGGAGGCTCCCCAGTGTGCCTAAGGTGTGCTGGGCATGGCGCAGACCCGCCGGCCTCGCCATTCCAGCGCAATTTAGGATTGCGCTCAATCTCTCAGAGCCCCCAGGAAACTGGCACTGATAAGCCTTGTGGATTTTTTTTCTGCCAGAATTTATCTGGAATAAGTGACATAGAAATAGAATAAAAGCATCAGTCTTAAAAAACTAGTGTCTATTTCAGGGGATGGTAATATAGTATGGTGGAAAGGAGAGATGAGATGTCTCCAAGTAGGTAGTAATGTTGAGAGTCACACCTGCATGTGTCATAGCTATGCCTGTGTGTGTGAGAGTGTGTAGGAGAAGTTGGTGGCGCAGCAGTTTCATTTTGGTGCTTCTGCAAAGCTTCTTCCTTCACCCCTAATGAGAATACTGCTAACAGGATAAGATGCAGCAAACAGAATAAGATGCAACTAACAGGTTTTTGTTGACTGTCCACTAATTACGTGGAAGTATACTTTGGGCACTTGTGAGTCAGAATAAACTCAGCCTGGGATGGAGTCAGCTGGTATTAAGCTGTTGAATGTTGCAGCACAATATGCAAAATTCCTTGGAAATATTACACGTAGTTCAGGATGTAGGTCACCCCATCTCACTTGTTTTAGTGTGAAAGAAACTTAACATTGCTAAGCACTGCCAGCTATTCCCTGAACTGCCAAACCTTAACAATTCTGGATTACCCAAAACACAAAGCAATCAGATTTCACCCTGTACCAGCTTTGATCTGGGTTAAATTCAGTGAGCCTGAAAGTGTCTGTGAATATTAGGGTGCAATCCTAACCTGGAGTTAGACCAGCACAGTTAGGCCAGCAAAGTTTGGCCGGCACAAGGGACACCGTAAAGTATGTTTGGACCACTCTCGGAGTCGGAGAGGCCAGCACATAGACATGCGCCATCCTCCCTGACTCTGAGAATGGTCCAAACACATTTTACGGTGGCCCTTGTGCTAGCCAAACTTTGTTGGTCTAACTGTGTTGGCCTAACTCCAGATTGTGCTCCTGTGCCAGTATACATTAAAATGCATTGAAAAGTATGTGGATATTTAAATCAACAGAGATTCTGAGACATTGTATGCACCAGGATAACATATTGTGCTTACAGTTCCTAGGTTTTGAATTGATGGTAGTACTTCTGCTTATTAAAGTGTTTAAGGTGCAGTCATTCCCAATAAAGAACAAGAAGTGAGTACACAATGTCAAATGACAAGCATCTGAAATGTTCAGATGAAATGCATGAAATGTTACAGCGATATTTGTAAGAAGTATACTTTCTATCTCCAATACGCTCCCTTTGTATCTTAACAAAATGACTCACGTTAAGTAGTTATCCACCTCCTCTGATTTATACCACTTGAAGTTGCCAAGATAAATTAACACAGCCTGGCACATAAGAGGAAAGCTGGTAGGAGGTAAGGAAAGGATTAACGTGATGAAGTTCAATGGCTTTCGAAGAGTATGTACTCAACATAAAAGTCTGGCCAAAGTTATAACAATCCCTTTAATCACGGAGGGATTAGGCAAATACAATTATGGTGGATTTAAGGCTTTCAGTATGGAAACACCCGGAAGAGGTGCCTGCAGTCTTCAGGTCCGGAGCACTGGCCAAAGGAACATCCCAGTCTGGAAAAAAAGCACTTGAGGGGGGACATGATTGAGACATTTAAAATTAGTGCAGGGAGCTAGCGGGATGCTCGTTTCCTTCTCTTGCAACATCAGAACCAGGGGACATCCACTAAAATTGTTGGGAGAGTGTTGGGAGAGTTAGGACAGATGAAAGGAAGTATTTTTTTTTACCCAGTGTGCAATTAATCTGTGGAACTCCTTGACACAGGAGGTGGTGATGGTGTCTGGCCTAGGTGCCTTTAAAAGGAGATTGGACACATTTCTGGAGGAAAAGTCCACTGCAGGCTACAGGCCATAATGAGTGGTGCAGCCTCCTTATTGTAGAAGTAGGCTACTTCAGAATGCCAGGTGCAGGGTGGGGGGCAACAGGATACAGGCATCTTGCGTTCTTGAGTGCTTCCTGAGGCATCTGGTGGGCCACTGTGAGATACAGGAAGCTAGACTAGGTGGGCCTTTGTCCTGATCCAGCGAAGGTCTCCTTAGGTTCTTATGGTTTTAAATTTTTTGTGTTGTGAAATATTGAGATTGTGGAAGAGATGAAGAGCAGGGGAGGAAAGCCAGGTAGGGAACTGAGGCTCAGTAACCTGGCCAGGGCTGCACAGTTATAGGCAACCAGGTCCCACTGGTGAGTCCTTTTATCATATACTAGCTTTTTGTGACCCGGCGTTGCCCGGGGGCAGACATTATCCCCAGGCTCTATTAGGAGGAGGAATGAGTTTGTTCTGCAGTGCACCCCCACCTCTGGGGGTGTAAGGGGGGCCCTACCCCCACAGTATATCTGTCCAGATCGTAAGGAATAAGTGCACCACGTGTGGTGAACATCGTTCCAGGCATTCCAGAGTAATGGTGGAACATACACACAAATATACAAACCTCCCTCAACAGTATGACATAGTGAGATGCATATCTAGACATATAGAACTCGTCCCTGAAACAAAACAGTATTGATGACCTGGAACCCCAAATGCACACTATCACTGTGAAATGAATGAGGAAACAGGGGCACAATCAACTAAGAGAGCAATCTGAAGGTCCCACTTACTGTGTGCAGGTCCTGTGGCAGGATAGCCCTGCTATCCTCATGTGGCAGTATAAGAAATAGGCAGAGGTGGCCTGTTAGCTCCCTGGACATAGGCCCCTCTCAGATCCGACTGGGTGCTGGAACTCCCTGGATCCTGCTCTTTCCACCCTGGGCCAGTCAGGCAACGCAGGCAAAGCATTTAGTTTCGCTTTCTGTTCTCCCTCTGTCTGGTAGCTGAGCTGCTCAGCCCTCCCACAGAACCTGCAGAATCGTCTGTGACCACAGGGTGGCAGCAGACCTGTAGCCCCATGCAATCCCCTTGGTTCCTGACGATCTGGGCCCCCTCCCCGAAAACCGGGGGGCCGTAGGGGGGTCTGACCCCCGCAGTGATTCCTTCCAGGCTGCAAGGAACGTGTGTGCCAAGTTTCGTGGCCGTGGGTCAAGGGACGGAGATTTGTATAAGGAACATACATACCCGCATACCCGCATACATACACACCCACGTCCATTTTTATATATATAGATTGCAACATGTGAAATTGCTTCAGAAATGCAGTCAGTGCCAGCTTAATTCAGCCGGCCTTACCTGCCCTTTTGTCCTGGTGCAGGCAGGCTGAGGTACACCCTTGCGCTATCCTAGCCTGCCCTGGAATGGGGTAGATGCAGCGGTGTTATGCTGCCGGAAAGCTGGGCGGGACATCCGGGTGATCGACAGCCCACCCATTGCGATCCGCAGCGTTACGCCGTTTGCGTAACCAATTATGCCGCTTGCGTACGTTACGCAAACGGCGTAATGCTGCGGAACGCGACGGGTGGGCTGTTGATCACCCGGATGTCCCGCCCAGCATTCTGGCAGCATAACACCGCTGGGTAGATGTGTCTTAACGGCATGTTTGTGACATTCCCAGGCCAGTGTAAGTGACATGAGCTAGCCTATCTCCACTATAGGATTGCATCCTTATTCTCATTGGCTGTGATCATTATCAGTGATGTCATAAATATGTAGTGATGGCATCATGGTCTCTTGTAAACAAAACGCCAAGATTCATTGCAATGAATTGGAGTAAATGGAAATGTGGGCAAATGAGTCTAGGGACTGTAAGCGCAGAAAAAATGAAATCCCCCCCCCTTCCCCAAGAAACAGCTATAGGCATGGGAACAAATAGATACCAAATAGCAGTGAAGCCACATGAATGCTCCAATGAGGTGAGCATTTTCCCCCACCCCCCAGGTAATCTCTTTGGCTCTAATATTTGCCAAGCAAATATCAATGTTAGAAAATATTTTGTGTAGCCACAGTGTCACGATTACTATTCCAAGCCTGGGTCTGCCTAGTTCAAAGAGCATTTCTGCTTGTATTACCCTTCAAGGTCAGCCATGGAAGTCCTATTTAAAGTTCCCTCCATAAAATAAGAAAGAATTTTAAGGGAAAAGGGCTAGACTTTCTCAACAGTTGTGATGAACATGTAGAATATGCCCTATCACCTGGCAGGGAGGTTTCCGAACAAGTGTCCCTGGTGACTTTATGTATCAATATCTAGATCTGCTTAAGGAGGCATTTTGGAGTTTTATTATTACCTTCTGCTTTTGTTGCTGGATGCCTTGTGGATTATTCTGATATCGTGGGCATCTTAACTTTGAATTTATGTTGTCATGACTTTGCTCACCCTAATCAGTTTTGTAAAACTTCATGACTGTTAAGATAAGGAAGCATTTAAATATTTTAATGGATATCAATAAATATTGAGCATTTATTCTGTAGCCGTGGAGATTATGTACTTGGACTTCCAAAGAGATTTTGACAGAGTCTCTCATCAAAGGCTCCTAAGAGCCTTATATGAATTGGTAAATCATTAAAGCCAAGAAGCAAAGGGTAAGGATAGGAGCTTAAGGTTGTCTTTTTTTTTTTTTTTAACTGTTGGGAGAAGTCAACAGAGTAATTGTGGAAGGATGCTGTTTTAAGGCATAGAAAGTAGAAAGGCAGAAGGAAAAAAAACATAGAAGTGGAGAGTGAGTCATAGCAGCAGTTGAAATTGGGGAAAAGTGGAGAGACCGAGCAGGGAAAGAAAGGGGTATACATGCACAGTATGTAAAAGTAGGATAAGAAGCTGGAGAAAAAGATGTGAGCAGGATGAGGATGAAGCCAACATAGTACAGGTGGAGGGTTCCATTCCAGGAACCCTCGGGGATACCAAAAAATGTGTTAAATCTAATCCATTCCTTTAATTAGCCCTCAGCGTTTTGAAAAAAAAAAGCTTCTCTTACTATGGCAACGTGGCTGCAGGCATTCTCCAGGGGGCTCAGAACAGATTAGTATCCATTAAATCTGAGATGAAACTTCTTCACTTCACCTTGGAGCCTGGCGAAAAAATGCAAAATGGAAGTGATTAATTACACTTTCCTGTGGTTCCTGGGCAGGGGAGGAGGCCTTATTAAGGATTAGTTGATAGTAATCTGTTCTATCAGTTGGAGAAATTTCCTTGGAGAAATGTTGCCATGGTAAGAAGCTTTTTTTTTAAAAAGCAATGCTAATTAAAGGATTGCTAATTAAAGGAATTAAAGGAAATAAAATTTACTAATTCAGTAAAACAAAAGACACTTCTCCCCCTTCCGCAGTGAGTCAAATCAGTGGATGGGAAAACCATGGATGAGAAGGCTGTACTTGTAATGATAATTTGAATATAGATAGTCCAAATTCATTGAAAAGATATGGCAAGAATTGAGGAAGCCAAACAAATGTTCATAGCACTAGCGTAGCTAATGAAAATGTAGCCTGGTGCAGAGGGCAAAATCATGTTCCAGAAGTGACATCACAATAGGAAGTGACATCACAGTTGTATTTTCATTTTCTTGTTTTTTTGGCCATAACTTTTGATAAAATGAAAACATTACACTCAGGTTTGAACATTGAATGGTTCATAACGTGATGCTATTATTCATACATACCAAGGTTTTCACAATTTTGGCCACTGGTTTCAAGCTCATCTTGTTGCCTCCCTAGAGCTTGTTGCCCGGTGCAGTTGCACCTCCCCTGCACTTCTTTAGCTATGCCCCCGGTCATAGCATGTAGGTGAAATGCACAGATTGGTTGCAGTAGCAGAGAACAACAGCAGGGAGGAGACTCTGGGCTTCCCAGAGGCAACTGGTGGGCCAAAGGCTGTTAGACTCAGGGCTGGCTGTAGGAGTGGTGGGGCCCAATGCAGGGCATTCCTGTGGGGGCCCCCACACTCCCCACAGGGCCCCCCACTCACCAAGAAGAGCAAAAGTGTGGCATCTGGAAATAGTTGGTGGTGACAGGATGATGCTACTGCCAATTGCTTCCAGGAGGCCCATTTTGGGCACTTCAGAAGCTGGGGCAGCTGAGAGGTCCCAAGGTAAAGCTGTTCTGCTTGCCCCACTGACCTATATACAATCCTAAGAGATCCTGACTGCAGCAGCAAGCAATATGCTCACTACACTGGTGCGGGGGCCCCCAAAGCGCAGGGCCCGCTGTGATGACATTGGTCACATTGGCTTAAGGCCGGCCCTGGCTGGACTAGTTGGGGTTTGGGTTCTTGTTACGTTCCTAAATCCTCTGCAGGCTGAGAAGAAAAATCAGTTTAGACTTGACCCAAATGCTCAGCATTTCTCAGAAGCAGAATCTTAATGACTTCGCACCAAAGTTGTAGGAATCGTAGAAGTTTGTGACAGGGTGGGTGCAGAATGATTAGCACTTTACAAGTGTAAAGCAAGTTAGCCTGAAGTAAAAAGAAAATTACTGCTTTCCACCGGTTCACTTATTTTGTTAAGCTTCTCTGATGCACTAGCATTCTGCAGACTTCCCACTTATTCATATGCTTCACATAATAATCCTCACATAAAAAGGATTATTTTTCATTAAAAATACGTTAAACATCTAAGATATCCACATGATCAACTAGTTTATTATCTAATCAACTTCTTTTGATAAGATCACTCACATACTTCTAAAACTTAAAAGTTCTGAGTCCCTACACTAGCAGTAGGGACGAGCAGTAGGGATCTTGCCAGTAGGATCTAGCCACATCATAGCAAAATGTGCATCAAATGTGCATCAATCCTAATCAAATGTACCACAAGCAAAGAGCTGTGGCTATTGCTGTTTCAGATAAGATATGGGGAAAGCAAATCATTCAGTTTAATAGTTATCCTGTCCTTTTCTGAGAAAGATCAACTATAAAGTAATGGTATAGTATAGAGCAGTGCTTCCCAGACTGTTAGTTGGGAACCACCAGTGGGCATGCCAATTTCAGGTGAGTCGTGAAGCACCTAGAGCAGCCATATTGGGAAGATGGGATGCTGGAAAGGGGAGGGGCTGTGTGGTTGTTCTGCTTGTGTCAAGGTTGTAAATAGGCTTTTTTTTGTTTGATTCACTTTGCTGTTGGAAAATGGCTGAGAAATAACCCAACCTATTGCTGCATTCTCAGGAAAGCGGAAAGCTCTGGCATCACAGTGACGGCACTCCTGGCCTTAACATCACTTCTGGACAGATTGTCATTCTAAAAAGTGGTTCTCAGTGCTAAAGGGTTTGAGAACCACTGGTGTAGAGTGGTTCCCAACCTTTTTTTCACCGAGACCCCCTTTTTAGGTGCAACAACCTGTCCGGACCCCCCAAGACCTAGGACAGGAAGTGATGTCATTAAGCAGGAAGTAAAGTCATTGTTTTTAATAAATCACACTTTTTGAAAGTCAGAATTCCACATATTTTTTAGAATGTTCTGAATGCTTTGTAATCAATCAATCAATCAATCAATCAATCAATCAATCAATCAATCAATCAGACCTTTATTGGCATAGTCAATACAACATATAAAAGGGGAGTTAAAAAAAAAGAAAAAGTACTATTTACTGGTCTTTGTTACGCGAGACTACAACACAGTATAAAAAGGATGCCACACTCGCTCAGCATAAAATGAACTTTATCAGCTTCAGAAAGGCCTGATTTGTTTTTTAAAATTGGTTCTAAGAATTGAGTACGAGGAGCTGTGTACGTAGGACAACTTAAAAGAACATGGGTAATTGAATTAATACAATTTAGGTTGCAAGGGCAGAGCCTGTCAGCACAGGGGACCTTCAGAAATCTGCCAGTCCAGACTGCAGATGGCATCACATTGAACCGGGCTAGAGAAAACGCCCTCCGATGCTGAGAATTACTTAGTGCAGAGCGATATGAAACTATATGTCAAAATTTGCAAGAAAGAGTCAGGTTCACTGGTGAGCAGGTCTTGTTAGCCGCGCTGTGAAGATTTTGTTGTTTGATGTCCAGGACTCTTCGTTTGATTTTTTTGTAGAATTTCGGGAGTAGATAACATATAAAGAGAATCCAAGGATAAGCCCAAAGAACTATTTTTTTTTTTCAATGATGGCTAGCCAGTTAGAAGGGAACGAGTCTTGAAGTAGTTGGAGCTTTGTTATCTAAGGGCCAACTTTCCAGCACCGGGGAAAGGGCAATGCAGCTCTGAGGTAAGGGAACAAACATTCCCTTACCTTGAGGAGGCCTCCATGACTGCCCCCCAGCTGCAGGATGCAGCGCATGCCCCATTGGCACAGCTACGTCAGTGCTGGAAAGTTGGTTAGGATTGCGCCCTAAGTGATGTTTGAGTTCAGCACTGAGAACAGCATTGCACAGAACGCATTGTGGCTTCTCTATGCCATTGCTGATCAAAGTGGTAAAGCCAAGTTTTAGAAAGTCTTCAGAGTATTTATGTTCCTCTTCCCCATGTGATGAGAGTCACCTGTGCCCATGGAAATCGTGACACGCCTGCTCAGAAAGAGACCTAAGAGAGACTTCATCACAGGCATACGCACACACCAAGACACACACATCACAGGCATAACACACACACATAGCAAGACTAATTTCCCTTGCAGCCACGAACATTGAGGAAGTGGCAGTTTAATGGGGAAGCCTCTTCAGCTAACCGAAATGAAGCTTCCAAAATATGATGCCCGTGTTTTGCAATGATAGTTTAAAGGCACCGGCAGCGTTGGCCCTGTGGCGCCTGCAGAAGCTGCCAGTGTGCCACTCCTGCGCCAGCCAGGTTCAGCTGGTGCTGGGGCAGTTCTGGGCAGGGGGAAGGCGGAAGAGAGGACGGAATGGGGTAGGGGGAGGGTGTTCCGGGAGATGATCCAACCCGGGGAGGGGGATGGAGCCTGGATGCGGCCATTTGGCACAGAGGCGTTTCTACAGGGATGGCAAAGCTCTAAGTTTTGCAAGAAGCCTTACCCTGTCATGTACATCCCTCCTCTCCCTTGCTGCTGTAGCCAGTAAGCAACGCCAAGATGTTGCTTTTCCTTGTGAGGATTGGCTAAAATGGTGCAGGAGAGGAGTGATTTCCACTGCAAGGTAAGGCTTCTTGCAAAACTTGGAGCTTTGCCATCCCTGTAGAAACGCCACTGATTTGGCGGCATCCAAGCCTTTGCCCCTGGCCCAAGTGGTCCCAATTCAGCCCATGCAGGCTGCTATATAGCAGTTGCAGATCTGAGTAGCCCATAGGGCTGGCTGGTGCCTACCCAGTAGGCTCCTAAATGCTCCAGGCTGCACCCAACCTGCGCTGGATACAGTGCAAGCCCGCTGGCCTGCGCTGTTCCAGTGAAGGTTAGGATTGCGCCCTAAATGGAATTCAGTAAGCATGCAAAGAAACAGAATATGTTATTGATATGTATGAGGAAAGGCAAATAAATGCAGCAAAAAAGCTTATGAGATAAATCCCTGCATTTAATTGCCTCCTCTGTACCTATACTATATTTGAAAAACAAATTAGACTAATTATCATAGACAGTTTGTAGTATAGGTTGAACTTGTATAGAGCCAGCAGAATATGCTTTGTATAAAAAGTAACATTAGGAAGCAGATACGACTTGTGAGAGAAGTGAAACATCCCGTGCTTAAGTGGGGACATTTATTAACCTACACAATTCCTTGGAGAGATTAATGGCAAAACATAAAAGCCTATGCAGTGTATTTGTTTGCAATCAGTGCTGATATTCAGCTGCCTGTTGTTTGGAGAACACTGTAAGAAAAGAATGATTGATTAAGCAGTCTGGTAAGAGACTCTTTTCAAGTCTACACTAGAAATTCCAGTTTCATTATGTTGTGGATTAGCAGCAAATCATCTTCATAGCCAGAATCTTTACTTCTGTACCCACACACAGAAATAAATAAAACTTGCACTCTGCAAGCATCCCGTATAAATATTTTATTTCATCCTGCCTTACTTTCATCACGGAACTTAAGGTTGCATTACCAGGACTCCCCGGTGATCACCAATGCACATGCTGCCTAGATCTAAACCTGCTTCGCTTCAGCGCATTAGCTGTGCATATGCACCCAGAAATGCCCAGGTGATTCCTGGCTGCTACGCAGTAACCTCAATCTCTCCCCATACACATGTAATGCAAGGATTATTAACAGCCCAATTCTATGCCCTGGTGGTGCCCAGAGGTATAGCGGCACCGAAATGGCCACCACTGTATCTTGTGGGGTCAGGGCAGGCGGCGGAGTCTCCTTGGGGTAAGGGAGCAAATGCTCCCTTACTCTGTTTTGAGATACATGGTTGGCAATTGATCTCCTCGGATCACTGTCTGCTAAACAGGAGGTCTGTGCTGGCCTTCCAGGTGCAGGAAGGGGCAGAGGATTTGGCGGCAGACTCTGCTGCCGTCCCAACCCCCCTCCTAGGCCCGTTCTTCTCCTTGGGCCGCCCTTCCCTCTCCCCGCTCTGCCTTACCCTCGTCTTCCCCCTGCCCTGGAAAGCCTCACTGCTGGCCAGCTGTAACGCTGCTCTAGTGACGGGTCTCCTGGCCTCAGCACCAGTGGTATGCTTCTACCGCCAGCACCATAGTGCCTTAGGGCACTTTTATGACACCCAGCACTGGCTGTATGAGTGTGCCCCCCGCACGGGGCTCAGTAGGCCCCTGTGTGTATTCTTACACATGTGCCTTTTCCCATTTTAAGGATAGGAGGCATTCCTCCTGGAACACTTGCACAATTCTTTCCCACTTACTTCCTTGAAATCCCTTCTTAAAACCTACCAGCGAAGTGGGTTTCAGTGAAGTGTTTGGTCTCATTCCCTACTACAGTAAAATTTGTGAAACTACTTGTTTACAGTGGATACCTTTCCCATGTCCATCTATCCATCTTCCTTTCCTCTGTCTCCCCTGTACCAGTATACAGATTGTAAACCCACGAGCCAGGGACAGAGGCGGATCTACAGGGAGGGCAAAGCTCTAAGTGTTGCAAGAAGCCTTACCCTGTCATGTAAATCCCTCCTTTCCCTTGCTGTTGTAGCCAGTAAGCAATGCCAAGATGTTGCTTTTCCCTGTGAGGATTGGCTAAAACGGTGCAGGGGAGGAGTGATTTCCACTGCAAGGTAAGGCTTCTTGCAAAACTTAGAGCTTTGCCCTCCCTTAGATCTGCCTCTGGCCAGGGACCCCCTCTTTTCCCTCTGTGTGCAGTGCTGTGTACATTTATGGTACTAAAAGGGTAAAAGTAATGCTTAGCTGACATGTTAAATGTCACACTCACTTCTAGAAGCCACTTCAATTCATCCTGAATGATACACAGTGTACTGTGTAGCTGGAAAACATACTGAAAGTGCAAAGGGAGAGAATGATGAAAAGATTTGAGGCTTGAGGTCTTTAAAGGACAGCAGTTCTCCAGACTTCTCGTATATGAAAGTGTTTTCTTTATATCTTGTTAAACTTGGGTTAATTTCCTTTTATTTAAAAGTCCAGAGAGCCAGCACTCTTGTGTGTAATTACCAGGCATAAAAAGCTATCCATGTTTGCAGACTGCAACTCTGTGTTTTATTAAGGCCAAACACATATAATCCCTTGATGGCAACCCAGTGAATGTCAGGACCTCATAATATCACTCTAAAACAAGACAGTGCAATTTCTCAAATGGGACTGTCTGTGAAGGAGGATCACAGAGACAAGAGAGCTCGCTAATGAACAAATCAGGCCAAATGTCCCACTTGTATTAAATATGTAATGCTTTCCACATTTAGCAGCCTATCATGAAACCTACATTAAAAAGAAGGCAGTGTTGAATGAAACATGGTTAGTGTCAGGTAAGAATTCATGGCTCTAGGCAGAGTTTTTGTGTGGTGAGTCAAATGTCTCCCTAGGTAGGAAAGTCTTCTAAGTGACCAAGCTGGCTATTTGTGTACCTCAACAGGAAGAGGTGTAAAGGATTCCTGTTCATGAAAAGACTTTGCCTGGACATGGATAAATTTTCTTCTCTCTGAGCAAGGTCCTGTTTCTGTCATCACAGCTGTGACTCTTATTTGATTACGGCCTCCAGCTCAGGCCTGACATTTAGCTGAGCTGTTTTGGTTGGTTTACTGGATAATAAAGCTGGAAAGCAACAATGAACCATCAACCAATATACTATATGCCCAACAACATTTAGTCCTTTGGGAATTAGCCTTGCAAATTCTGAATAGTGACTTTCCTTTCAACTGATACGTCTCCATGCAATATCAAAAATGGCTTTTCAGATTTCTTTTAGTTTCAAAAAGGGCGAGCTGCTGTTTGAGAAACACAGGTCCCAAGTTCCCTTGGGCACAAGAATGTAGCCATAAGTTCTTTTGACCTACACTAGTGGTTCCCAGAATGTGGCCCGCTGCAGCGGGCGGGCTTTCGCCATTACGCAATGGAACGCAGCGAGCACGCTGCCGATCACTGTGGAAACCCGCCCAGCGACCGCGAAAACTCCGCCCAGCGAACCGGTAGGCTGACACCACTGGAGTATTTACGATGACATGGCACTATCTAGCAGATCCTTGTGCATTTACACGGCAGCAATGATAAATAGTGGTAACCAGTGGTGGGATTCAGCCAGTTCTCACCTATTCTGCAGAACCAGTTGCTAATTTTAGGTTGGGAGAGGGAAGAAAGGCAGCAGCCGCCCTGAAGGACATAGAACCGGCTGTTAATTTATTTGAATCCCACCACTGGTGGTAATATATATCCCGATCAACTGCTTGGAGCAGGGAAGCTGATTACAGTCATGCCCACTCAGTAAAAAAATGATCAACCCTATAAAGGCTAGCAGCCAGAGGCGTCATTCAGGGGGAACGGGCCAGTACTCCGTTCCGCGGAGGTCCCGGCCCGTTCCGCTGCTTCGGAGGACGGGCGAGCTGCTGCTGGGCCCGCCCTCCCTCCCTTGCGTCTGGAATCGCTCTAAAATGGAGCGATTCCGGCGCGCTGAGGCTGGGGGGGGGCGTGGCAGCCCTCCGCCATTAGCGCGGAGGGCTGTCAATCATCCGAGCGTTCCAGTAGTTCGGGCGCTCGGATGACGTCACTGCTAGCAGCACTACCATCTGTTCAATTAAGAGTTCTATCTTTAATCTTACTTTTGAGATGTATTTAAGAGCGCAATCCTACCCTGGAGTTAGGCCAACAAAGGTTAGCCAGCACAAGGGACACAGTAAAGTATTTATGGACCAGTCTTGGAGTCAGAGAGGCCAGCACACAGACGTGCGCCATCCTCTCTGACTCCGAGAGTGGTCCAATTGTGCTTTATGGTGGCCCTTGTGCCAGCCAAACTTTGCTGGCCTAACTGTGCAGGCCTAACTTCAGATTGCGCTTTAAATAACATATTCAGGATGGATGCTATTGTTGAGGATCACAGGAGAAAGGGGCGTGTGTTTCATTCATAGTCTGTCACAATATAAAACTTGGTGTAATACAACTTTCCTTTAGCACTAGAATTATGGCTAATTCAAAATATATCCTTCTAAAACACAGGAGCCACAAATATTGCATTCCAGGGTACAGGGATTTTGAATTCCAAAACAGTATTTTTTATGTTCATGTTAAACTCCCCCCCCCCATTAGACAGATAATCTCCATTGTTAATTCTGAGATTTATGCACCAGAATGAAAAGGAGCTGGAGAGAGCAACTGCCAAGGAGTAAATGAATGAATATGCCTCTCAGGCTAGAAATTATGGAAGGGAGCAGAGCTATCTTTTGATAAAGTTAATTTGAAGGGGAAAGGATATACCATATTCATTTATTACTCATACTATACTTATCATTTAACTAGGTGCCACACAGAAAATTAAAAAAGAGATGACTCAACTTGCAAACTCGCAATCTAGTAAAACATGACAGGCAGGAAAAAGAAATCAGACAGGACGAGGGATAGCTGGAGGGCAACAATAGAAATCTCTTGTTTCTCTTGTAAAGCAAGAGATTAAAACCTTTCAGTTATCAAAATTATAATCAAAAATGTCTTGGGTAGTAATGCCAAGGTCAAAAGCAACACTCAGAAGTCCATTTCAGATGTACTTTGTACTTATAAATACCACATGCTTATAAGAAACACTTTTAAGCATGTGGGTGCAATCCTAACCTGGAATTAGCCAGCAAAATTTGACTGGCACAAGGGCCACTGTAAAGTGCGTTTGGACCACTTGCGGAGTCAAGATGGACGGCACACGTCTGTATGATGGCTGTCTGAGAGTGGTCCAGACATACATTACGGTGGCCCTTGTGCTGGCCTAACTGTACCGTCCCAACTCCGGGTTAGGATTGCAGCCTATGCGTGTGTACAGTGCTGCCAAGGCATACTCTGCCTGAACCTACACATGTCCACCCAGGGTTCTTATCAGACCTTATGATGAATCAGGAACTGGCTATGTCGTACTTTAGTGTTGAATTCCCCCCACCTTCACCAACATGTGCATTCATCTGAAGAACACCTGCAAAGGACTCAAGTTGCCACCCAACAGGAGATCTCCCTTTGATCCAGAGAGCTCCATACATACCCAAGTCCCAGGATTTTTTAACTTCTGCATTTGACAATCCTACTAACCGAGCAGGCACCTGTTCCAGCACAAAAGGGTGCCTTAGCGCCCCCTGCAAATGACGACTGCGGTGTCATCTGGTTTTGCATTGGGAGGAGTACCTGCCACCTTCTTCAACCTGTAGCTGCTGGACAGGATGGACAGGGGAATGGTCAGCTTTCTAGATGTTGGCCCTACTGCCTTAGACCATGAGCCTAAGAGCCTGATCCTGAAGCCGGCAGTAAGCATTTACCACCAGTGCAAGTGTTGTGAATATGCCGAAGTCGCCAGTGCTGGGCCAGCACCAGTGGCGCTGAACCTCAGTGCCAAGGAGGGACCGCTGTAATGCTGACCATGGTAAGTGCAACTGCAGGCTGACGGAGCTGCTTTTTGGAGTGGGGGAGGGCGTTGGGAAGGTGGAGGAGGGAGAACTGGGCAGAGGGAAGGGTGGAGTGGCAACCGGAGGGGGTAGAACTGGTGGCGGTCCTTGCCGTCGCATCCTAACCCCCCCCCCCCCGTTTCAGACTTAGGCCCTTGACACGAGAGTTCCCATGGAAAAATAGCCACTGGAGATTCGGGTAGCCCCATTGCGCATCTCAAAAAGGACATAGTGGAGTTGGAAAAGGTGCAGAAGAGAGCAACTAAAATGATTACGGGGCTGGGGCACCTCCCTTATGAAGAAAGGCTGCAGCGTTTGGGGCTCTTTAGTCTAGAAAAAAGGCGCCTGAGGGGGGACATGATTGAGACATACAAAATTATGCATGGAAGGGATAAAGTCGATAGAGGGATGTTCTTTTCCCTCTCTCAAAACACCAGAACCAGGGGGCATCCACTAAAACTGAGGGTTGGGAGATTTAAAACAGATAAAAGGAAGTACTTTTTTACCCACCGGGTAGTTAATCTGTGGAACTCCTTGCCACAGGAGGTGGTGATGGCATCTGGCCTAGATGCCTTTAAGAGGGGATTGGATGGATTTCTGGAGGAAAGGTCCATCGTGGGCTATAGGCAATGATGGATTGTGCAACCTCCTTACAAAGGTGGTGGGCTACTGGTACCGGGTGCAAGGGAGTGGCAACAGGATGCAACAGGATCTTGTTGTCTCCTGCCTCCCTGGGGCACCTGGTGGGCTGCTGTGAGATACAGGAAGCTGGACTAGATGGGCCTTTGGCCTGATCCAGCAGGGCTCTTCTTATGTTCTTATTGCGGGGGGCAGGATTTTCCTCGGGGAAGGGGACAAATGTCCCCTTCCTTGGAGGAGACTCGGGTGGCTGCCGCGGGAGCTAGGCAGTTTAGGATTGGGCTGTAATTGGTTTTAGGTTTCCCTTCTTGTCCCTGCTTCTCTGTTTTACAGAAATGCAAAGTAAAATAAAGAGATTGACACCTTGGTACCTAATTCCTGGATGATGTGGATGATGATTTCGCCAGTCTGGCGAAGGTGGTACGGGAACATATTGGACAATCCATTGGGGGGGGGGCTCTGTAATTGTAAAAGGATTCAGAACCCTTGCACTGGAGCTTGGAGCACACAAGCTATGTGTGCAGGTGAATGATGGGAGGAAAGAAAAAGAGAGCCAGAGGTGTTTGTTCTTTCTTTGGCAGCTCTTCGCATGGCTGAACAGGCAAACTACTTTTCAGGTTAGAATCAGCTTACCGTTTCAGCTGTGTGAAAGCTTCAATAGAAACTTAAAAACACAACAGATTGTGGATGCAGTTCTCCCCCCCCCCGAAATGTGTAGAACTATAGCCAGAGTCTGCAAGTGCTGACAGGGCAATCTAAAATCGTATTTATTTTGGATAATTTGCCTCTTAGCATGTAGAGGGTGATTTCCAGTGTGCACCTTATTTATTTGTTTATTTGATTGATTTTGATCCTGCCTCTTTCCCCCACAAGAGGAAATGGTCGTGGTTTATAGCAGGTATTCTGAGAAGTTGCTGATTAGCATGGTTATTGCTCAAAGGGTGTCCCCCGAGGCTTTGTAGAAAGAAAATTGATTTGAAATGGAAGGGTGATCGATATACTTAATAAATATTTAAATAAAATACTTAATAAGGCCCCTGAAAATTGTTATAGTAGAAAACAAAATGAAAAAAGCTCAAAATATGATATAGCCAAAGTTAAACCCCCTTTAAATAACATTGATTTCAGTGGCTCTTCAGTTGAAATCAACGAGCTGTAGTGTGCTGAATTTGGGCTGCCTGATGCCTTTTGTTTGATATCAGTTTATTGCAAAGCAAGGAGGAATAATAGAATCATCGAGTTGGAAGGGACCTCCAAGGTCATCTAGTCCAACCCCCTGCCTGTAGCAGGAAATCCTCCTAGAGCATCTCCAGCAGGTGCCTGTCAAGCCTCTGCTTGAAGGTCTCCAGTGAGGGAGAATCTACCACCTCCCTTGGCAATCTGTTCCACTGTCAAACCGCCCTTATTATCAAGAACTTCTTCCTGATGTCCAAACGGAATCTCTTCTTGTGCAGTTTGTACCCATTGGACCTAGTTCTACTGTCAAAGGCAGATGAGAACACATTTGTCCCTTCTTCCTTATAACAGCCCTTCAGATATTTGAAGAGTGCTATCATATCCCCTCTCAGTCTTCAATTCTCCAAGCTAAACACACACAGTTCCCTCAACCTTTCCTCATAGGACTTGTTTTCCAGCCCCCTGATCATCTTTGTCGCTCTTCTGTGAACCTGCTCCAATTTGGCTTCATCTTTCTTGAACTGAGGTGCCCAGAATTGGACACAGTACTGCAGGTGAGGTCGCACCAATGCGGAGTAAAGCGGAACCACAACTTCTTGTGATTTGGACGCGATGCAGGCTAAAACTGCAGGCTATTAATGCAGGCTAAAATTGCATTAGCCTCTGTCCCGACCCACTGCCCTCTACTCCCCTGAGAGGCGCACGTGAGTGGATCTCAAGTTCTGGCCAAGCTGGCTACACAAGCCCAAAACCTACCAGAACTGAGGATTTTCTTTAAGGGGAAAAAATTGGCTCTGTGAGCCCTGGCTATTCAGGCAGGCTCTGCCACTTACACACAGACCCCCTGCAGCCCAACAATGTTATTGGTAGCAAAATTCCCCTTAGGTCCGTTTTATTGAGTAGCTGTGATTCAGCATTAATCAAGCAATATTATTAGATATCAGAATAAAAGTTTATTAAAACCAAAACAGCAAAGGCACAATGGTAAATATTACAAGTTCCAAAGAAAACAAGAAAAGACTAAATTCCTACCACTTACTGGTTCCTTAACTAACACGTAACAGAAATTCTATTTTTTTTTCAGACAGCTGGTCAGTTGTTCCTCAAACTTACAACAGTCCTTCAGCAAAGGGGTTCAATCCTTGCTCCCAGTCCTCAGCATGTCTCAAGGCAATCGATACGTGTTTCAGCATCTTGGCTTAGCCCTCCATAACAGCTAGCAACTAACTCTTCCCATTACCCATTTTTAATAGGGATTTCAGACTCACTCCTGTCCATCAAAGTTAGTATCCAATCACATGGTTCACATTCAATCTGAGTCTAAGTTGCTGGGCAAGTTTGTCTTCCCCCACCCTTGCACAGCTAAACCCAATTAGCAATTCTACAAACAAGTTGCAGGTGTGAAACTTCACCAAGTTGTTAAATCATTGCCCAGTTCCCAAGACCCACAAGATAGCAAACAGTCTTTAATCTTCCCAAGGATACAACCAGTTCACAAATGATGTTCTCTGGGTTACTCCCCATTTTTCCCACCAACTTCTAGTCTCCAATTAACTACGTATCCCAGCATGCTGTTAGACAATTCACTTCACAAATGTAAAATGGCTTTACTTTGGTTCTTCTACACAAATGTAGATTTATTTGTCCGCCACAGCCTCCTGTTCATCTTGTGATCCACTGCAACTTGTGACTCATGTTCATCTTGTGATCCACTGCAACTCCAAGATCCCTCTCACATGTTGTGCTGCCAAGCCAGGTTTCCCCCATTCTATATCTATATCTGTGTCTTTGGTTATTTTTGCCCAAGCGTAGAACCTTGCATTTTTCCCTGTTGAACTTCTGATTCTTTTCAGCCCAGTGTTCCATCTTGTCAAGGTTTTCCTGAAGGCTTTTACTGTCTTCTATAGTATTTTCTACTCCTCCCAGCTTTGTGTCATCTGCAAATTTGATGAGGTCCCCTTGTATCCCTTCATCCAAGTCACTGATGAAGATGTTAAAGAGAACCGGGCCCAAGACAGAGCCCTGGAGCTTGAAACTGTCTTCCAAGTTGAAGCAAAGCCATTGACAATCACTCTTTGTGTACGGTTATCCAACCAGTTGCCGATCCACCTAACAATGATTTCATTTAGCCCATATTTTTCCATCTTGCTGATGTAAGATGTCATGTGGAACCTTGTCAAATGCTTTACTGAAGTTAAGAGAAATCACATCCACAGCATTCCCACCATCCAATAAGCTAGTCACCTGATCAAAAGAGATGAGATTTGTCTGGCAAGATTTGTTTTTGACAAATCCATGTTGAGTTCTGTTAATCACAAAGTAGTTGTCTAGATGCGTGCAGATTGTATGTTTTATCATTTGTTCCAATATCTTCCCCGGTAGACTGACAGGCCTGTAATTTCCTGGGTCTTCCTTCTTCCCCTTTTTGAAGATTGGGACTACATTAGCCCTCTTCCCGTATGGAGGCACCTCCCCTGTTCCCCAGGGTTTCTCAAAGATGAGGAAAGTAATGGTCCAATCCTATCCAACTTTCCAGCACTGATGCAGCAATGCCAATGGGGTGTGTGCTGCATCCCCTGATGGGGGTGTAGTCATGGAGGCCTCCTCAAGGTAAGGACATGTTAGCAGTAATGGGATCTGGGGACTGACTACAGGAACGCTGGGTGGGACTTACGTGTGATTGGCAGCCCGCCCGTTTCGTTCCTTCGGCTGCCCGCCGGCCGCGCGGGCTTCTCCTGGGGAGCGCCCCCCCGCTGCTCGTCTGATCACCCGGCGCACCCCCCGCCCCCCCGCGAGCCGGCACCCCTCCGAAGCCAGGACGGGCGGCGGACCGAACGGACGGGCAGCCAATGACGCGTAAGTCCCGCCGAAGTCCCACCCAGCGTTCCTGTAGTCAGTCCCCAGATCCCATTACTGCATGTTAGTTCCCTTATCTCAGGGATGCACTACATCAGCATCAGCACTGGAAAGTTGGATAGGATTGGGCACTCTCCCCACGTACACACTTTGTTGACATGGTAGTTGCTTCATTTACCTTTTCCTATTTTATGTTTCCTTTTCATTTTTTCCAGACAGGAATATCAAAGTTGTACACCCACACACATGTTATTTACATAAAAATTAGTCCCAGTGAAGCAAACTATCTAGTAGTTGTTATGTAAATGACAGTTACCTGTTATACAATCCAAGCTTTCATGTTTACTCTGTTATTGTAATAAATGGCAGATGTTGCCAAGCAGTATAAAACAGAAAGTGAACTATTGGCAGCCAGCCATATAATATATTTATCTAGTAGCCAAAATTACATTATAGCGTCAATAGATATTTGCTTACAAATATAATAGGTGTGCACACATAGACACACACAGGGCCCAATCCTAATCTGGAGTTAGGCCAGCACAGTTAAACCAACGAAGATTGGCCGGCACAAGTGGCACCATCACATATATTTGGTCCGCTCTGGGAGTCAGAGAGGCCAGCACCCAGACGTGCGCCATCTTCCCTGAATCCGAGAGTGGTCCAAACGCACTTTATGGTGGCCCTTGTGCCAGCCAAACTTTGTTGGCCTAACTGTGCTGGCCTCACTCCGGGTTAGGGTTGCGCCCACAGGCTAGTAGTGCTTAATGCTTGACATGTCTGCATTTCCATATGTCGTGAGATGCTTGCTTGAAACCAAACAAGCATTGTTATTGCTCAGTTCTTTATGTACGGAGCCCAGTAATAGTGGCCCTCGAATGACCACTATTAGGTTATTATAGGGTCAGTTGCAACACAACCCTAACCTGTGCGCAACCACAACCCTACAGCTGGGCCACAGTAGCCTGCACGATATCCTACACAGGTTAGGAGGCTGCTGGAGGTCACCTGGAGGTTAAGGGATATTTTTCCTCTTATCCTGAGTAAAGCCCCAGCTGTCCTTATCGGGCTTCTTGGATCTGTGGCAGTTATTTAGCTCGCGCAAATCCAGGAAGCCCATGTTCGGTTACTCAGCCCAGTAGCGGGGGTTAATCTGTGGAACTCTTTGCCACAGGAGGTGGTGATGGCACCTGGTCTAGATGCCTTTAAGAGGGGATTGGACGGATTTCTGGAAGAAAAGTCCATCGTGGGCTATAGGCAATGATGGGTTGTAACCTCCTTACATTAATAGTAGGCTACTTCAGAGTACTGGGTGCAAGGGAGTGGCAACAGGATCCAAGCATCTTGTTGTCTCTTGGGCTCCCTGGGGCACCTGGTAGGGCCGCTGTGAGATACAGGAAGCTGGACTAGATGGGCCTTTGGCCTGATCCAGCAGGGCTCTTCTTATGTTCTTATGTTAGGATATGGTGGAGGCCTGCTTTATTGACCCTGCCCCCTCCTGGGTCTGATGATACTCCTCCCTTCCACCCTCGCCATCAAAAAATGCTAACTTTCAAATACAGGCCTCCCGCCAGCCTGTCCCAAGCCCATGCCACCCAGTGCACACTTATCTCTGCCATCTGGCACAGTTTCAGAATCTGGTCCAGCTGGCAAAGGCCTCTGCGCCTCCCAGTCGACTCTTTGGTAGCAGCAAACTTGCTTTATTTATTTATTTATTTATTTATTTATTTGATTTTTACCCCGCCTTTTTGCCCGGAGGCACTCAAGGCGGCATTATAATATAAAAAAGATACAATATAAAATTAACATTAAAAAGCAATTAAAAATAATGTTAAAAACAATACAATCAACAAAATTAAAACAGATACAATTTAAAAAAGCAACACGCCCAGTGGATTATAAAATCAACTATAAAAATACACAAACCAGCCAGCCAGCCAGCCAGCCTGTCAACAGTTAAAAGCTTTTTGGAATAAAAAGGTCTTCAGCCCCCGCCGAAATGTAAACAAAGAGGGAGCAGTTCTCAATTCTAAGGGGAGGGTGTTCCAGAGTTGGGGGGCCACCACCGAGAAGGCCCTCTTCCTGGCCGCCACCCCTCTCACTTCTCCTGGTGGCGGCACAGTCAGAAGGGCCCCCCCAGATGATCTAAGAGTACGGGTTGGATTGTATGGAAGGAGGCGGTCCCTCAAATACCCCAGACCCGAGCCGTAAAGGGCTTTAAAAGTCAAAACTAGCACCTTGAATTGGGCCCGGAACAGAACCGGCAGCCAGAGTCAAACCGATGTGCCCCAGCAACCACCCGAGCCGCCGCGTTCTGTACTAGTTGTAATTTCCGGACCGTCTTCAAAGGCAGCCCCACGTAGAGCGCATTGCAATAATCTAATCTAGATGTCACTAGGGCATGGGTCATTGTGGCCAGGTCCGCACAGCTCAGGTATGGCCGCATGTTTATGGCATGTTTGTGGCCCTTGAACCAGTGCAGGCAGGCCTCTGCCAGCTCAAGGAAACATTAGGGTTTGGCTGTTAGTAGTATAGCTCGGAAACAATTTTTCCAGGGGGGGGGGGAGGAACAACACTGGCATGATGGATCTATGAATTTTGATATTCATATGTCTATTTTCTCAGAAAGAATATTAGTCTGAAATCTGTATGGGAAAAATCCAAGAAAGAGAAAAGAATAAAACATTAGTCTAGACCAGTGGTTTCCAAATTGTGGGTTGAGTCATGAGCCGATTTTTGGTGGGTTGCAAAACGTTTTTGAAATATTTTATATATACATATATAATGTTTATATATTTGTATCTTTGCAAGTACCCTTGCCTAGCTTGCAGAAGACAATGGTTAGTTGGAATGTTAACCTGTGGCAATCCTCATACACCAAATGAAAACGTCACATTTTCCTATTTTTTCTTGTAATGGGCATGCCATAGATCCTGTATGAACCCACTTTCAGACATTTAACTGGTCTAGAAGTCCCTAATTGTACTTCTTGCTCCCCAGTTCAGTCTTCTGGCTACCCTGGAATGACTGAAAAGGTTTGGGGGAACAGTCCTTGAACTCAATTTCTTGGGAGAGTCTAGCAAATATCTACACACATATTATATGTAAGGTCTTTAGCAGCCTCTGAAGCACCAGACCCCAATTATTATTAATTAATTTACTAATTATTATTAATGAATACAATATTTCATAGCAGAGCCCCCCCCTTTTTTTTGTCTAGTGGGTTGTGATACATTGTCATTTTAAAAAGTGGATCCTGGTGCTAAAAAGTTTGGGAAGCACTAACCTAGATTAACCTAGGTCATGAGGTTTTTGCTAGTAACACTGTTTCTTATGCCTGTAAAACAAATCCTCAATTATATATCATACATACTGAAATCAGTAGAACTGAAAATACTGTAATACTTTGTATCTCAGGTGTTTTGCGAGTGTTTTGCTTAGAACAGTGGTTCCCAAATATTTTAGCATTGGGATCCATTTTTTAGAATGGCACCCACCGGAAGTTATGTCATTAACCTGGAAGTGATGTCATGGCAGGGAGTGCCATCATCAAGCGGGAAGTGCCATCATTGGAATGCAAGAAGGTTAGATGACTGGAGAAGCCATGACGTCACATTCTTGAAGCCCTGGACTGAACAATATGGCTGACTCAGATCAGCGCCGCGAACGACAAGGATTGCCGCCGGAGGGGCTCTCTCGCTCGCACGGCACGCGTGTAAAAGTTAATTTCAACGTCTTTAAGCATGCCTGCGTGTTCTGCATACGGGTGCGCGAATCGCTGAACGAAAAATGGGATTTAATTTCCGCGGAAAGATTCATGTATTCACATTACATCGGCTCAATAAAACGACCGGTAATATTTTCGAAATTCTGAACATTAACAGACATTTTTTTAATGGGGCATGGCCGTTTTATTTCTGCTTCTGTAGATTTCAAAAAATAAGTCTGTCAAAACAGTGCAATCTGAGTTTAAATAGACAGCAAATGGCATTTCGTCCGGTATGTTCAGTAATATAATTACGCGGAATTAAACCTTGGAATTGCATATTAACTCATAATAAGGTTACCAATAATGTTTCTCTACGATCACACGTTGTTATTTTCGTGAGTTTTTACTTCAGGAGTAAACGATTCAGTCCTAAACATCACGCGCAAAGCAATCTGAAATGCTTGGAATGAGCAATGTTTTGCACTTACCAACATGGTCGCTAAGCCCGCCCCCTGGCTTCAATTCTTCCCTATTCATTGTTAAGGGAGGGCCGGGGGTTGTTGGAATGACACTCTTGGAATGCAAACTGGCATTCTTGGACTGCAGCAATTGCACAACCGGGAAACATCCCTGAAAGAAAACAAAATTAGGACAAAATATTATGTAAAAGCAATGACATAAAACAACATTAAAAAAAACCCAAACCTAAAAGGTCAAACTGTGAACACTCACAAAAGGAATATAGCAAGAGTAAGGTCTCCAGCTCCCAAGATGGCTGCTCCCAGCTTTCCACGGCCCACCTGACATCAGGTTGCAACCCACCAAGTGGTCATAGATAGATAGAAATTTATTTGTCATTGTACTCAAGGTATGAGAACAACGAAATGAGGTGCTCTTCGCATCATACAACTGGACAACACCAAATGACATATACAAATAACAATTAAAATAACACTAAAAACCATACAACCATGAGATATACATTTGTTTAAACCACCAAATTCAAAACTCTGCATTTAGCCTGATCACAACACTTGGGTAAAAACTGTGTTTAAATCTGCTTGTCCTAGCTTTCAGCACTCTATATCTTCTTCCCGACGGTAAGATACCAAACATCGAGTGTCCCGGATGTGAAGAATCTCTCAAGATCTTTTGTATCTTCCTACTACATCCCATATTGTACAATCCTCCAGAGAGGGAAGAGGACAACCAATGATCTTTTGTGCCCTCTTTATCACTCTTCGGAGTGCCTTTTTCTCCACCCCTGTACAACTCCTAAACCACGCACAGAGGCAATAAGATAAGATGCTCTCTATAGAACTTCGATAGAAGGCAACCAACAGACTCTCTGGCAATTGTTGTGATCTTAAAAGTCTCAGAAAGTGCAATCGTGTGCATGACGCACAGTTTGGGAACCACTGGCTTAGAACAGTGAATGCTCCAAGTAATGTCCTTCTCAACTCTGGAAAACATTAATGCACAAATGGTTTATAGCAGTGGTTCCTGAACTGTGCATCAGGACCCACCGGTGGGTCACAAGCCAATTTCAGGTGCGTCACAAAGCACCTAGAGCAGCCATATTGAAAATATTACAAGATGAGACACTGGAAGGGGGTAGGGCTGTGTGGTTGTTTTGCTTATGTCAAGGTTGTAAATAGGCCTCCCCCCCCTTTTTGATTCAATTTGCTATTGGAAAATGGCTGAGAAATAACCCAACGTATTGCTGCATTCTCAGGAAAGCAGCAGGCTCTAGTGTCACAATGACACCACTTCTGGTGGGTCCTGGGCAGATTGACATTCTAAAAGGTGGATCTCAGTGCTAAAAAGTTTGAAAACCACTGGTTTATAGTACAACTTGAGAAATCTATTAGTAGCAACCGCAATTTGTAGTCTCTTTTCTGCACAGATGGCTTTCATTTTCCCATAAATGTCAAAGTAATATATTTTATCTTAAAATTTTAAATTAAAAAGTTTAAAATAATGAAACTAGCTTGTTCAGAAAATATTGTCAGTGTTATCATAGAGTGATTTCTTTCCCTCTCGTGTCTTCCCTTATTTCTGCTTGACATTAACATTCAGTCCTGCAGTATTTCTCGTCCACTCATATAAGGCGCTTATACAAGGAATCTTCCTACTGGATTGTGCACAAGATGTGCAGACTTCTTCTGCAGAGAAAATCTGGTTTATTGTGAGCTGCCTACTATCCTTTATGCACCAATAAAGAATCAATCCCTTTTCCCCCTTACAGAATAAAACTTGGCAATGCAGTTGTGTTGCAGAGGGAATATTTCATACCCCTTTTTAAAGTCCACCAAATAAAACTCAAAAGCTGAATCTTAATGCCGGTGTTTAGTATACTGCTTGATACTGCTTGCTTGATATAGTATCTTCTTGTGCTTTATCCCTTTTCAAATGGAATTTGATTTTTTTTAAAAATAATAAATTCGGCAGTAACAAGTCTATATCCCAAACTAACCTGGCAATCTTACTGTCCTTTCCAGAGCTTCTTCAATATCATTTTATTCCTTTACAAATATTTGTTCCACCCACATGTGCTCATACACCTTTATGCAATTGCCCTAGTTGTCCTGTTCAGCAATCTTCCAGTTGTGGGTACCTATATCTGCTGTTGGAAATTCAGGTTAGGATAGGGATTGCTGGTGTTCTGGCACACCTGGTGTCCAAGCATCTCTCTTCCTGAACTGTCAGAGATGGACTCAGGCACGAGGACCCTTGAATTTTTGTTTCATGCTGAGGATACCTTGTCTGAAGCAATTGAGGATTTCATGGTGCCCGTGTCACAGTTGATATCTGACCCAGGGCTGGCCTTACCATGAATTGATGTATAACCAGTGTGTGGAGTGGCAGATTGGTGGATGCAGCAGATTGACATGCTCCCCCCGCCTCTGCATTTGTGCTTGAGCTGCCTTTGCTGGATTCTCGGATGCTACCAGCTGCCTTGCCTCCACTTATCAACACCAGCCCCAGCTGTAAAATTAGCTCACTCTGAGACTGCCTGCAGAAAGGTGGCAGAACTGTGGGTGATCTTATTGTCATCTCGTTGCCCGGGCAGCAGGGACAACAGTGATATCACCACTCCCCCCCACCCCAATCTTGCAGAAGAAGGAAAACCATAGTAGCCAAAGGCTACTATTTTAAAACATTTGAATCCTGCCATACTTGCCTATGGAGGTAGCCCAGGATAGCTCTTAGCAGCTAACTAGTATAAACTATCATCTTGCAAGTCACATCCCACATATCACTAATTCATCACTGTATTCATCTGATGGAGCAGCAGGGAGCTGATGGCTCACAGTAAGATAAAATAACTATCGAAATACTGTACAGTCATAACAGCAGCCTACAACAGAAACACCACAACTGAAAAGCCATAGCTAAATAACCCAACATCACTCTCAAGAGTCTTCTCCAACACCGTAATTCAAAAGCATCTATTCTTTGGCGCTCTGCCTTTCTTATGGTCCAGCTCTCACAGCCACACATTGCTACTGAGAAAACCATAGCTTTGACTATGCAAACCTTTGTTGGCAGGGTGATATCTTGGCTTTTTATTAAGTTGTCTAGGTTTGTCATAGCTTTCTTCCCAAGAAGTAAACATCTTTTAATTTCATGGCTACAGTCACCATCTGTGGTGATCTTGGAGTCCAGGAAAATAAAGTCTGTCACTGCTTCCATTTCTTCCCTTTCTGTTTGCCAGGAAGTGATGGGAGTGGTTGCCATGCATTTATACAAAGACTATTCTTGACCAAATCAAGAGGTTGTCAGGTTTTTAAAATTCAGTTTCTAGTCCTGCAGTTGGAATTCTTCTGCATCTGAAACTTCAAAGATGCAAGGGAGTGGCAATGAGATGCAGGTATCTAGTTGTCTTGTGTGCTCCCTGAGGTATCTGGTGGGGCCACTGTGAGATGCATGAAGCTGGACTAGATGGACCTTGGCCTGATCCAGTGGGGCTGTTCCTATGAGTATGTGTCTGAAGAGGAGCGTCTTGTTCTGGTGGCTATCAAAGAGAATCTTGACTGGCCACCAGTGTGTTTATCTCAGAATTTACCTCAGAATGCCAGGTGCAAGGGAGTGGCCACAGAATGCAGAGAGCCTGCTGTGTGCTCCCTGAGGCGTCTGGTGGGCCACTGTGAGATACAGGAAACTGGACTAAATGAACCTTCGGCCTGATCCAGTGGGGCTCTTCTTACGTTCTTATGTATGTAGCTGTATGTACCCTACTTATGTACACTCTTGGTTTTATATAGGGAGTGTAGCAGTGCAAGAGCATGCTGTAGCATTAATTAACAAAGAAATCCTGAAATTTAGCACTTTTGACAGGGGGTTCAGGCTTTAATCCTCTGCACACCAATTGGTATAACAGCACAACCCTATGCACATTTCCCTGGGAGTAAACCGTATTGGACAAAATTGGACTTAGTTCTGAGTTAACACGCGTAGGCTTGCACTGTCAGTCTCATTGAATTCAGTACTTCTGATTGAATATGCATAGCACTGGGCTTAAATAGAGCAAGAGGGAGAAAGTGAGGGCACCCCAGAATTTCCCTTCCAGAGATGTTTCCTGCCAGTTACCGTTTAGTGCTCATTTAGCACCAGGAGAATGTGGGTGTCCCCATAAGCCAGCCATGACTCTGTTAAGAGCAAGAAAGGAAATGGCGACCGTGGTTTGTAGATTGCATAGCAACGGCCTGCTACTCCATCAGATGAATGCAGTGATGAATTGGTGATATGTGGGCTGTTGCTTGCAAGAACTCATGATAGACTGTACTAGTTAGTTTCTAAGATTCCTGTTTTCTCACAACTCCAATGGAATTGAGAAAATAACTAATAATACAGCTGTAGAAATGAAGTCTATAAGGTGCCGATTAGTGAATGCACCGTGCAACCAGTAGTGCTACGTGTGTTCTTACATAATTGTAGACCTCGGGAGAGCCATTCATGCATATTATGGGGTCTTCAACACAAGCAATAAAAACCCTTAAAAGTTTTTTTTTTCATACTCATGTACCTTCCCTGTGTAATTTTTAAAACCTCTGCACCTAGAATTAGATCCTGAATTGTTTTTGGTTGGTTGGTTTTCCTATATCCATTTTATTTGGAAGAAGGTCACTTCAACAAAATTCATCTCCACGTATGTTTGTGCAAACCTTCTACATTCCGTGAGAATGCAATCCTACCCTGGAGTTAGGCTGGCACAGTTAGGCCAACAAAGGTTAGCCGGCACAAGGGACACCATAAAGTATGTTTGGACCACTCTCGGAGTCAGAGAGGCCAGCACACAGATGTGCGCCATCCTCCCTGACTCCAAGGGTGGTCCAAACTTGCTTTACGGTGTCGCTTGTGCCAGTCAAATGTTGCTGGTCTAACTGTGCACATTCACAGTCCCATGTTATGGTGTTGGGACCCCGGAGCAGCAGCAGTAGCAAAATGGCTACCGCCGAATCTTGTGGGCACTGTGGCAGCTGTAGGAGAAACCTCGGGAAATTTGTCTTCTTCCCCCAAGTAAGGGTTCTGGGCTGCCAGTGGGTCCCCATATGTCTGCGCCAGCTATTTTGCACAATTCCCTTCTATTCCAAGGGTGAAAAGAGCACAACCTGCAGTGTGTGTAATCCCAGGGCGCCAAGCAAGGGGGACTGGGAGCAATTTTGTCACCCCCAGCTTGGCACTCCATTGATCCCCTTCAGGTACACCTGAAGGCTTTACCTTTTTTTTAAGGTGAGCTGCTGTTTAAGATGCAGCATTATCAGAATGGTAGGTGGCAGGTCTGCAAAAGCCATCAATGGTCATGTAGACAGAAGGGTTGCCAACTGACTGGAAACTGACTGCACTTGTGCCTTTAGCAGTGGCATAACTAAACAGCATTCTTGGTAGAAGAAGAGTTTGCTTTGAGAGTTTTGAAAATAAGACATGTATTGTAATGCTCTCCCTCCCTCCCTCCCCCTCCCCCCCTCTCTCTCTCTGTGTGTGTGTATGTGTGTGTGTGTGTGTGTGAGAGAGAGAGAGAGAGAGAGAGAGAGAGAGAGAGAGAGAGAGAGAG
>JAJKFI010000017.1:14804093-14876534 GCA_029204185.1 Lerista edwardsae | reverse complement strand
GAGAGAGAGAGAGAGAGAGAGAGAGAGAGAGAGAGAGAGAGAGAGAGAGAGGACAGTGGTGCTTTAGCTTTTGGAGTACAACAATTGCATTAGTCTGGCGACAAGGAAGGACACAGAGGCTAATGACTCCTGCAGGAGCTTCATTTGTTTCTTTTTTCCAAGCAAATCTGCAGTCTATCAGTTCCTGATCTTTTCTCTTGCAAGCATGCAATCTGATTAATACCACATTCACTTGTAGTTAATGGAACTTGGGATAGGAAATCTCAGACTGTGTATGCATGGGGTTGGAATAAGGTTTTTCTCAGTGTTTTTCTAGGCCCTAGTAACAGTACAATCTTATCCTAAAACTGCACTAAGGCTGCAGTTTTATACACACTAACTTACTCCAGTCCTGTCCAACTTTCCAGGATTGCTGCAGCTGCAATGCAGCCCTGATATAAGGGAGCAAATGTTCCTTTTCCTTGAGAAGGCCTCTGTGACTGCCCTCCACTGAAGGACGCAGTGCATGTCCCATTGTCGTGGCTGAAAAGTTGGATAGGATTGGGACAATCAAAGTGCTGTAATACATTATTATAGTAATGGAAGCAAAAAATAGCCCACACAGTGTTCCATAAAGTGCAATGACATACAGCATGTCTTGCCAAATAAAGTTTATCAATTTGCTGCTGTCAATGACAGATCCAAGAAGTTGACATACTTTTTCCCAGTTTCTTGACTCACAGCCCAATCCAACCTAAATCCCTTTATGGTGATGTAGTGGCACTGGCATGGGTTACACTCAGTGGTGCCATTCAAATGATTTAGGAACAGGAACTCACTATTGAGTTCAAATTCAAATGTTGGAAAAAAACAAAACCCGGAAGCAGCCACGGAGCCCGTTAGGATCTGGAATGCCCGTTCTGGTCCGTTCCCCCTGCATGACAGCACTGGTTACACTGCATCCTGCGGGGAAATTTTTGGCTACTGGAGGTCTCCTTGGGATAAGAGGGCATCGTAAGCTACAGCTGCTGCAGTACAGCTGGCGCAAGACTGTGTTGATCTGTTCAGGCGGATCAGGCCCAGGAAGGCGCTTAGTACGGAGTGTGTATCGCTGCCACCAGTCCCATCCCCTCCTGGGCCTGATCTGCCCACCCTTCCCGGTTCCACCCATTCCCGCTCCATTCAAACCCCTTCCTGTCCTCTACTGACCCAGTCCACCCCCATTCCAGGCTTACCTCCTCCTGCTGGCCTCTGTTGCTCCTCTGGTAGGCATGGGAAGGCTCCGGCCTCCCAGTTTTCTGTGCTGCTGCAAAGCACTTTACCAGATTTTTATGTCAGCCAGCGCCAGCCAGCCATGTTCCACCAGCATGCCCTTTAGTTAAGATTCCACCGACAATGAGGTGACAGTCTGTGCTCCCATTTCATTTACACTGTCTTAACCATGAGCCCAAACTTAGGAGTCTGCTGTATATTATGTATATCAGTGGTTCCCAAACTGTGAGTCGGGACCTACCAGTGGGTCACAAGCTAATTTCGGGTGGGTCGCAAAATACCTAGGGAAGCCAGATTGAAAATACGGGAAGATGGGACACTGGACAGGTGGAGGGCTGTGTGGTTGTTTTGCTTGTGTCAAGGTTGTAAATGGGCTTTTTTTTCTGAGGACACAATCCTAAACCGAGTTAGGCCGGCATAAACTAAGCCAGCAAAGTTTGGCCAGCACAAGGGACACCGTAAAATATGTTTGGACCACTCTCGGAGTCAGATTGGCCAGCACACAGATGTGAGCCATCCTCTCTGACGCCAAGAGTAGTCCAAACCTGCTTTATGGTGGCCCTTGTGCTGGCCAGACTTTGCTGGCTTAGTTCATGCCAGCCTAACTCCAGTTTAGGATTGCGCTCTGATTTACTTCGCAGTTGGAAACTGAGAAATAATCCAACTTCTTACTGCATTCTCAGGAAAGCAGCAGGCTCCGGCATCACAATGATGGCATTTCTGGTCATAAGAACATAAGAAGAACCCTGCTGGATCAGGCCAAAGGCCCATCTAATCCAGCTTCCTGTATCTCACAGCGGCCCACCAGGTGCCCCAGGGAGGCATGAGACAACAAGATGCTTGCATCCTGTTGCCACTCCCTTGCACCCAGTACTCTGAAGTAGCCTACTACTAATGTAAGGAGGTTGCACAATCCATCATTGGCTGTAGCCCACGATGGACTTCCGTGCGTAATTTTGTATGTCTCAATCATGTCCCTCCTCAGGCGCCTTTTTTCTAGGCTGAAGAGCCTGAAACGCTGCAGTCTTTCTTCATAAGGGAGGTGCCCCAGCCCCGTGATCATTTTAGTTGCTCTCTTCTGCACCTTTTCCATCTCCACTATGTCCTTTTTGAGGTGCGGCGACCAGAACTGGACACAATATTCCAGGTGCGGCCTTACCATCGATTTGTACAATGGCATGATAATATTGGCTGTTTTATTCTCAACCCCTTTTGACATCACTTCTGGTGGGTCTCGGACAGATCGGTCATTCTAAAAAGTGGGTCCCGGTACTAAAAAGTTTGAGAATCTTGCATAGGATTGTAGCCCTAATGGGGGGCTGTGGCCAATGGCCTAGTGTGTCAAAGGAGCTACCAATCTAAAGCATTTATGAATCACTGGCCAGGGCAATAGTGCAGTGGAACAAATGTGGGGGATACCTTTTTAGACCTGACCACTGCTGTGCCAACAGGGTGTTAAGTTTATAAGCAGCAATTGAAACAGCTGATGACAGAAACATGTAATTCAAGCTATGAGAATTGGTGTGATGTGGACTTGACCTATGGTAAACTGTAAGTGTTGATAAGCTCAGTGTGAATTTCTGCCAAGCCCAGGCTTTGATAGGCATGAGTACCCTGCTCATTAGGAGAAATGTCCATTCCTTTGCCTGCAGCTTATGCCAGTTTCAGATGATCAAAGCTGCTGCGGGCAATTATTACTATGGAGTGTGTAATACAAGACTACAAACATCAAGGAATTTAACTCTAATTGCAAAAACAGCATCCCAGCTGATCACAGCTGTTGCATTGAGGCCCAGGAGACAGCTGAATTACACACTGCTGGGAAAATTCATGAACCATAATGATTACTTGCTCAATCGGGTATGTAGTGGTCAGCTTCTGGTGGGGATATGCCACTGAGGCTACTTTTACACCATCGTGTTCATGAGCTTTTTGCTGAGTCCACGTGAAGTGGTGGTGCTGATGTAAACCATTTTTTGCAATGGCTAATGCCCTACAAATTTAAAAGAAGTCTTTTGTCCTCTTGAGGAGACTCCCTCTGGCTATTAGGAAGAAATTCTTAATGGTAAGGGTGGTTCAGCAATGAAACAAATCACCACGGGAGATGGTGGATTATCTCTCACTGGAGATCTTCAATGTGATGCTTGAAAGGCACCTGCTCGATATGCTCTAGGACAGTGTTTCTCAAGCTATGGTTTGGGGCTAACTTGATGGGTCCCTCAGAGCCTCCAATGGGTAGTGGAAACTACCCATTCAGATAACTAATTGCTTCTAATCAGATAACTAATCAGACAACTAATTGCTTCAAGCCCAGAGGCTGTTCAAAAATCAGAAAGCTGCTAACAGCCTGCAAAGTACTGAGCTCTTGCAGTTTTCAAGATAGCTGCTAACTGCCCTGCAAACAACAGAGTTCCTGCAGTTTGCAAGGTTGTATAAATAGGGAGATAAATGTTTGAGCAGCTTTTTTTTCTGGTGTGCTGTTTTTCCAAGTCCATCAATGGCAGATAGTGGGGGCAGAAGAAGGCTGGGGGCATAATCCTAACCCGGAGTTAAGCCAGCAAAGTTTGGCTGGCACAAGAGCCACCATAAAGCGTGTTTGGACCGCTCTCGGAGTCAGGATGGCACATGTCTGTGTGCTGGCCTCTGACTCCAAGAGTGGTCCTAACATACTTTATGGTGTCCCTTGTGTTGGCCAAACTTTGCTGGCCTAACTGTGCCGATCTAACGCCAGGTTAGGATTGCACTCTGGGTCACATAACTAAGCCCTTCAAGCTTTGAGTCTGTTCATTAGGGCTGCCTCATTATGAGAAATGGATCGAGATTGGGGTTTTTTTTTGGGGGGGGGTACAATGAAGGGCGCAATCCTAACCTGGAGTTAGGCTGGCACAAGTCCTTTTGTGCTAGCCCAAGAGTGTTGCAAATGCAACACTTGAGTCTGCAAGGCTGCTACATTGAGTCTGCAAGGCTGCTACATTGACATGTGGTGTCCTCCTTGACTCCAAGAGGGGTCCAAATGCGCTTTATGGTGCGCTTGCAACACTCCTGGGCCAACAGAAGGGACAAGTTAAGATTGTGCCCTAAATAAATAAATTATTGCCTGTAAATAAATACATACATAAATAATTTCTTTCTAGATCATCTTTTTAAAAATTCTCTTAAAGCTAGATAGGTCCTGATAGAGTGCCATTTTACAAAATGGGTCCTGATGCTGAAAAGTTTGAGCACCACTCCTCTGGAAGGATTTCCTGCTACACGTAGGGATTGGACTAGATTACCTTGTGGTATGCATCCAATTCTATGATTCTGTTATTCTTGCCTTGTGCCCTATCACAATTTCACCAATCAGCTAAACACCTCCTTGATTCATCCACTGAGTTCAGAAAATAAAGATGTGTGATGTTCTCAGAAGCTGCCCTGCATTTATGAAATGAGCATCATTTGAAAATATTAACATGCCTTTTGATCACCAGCTGCCTTGACGGTCGTTAAATCTACTGCTGTTAAATTGGTTTGCTGACATCCTATCCCCCTTCCTGGCCCTGATTGCATGACTAGGGTCCACTAAGGTTTGTGCAAGCAAAGTAGCTGGCACAGGTCCACATAGGCCCAGTGGGGCTGTGAGGGTTTACCCCAGGGCAAGTAAAAAAATGTTCCCTTACTTAGAGAGGCCATCACAGCCTGAAACTACTCGGCAGGATGCAGGATGACTTTAGCCATACATTGTGGCTTGCATAGTACAGTAGGGTCTTTTTATCCTGACATGGGGCTGTTCAATTCACCGCAGGCAAAATAGCTGGTGGTGAGCTAAGGAGCCCCATTGGGGACAATGGATCTACTCTGGATCTACAGTGCAGTGGTATTTTTTAATTATTATTATTATTATTTATTAAATTTCTATCAGCCTTTCTGCCCGAAGGCACTCAAACTTTTTTATTCAAACTGGTATTCAAACTTTTTAGACCGGGACCCACTTTTTAGAATGGCACTTGTGTCGGGACCCACCGGAAGTGGTCATTAACCTGGAAGTTGTGGCAGGAAGTGACATCACCAAGCAGGAAGTGCTGTCATTGTAACTTAATAAAACGACATCCTGAAATGCAAATTGGCATTCTTGGATAGCAACAATTGTACAATATTGAAATATCCCTGACAGAAAGCAAGATGAGGACAAAATATGATGTAAAAGCATGGAACTAAATTTAAAAAAAAATTCTTGCTTGAAAATTCAAACTGTTAACATTCACAAAGGCCTCTTTTTTTTTTTTTTTTGTTCCAAGGCAGATGACCAAGGCAGATAAACTAATTTTTTTCTTCCATTTTCTACTGTTCCACTTTGGAGAACATATAATGTTGAATTACTTTTGTTTTGAATTGGCTAAAGGCCAGAACTGGCCAAAAACACCCCTACATGTTTGTGTGCAAGTAACTGGGAAGAAGCATAAATTAAGATATTCAATTTTTTGTTTCTGATGGGTTTTCTTTGGAGCCTCTGATGCATTTGAACAGCAGTCTCTCATTATTCTTTCTTTATTCATGCAGTGTAATGTAAAGCTAATGAACGCTAAAATGTTCACCAGCCATTATTTAATATAAGGCTCTGCCTCCAAGTTTAAATGGACCAGAAAAAAAATTCTGGGGGCTGGGAGAGGGTTTGGAGGGGGGGGTCTTTGTGGGCAGGGAAGGGTGGAGGGGTGGAGAATTGGTCCCAGGAGGGTTGGGATAGGTGGCGGCAATACACGCTATATCGTAAATAGCTGGGTCAGATCCAGGAAGTCACATAGGGGTGGCTGGGGCTTTACTTGCGGTAAAATATATGCCCTTACCCCAAGGAGTCCTCCTAAGCTGCATTGGATGCAGTAAAGGCCAATATGCCGCACAGCCTTGGACTGAATCTTAGAATCATAGAGTTGGAAGGGACCTACAAGATAATCTAATTCAACCCCCTGCCTGTAGCAGGAAATTCTCCTAGAGCATCTCCAGCAGGTGCTTATCAAGCCTCTGCTTGAAGGTTTCCAATGAGAGAGAATCCACCACCTCCCTCCAGTGGCAATCTGTTCCACTGTCAAACTACCCTTATCGTCAAGAAATCCTTCCTTATGTCCTGCCGGAATCACCTTTCTTGCAGTTTGTATCCATTGGACCTAGTTCTACTGTCAAAGGCAGATGAGCTGCCCATTATATTCGGCTGCCCAATATAATTGATTGGGCTGCCCATTATACTTATCATTCTTGATTTTGTGTTCTCTTACCTCCTAAGACAGTGATGGCGAACCTATGACACAACATTTGGGGTGACACACCAGCATTCACCAATACATGACAAAAACTGAATTTGTTTCACTCATTTTTCATTTTTGTAATTATTAGATGTTTCTTTATGTAATACATAGCACCACACATGATTGGACTGTATTTTTTGTTTCAATAAATGAATATAAAGAATTGCTTCTCTTTTGTTTAGGAGGTGGGTTGACACACCAGCAAAGCCAAGTTAAACATTTTCCTAAGTTTCAACACACTGAGCCCAAAAGGTTCGCCATCACTGTCCTAAGACATTCTCTGTTATAGCTAAGGATGAAATATGCATTTATCAATTCAGTATTCTTTTACTCAGAAGATTCAGGACAAGGTTACATTGAATTACAGACAAAAAGAGTGTTCTTTAATGAGTCAATGTATTTATCAATAAAAATGAAAATGCAATTAGGTTCACATTGCTGTTTTATTAAGGCTAGCAGTGTGCTGGTTCACATAAATTATGGGCATTTTCCATATGGCTAATAAAAATGTGTCATGCTTGAACAAATGCTTCAGGTTTCATTTCTGTGACCTGTGAAGTGAATACTGCTTTAAACTGAGTATTACTTCATTTGTCACCCTCCAACACATTTTATGTTAGCAGTTTACTATGTTTCCACTGATCATGCACAACGCTACAAAAGAGAGTTGCACGCATATAGATTAATCAGATGTTCACTGACCAAAGAATGGCAGAACACTGTCCAGTCTTCCCATATTGTTTGCATCTATAGATTTTTACAGGCTGGACTACTGGAACATGCTCTGCATGAGACTGCCTTTCAAAAGTGCTCAGAAATGTCAAGGGGTGGAAATTTAGCAGCCAGAATTGAGGCTTCCTGTATAGGGCATAAGTCCTACTCCAATTCCCTTAGTTACTGATTTGTGTTCAGGCCCAACTTGTAGTAGTGGAGTTAAACTTGTAAATCCTAAACAATTGAACCAGAATATCGGAAGAAGTGCCTCATTCTACATGCGCATAACCATGAATGTGGGATGAAGCCGTTCACTGGCTATTAATATCTGAGGCTGTATCTAGTCTCTCCTACTTTCAGAAGTGAGGCAGGTGGACGAAAGAGGAAGCCTTTAAAGTGCCCAAGGCAGCACAATTATAAAATTTAGGGCACAATCCTAACCTGGAGTTAGGCCGGCATAGTTAGGCCTGCAAAGTTTGGCTGGCACAAGGGCCACAATAAAGTGCGTTTGGACCACTTTTGGAGTCAGGGTAGATGGCACGCATCTGTGTGCTGGCTTCTCTGACTCCGAGAGTGGTCCAGGTATACTTTACTGTGTCCCTTAACAGGACATCCAAAATCCAGACTATTCCAAAATCCAGACATCTTTGTCCAAGGCTTTTAAAAAACATTCTGTAGAAAGATGGCCTTGTGCTATTCTCTGCTCTGTAGTGTGTTCCTAGACATGGTTGAAAAATGTTAGAGAGGCCAGCAGACACCCAAATGGGTAACAGTGAAAAGAGCAAGAGGAAGCACTTCTCATTATTCTAAATCATTCTGATGCAATTACTCCAAAATCCAGAAAAATTCAAAAATTTGGACACCTTCCCAACCCAAGCAATCTGGACAAGGAGTAATCAACCTGTATTACTTTTTGTTGTGGTTGTCGTTTTTTCTTGTTGATTCCATACAGAGTCATATGCTGCTGGGCTTGGTGCCATTCCCAACGTCCAGATTGTTCTACTGCAACCATTTTCACCCTTCAGCTCCTATTTGGCATACTGTATTATCCTATTATGTATATGCTGGATTCTGTCAACTCCAAATTGCATCTAGCCTGTATCTTTGAAAAGAGAGGGACTTTCTTTTCAACTTGATCAGAGTTTCCCCTGATACTTATCAGCTGGAAAACTTGCTGAAAGTCCTTTTGAGCTTGCAATGTGGAAGTTCCCTTGACACTCTAGATGTAATGTATTTTATGACAGATTCATAGTCATCCCTCATTGGGATTTACTAATGGCTTGAAGATAATCTGTGCTAAAAGACCTTGTTTATCTCCGCATTCAACTTCCAAATGCTTCTACCATGAAAACAGTTTCACTTTCACTAAAACTGTCAGTGAAAATGCTGCTCCAGTCTTAAGGTGGAAAGTCTTAATGCCCATTTCTCTGCATGGACATCAGCCACTAGGGAACTATTTATTGAATTATTCAAAGCATTTTTTACCCTGCTGTTCAAGCAACAAGGCGTCCCTGCTGCTTGAACAGCAACAAGGCGTCCAGAGCACCTTATATAAGACTATTTAAGAGGTGGCTGTTTTAACACAAAATCAAATTGCTAATGGTTCTGATACATTATAGTTTCTGTACCATTTTCCTCTTACTTTTTCACCAATGTGCTCAGAGGAGCACTTAAGCAACACAATAACAGCGCAAGTTCAGTTCCCTAATAGAGTGCTGAGCCAGCCAGTCTCCGGGACGCTGCGTGGGAGACAGCTGATGCAAAAGGGCAGAACGAGGGAGACACCAGTGGGAAGTCAGTGTGGGCAGGCGCTGGGTCTCTGTGCCAGTTGGAGGAGTTCCAGGAACCATCAGCAGTACGTATCCCACTGAGCGGTAGGGGGAAGGCGGTGAAACAGGGCAGGGAGGACAGAGGTTCAGGCCTGGGAGGAGGCGGAGATGGTGGCCTTCGCTGGATTCTGTCCGCCATCCTGGGCTTGAAAGCTCTACATGAGTCGACTTGGATCTGAACCAGCAATTGTGCTGGTCTAGATCCATAGATGGGTTCGATGCGAGGTAAAGGAACTAATGTTCCCTTACCTTGAGGAGACCTTCGGCTGCCTCTGTGGCCCTGCGGGATATACTGGCGGCCATTTTGATACTGCTGAACCATGGTACGGGCAGCCAGGATAACCCATGAAGCTGAACATGGGTATCTCTCTCTCTCTCTCTCTCTCTCTCTCTCTCTGCGCACACACAAACACATGCTATTGCATGTGTGTGATGGGGGAATGGGGAGATTCACAGCTAGGTTTGGAGATCTCTTCAATTCACTCACAATTAAATTGCAAAAAGCAATATGAATTTTAGAGCATTTGTTATGAATATTTTTTTTATATGGCATGATTGCCTGAGATTGAGATGTTGCTGAGGAGTACTATATTAAGTGCTATATTAAGATGTTGCTGAGGAATACTCCTCTGTTGTATGAAGCACAGAATAGGATGCAATTGTTGTGAGAGGAAATCAAGCCTGGATAGGCAATTTCTCTAGGTCTCTGTTTCTTTAAGGTGAGACCGGACTTCTAAGATTGAGTGGTTCGTTTTTCTGGTATGCGTTTCCCTTCCTTGCCAAAGCGGAGCCCGCAAACCCCCTCTGGGCTCCCCGATCCCCCTCGGCGGGATCCTGCTATAGCTTACCCAAAGTTTTAATGTCGACGAAAGAAAAAGAATTGCCAGCTGGACACTGATGTTGCAGAAAGAGAAGTACATTTTACTCGTGTGGAGGTCATCAGCAAAATGGACACAGATGCAATGCCTCCAAGGAGATCACAGAACTTGTGCAATTTGTACATCTGGGTTTGGTTAGTTATACAGTTGAACATGCAAATGTGGAATTGGAACATTGGCAACTTGCTATTGGCAAACTCTGGTGATGTGAGACATCTGATTGGTGGTCTTTCTTTGCTGGTGTTCCCCCTCCCCTCTCCTGTGTGACCCCAACCAAGGGCCAGGGAGGGTGATGACGAAGCATATTCAGATGCAAACATAGGTACATTTAGGTTAAGACAAGATTACAATAGGGTTGTCACATCACAAAAGCAGAAAGGAGACACTTAGACCAGACAGATTTAGCCACAAGTGGTTGACGACAGCTATCAATCTGGTAAGTACTTGCCAATTACTTCGATAAAGTGCTACACGAGTGGCCGGAAGGGAGTTTTGCATTTGAATAGTATACTTTGGTGAGGAAACCTCCTTTTGGCTTAGTCCAAAGAAGACTTACTTTTAGCTCTTGGGCAGATTAGGCTGTAATGGTCCTTGCTATGTTCTAAGAATTTATCAGAAGATATCAGGTTTGCATTACAAGACCCTAGGGGAGGGAGGCATCTGAATGTCCCTTGGCACCAATTCTTAATTGGTCTGCATTGTCTGCATTATCTTGTGCTATTTCCCGAGGCTCACCTCTGTGAGCCTTCCTTCTAGAATAGCAGCTTAGCCAAAATGGAGTCAGACCTGTACAAGTTTAAGGGAAGGAGAGGGTGGGTGTTTTTAGCACTGCCCTCCCCTCGATGGGGTCCATGCCTGTTTCCATCACATTCTGGTCTTACCCCTTTACCTTTACAGGTCCTGTATAATGTGCTTTTGGTTAGACCTCCATCTGACTATCATGAACATAGCGATCACCACTATTACTTATAGGCCAAAATAACCACAATGGGGTAACAGTTTGACTTGAGCCAGAAAGTGCTTTTCCCACCAAGAGTTGCTGCTTTTACTGGTGCCAGAACCTCTATTATTCTACTTTGGTTACTGTGCTACACTATAAGGGTGGTGTTCCGTAGTTCTTCCGTGGTTTCGGCTTGCATTGTTAGGTGAAAGGAGCGTGGTGGTTGCAGCGTGGCTGGGAAGCCAGGAAGAAGTGTGGTGGTTACAAGCATGGCTGGGGAGCCAGGATAGAAGCTTGGAGGTTTCTGAGAGAATCACTGGGGTGGTGGTGGTGTCCTCCTACATCACAATGATGGTGCCCCTGAGATCAAATCCAGTCCATCCGTCATCTGTTATTATCTTCCTGGTGTCCGACAACAGAGGCATCCTGAATATGTGGTTGACGCAGAGGCAGATCTAAGGGAGGGCAAAGCTCTTAAGTGTTGCAAGAAGCCTTACCCTGTCATGTAAATCCCTCCTCTCCCTTGCTGCTGTAGCCAGTAAGCAACACCAAGATGTTGCTGTTCCCTGTGAGGATTGGCTAGAACAGTGCAAGAGAGGAGTGATTTCCACTGCAAGGTCAGGCTTCTTGCAAAACTTAGAGATTTGCCCTCCCTCAGATCTGCCTCTGGGTTGACGTCTGACTTGGTAGCTCACAAGTTGTTCAGAACTGAGATAATTCAACAGCTAGCCCAGGGCTATAAAGCAGCAGTAGTTTATTTTGTTATGAAATATAGCTATTTTGCTAAAAAGAAAAGGCAAAAATAAGTTTTTCCCAGAGTAAGAAACTGACTTTGGGTAATTCAGGAAATGGTCATTGGGGGAATTGCTCCATCCAGCATCAACAAGAAGTATCATTACTTGCAGGTTCAGCCCGGTAGTAAAATGGGTTGAACCTGCAAGTAGTACACTCTTATTTCAGGTTGCTAGGGAGCTGTGCTGTGACTGGGTTATATATGTGAATTAAACATTGTAGAAGGACCTTGGCTGTGGGGAAGGGCATTGTTGAATAATTTGCAGAGCTATATTAAGTGGTGAGTGAAATTTCCGTTTTAATTTCAGAAAAGATATGCCTCAGAAGTGCTGAAGGGGTCTGGTGAAGAAGCAACATCTACAAAAGTAGATTTGCTGAGTGACCCCTTCAGATAAGTGTGTATTTACTCTTTAAGGAGACTTTGATAAGTGTGCATCTGTGTTGAAACACGGTGAAAGTGTGGATTTCCGTCACTTTTCTTTAATAGTAATTTTCTCTCTTAGGCACTTTGAAGCCGTCCTGAGTTAATTTGTGCTTTATCTCACGTTAATTAAATATAAATATTATTGATTCTTATCATCATTCTATCCAGACAGACAGACCTGTAAACTACCAGATTTTTAACTTGGTAATATGGAACTATAATGCTTCCATGGGAGTCTGCAATTAAAAGCCCTGCATGGCAGTGTATTTAGTGCCTTCGTACTTTCTTGAGCTATCAACTCTGATGTGATTTATCTAGTGTCTGGAATGAACATCAAGTTGGGGCTAATGAAAATTTAATAGTGCTTCTAGGAGTGAAATCCTGGTACTGGTAAAGTCAGTGGCAACTTGCTCTGTGAAGTATGGAGACCGCTCCTTTAGAATCTCATATGCTCCCTTCCTGCTACAGACCGTGCACCAGCAAATATATTGATGTATCTCTTAACAGTGCACCTAGAGACACGTGCTACGCTTAACAAACACTTTAAATAAGTCCTTAAAAGTCCCATTGACATTTCTGGGAGTATTTTTAGGACTGCTCCAGAGGGCTTGCTTGTGGTAGATACTGTGAAAGAGGTTAGAAAACAACAGGAGGGATCTGTCTCCGATGAAGGAAATACTTGATTTGGGTTATAAATACTTCTTAAAGAGCATCAGTTTAATTGGAATTGCATTCTCAGTTATTGTGCCCTTATGACGACTGTGGCATAGACTCCTCTTATTCAACTCCGATTAAGGAACTACAAATTAAATGAAGTGTTTGAATTCTATAACTTTCCATATTGTTGTTAATCATTAAAATATGTTTGCAATCAGAATTCATCCAGAGAACCAGGATGGTGTAATGTTTTGGGAGTTGGACTTACCGTATTTCCCCAAGTATAAGGTGCACCAAAGTATAAGACGCACCTTAATTTTGGGGCCAGAAATTTTAAAACCACTGGTCTTTAAAGAGCCGGTGGGAGGCCGGCGGCTCTTAAGGCAATCGCTGCGTTCTCCGTGCTCCCGCTTGCCTTAAAAAGCCGGGGTGAGCGCGGAGAATGCAGCGCTGCCCGGCCGGCAGCGGGAGCACACCCCCTTGTATAAGACGCACCCACTTTTTAGCGCCCCAATTTTTGGAAAAAAAGTGCATCTTATACTTGGGGAAATACGGTAGGTATGGAAAGTGCAGGTTCAAATCCCCTCTCGGACATGAAACTTCCTGGATGTTCTTGGGCCAGTCTCTCTCAGCCTCGCCTACCTCCCAGGGCTGTTGTGAGGTCAAAAGGAGGGGAGGGAAGAACTATGTACACCTCTCTGAGCTTGGTGCTCAGGGTGGTATAAAAATTTGAAAAATGAATAAATAGCATATGTATAGATCTAAGAGCACAATCAAGGCAGGACTCCCCTCTGTCTGTTTTAGGTCTGCTCCCCCCTTCTAGCCCATGCCTTTCCAACCTGACGGTCTGAAGAGGGTTAGCCTGGAGGGTCAGCAAAAGTATTCTGCACTCAGCAGCGGGGTGCAAGATTCTCTACAGTATCAAGACATGCATGTTCTTTACCTAATGGAATGGTGGCTCTGTGATATCCTGTACCGGTGTTTCTCAAACTGTGGGTCGGGACCCACTTGGTGTGTTGCGACCTGATGTCAGGTGGTTGCGGAAAGCTGGCAACAGCCCTCTTGGAAGCTGCAGACCTTATTCTTGCTATGCTGTATTTCTTTTGTGAGTGTTAGCAGTTTGAATTTTCAAGTGAGGGTGTTTTTTTTTTTAAATTTTTAGTTCAGTGTTACTACATAATATTTTGTCCTGATCTTGCTTTCTGTCAGGGATGTTTGATGGTTGTGCAATTGCTGCAGTTCAAGAATGCCCATTTGCATTCTAGGAGTGTCATTTTATTATGTCACAATGACGGCACTTCCTGCTTGCTGGACGGCACTTCCAGCTATGATATCACTTCCAGGTTAATGACATCACTTCTGGTGGTCCCAACATGAGTGCCATGCTAAAAGGTGGGTCCCACTCTAAAAGTCTGAGAACCTCTGTCCTATACTTTTTACCCAAGTCCCATCAAGACTAATGCTCCAAGGCTGTTGCAAATGTGCCATCAAGCAGGACTGTGCCAGCTGAAGAGGTGCTGGGCTGACACAACCTTGGCCAGTGCAGGAGCTTTTCTGGGGGGGGGAGGCAGGAGGGGGCTGAATGGGGGGGAAGACATTCCAGCAGGCGGAACAACCTGGGCATGGGGATGGAGCCAGTGATGGTATCTGGTAATCAGGATCCGGAACGCTAGGCAGGACTTGCGAGTGATTGGCAGCCCGTCTGTTCCGCTGCCTGCCCGCCCGCCATGTGGGCTACCCTGGTCTCGGAGGGGGTGCCTGCTCGCCGGGGGGATGGGTGGGGGGTACGCCGGGTGCCTGGGTGAGCAGCGGTGGGGCGCGCCAACTGGGGGCAGCCCGTGCGGCCGGCGGGCGGGCAGGCGGTGGAACGGAACGGACGGGCTACCAATCAACCGTACGTCCCGCCCAGCGTTCCGGATCCTGATTACCAGATACCATCACTGGATGGAACCCGAATGTGGCCGTTATGCTGCATCCAAAGCCCCTTCCTGGCCAGCACTGGAGTGGCCTATAATTTTGCAGTCGACTTACTGTGCTAAGCTGCTGCCGCCTCCTAACTTGGTTAGGATGCAGCGCAGACCAGCTGGCATTGCACTCTAAGCCATATCTTTAGCAGTGTATTTTTATATTGTCTCTGTGGAGGCCCTTTTCTTTCTCCTGTGTATGTTCTGCTGATTCCTTGATATGATCCTTTGGAAAGTGGCACATTTTTCTGCATGACAGCTTGTGACAGTTTCATTTTCCAATCTTCATTAATTCTATACGTTTTATTAGACTTCTCGTTGCTAAATCAGGACTGATAGCTACAGGAAGATGATGCCACTTCTTGTTAGTGAAGTGCTGTGTCTCATCCCCCTCGCCACTGCTTCCTTTTCAATCCTTAGAGAAGAATTAAATCGTGCTATGCGGACAGTTTTCAATGACACTTGTGGACAGATTTGAGTATAAATGGAGATCCTACATGATTTTAGACCACAATCCTAACCTGGAGTTTGGCCGGCACAGTTAACCCAGCAAAGTTTGGCCAGCACAAGGGCCACCGTAAAGCACTTTTAGACCACTCTCGGAGTCAGGGAGGATGGCGCATGTCTGTGGGCTGGCCTCTCTGACTCCAAGAGTGGTCCAAACATACTTTACAGTGTCCTTTGTGCCAGTCAGACTTCGCTGGCCTAACTGTGCCAACCTAACTCCAGGTTAGGCTTGCCATCTAAGAATGGTGAAAGTGGTGTTAAGATGGCTTAACAACAAATAAGATAAGATAAGAAATTTGTCATTACACTCACAACTGGGTGCAACGAAATGAGGTGCTCTTCCCCACGGTAAAACTAGACAACACCAAAACTAAAATATACACAATCAACCATACAACAATCACTTATACAAATATAAATACCCCTTTACTTCCTGCAATATAGCTTCCACACACACTTATGACCCCGCATTTAAACTCAATACTGCACTTGGATAGAAACTGTTCTTAAATCTGCTCGTCCTTGCTTTCAATACCCTGAATCTCCTTCTCGACGGTAATAGTTCAAAGAGCTGATGTCCCGGATAAGAGGAGTCCTTCAGTATATTAGATATCTTCCTCTTACATCTATTCTTATATAGTTCTTCCAAAGAGGGGAGTGAACAGCCAATGATGTTTTGGGCCATCCTAATCACCCTTTGAATTGCCTTTTTCTCTGCCACTGTGCAGCTCGTGAACCATACACAGAGACAGTAGGATAGTATGCTCTCAATCGAACTCCGATAGAAGGTGATTAGCAGACTCTCAGCCAATTGTTGCTTTCTAAGAATCCTTAGGAAATACAACCTTCCTAATTACGCCTTGCGCCTTCCTAATTAAAGCAACGGTGTTCGCACTCCAAGTCAGGTCATTAGTTATGATGATCCCAAGGAACTTGCATTCCACCACCTGTTCCACACAAACTCCATCTATGTACAGTGGCTGAATGTCTGCTCTTTTTTCCCTATAATCCACTATAAACTCCTTAGTTTTTTGAATGTTAAATAGAAGATTATTTTTTTTTGCACCAGCGGGATAGCTGTAGTACCTCATCCCGATACGACAACTTTTGTTCATTAAACAGTATGATTCCTTGCACTAGTATCTAAAAAGGCACCTAGACAAAGTTTTTTGACACTATGTAACTTTATTTATAGTCAGTTAATTGGTTAAAAGGCAGTTGACTAATTTTGCATCATTCCTTTCTCAGTTTATAGTCCTAATGTGACCTGTAACAGCTGGAGACTGAAATGTCTAGAGCAGTAATGGTGAACCTTTTGGGCTTGGAGTGTCAAAACTTAGGAAAATGCTTAACTTGACTCTGCTGGTGTGTCAACCCTGCTCCCAAACAAAAGAGAAACAATTCTTTATACTCATTTATTTAAACAAAAAATACAGTCCAATCATATGTGGTGCTGTGTATTACAAAATGAAAAATAAGTAAAATAATCTCAGTTTTTGTCATGTATTGGTGAATGCTGGTATATCACCTGAAACATTGTGGTGTGTCACCTTTGACACACATGTCATAGGTTCGCCATCATTGGTCTAGAGCATGGGAATAAATTTTAGCTTTATAGCCATCTATTTAGCGAAATTAAAACTACCTGAGCAACTTTTTTTCCTCTCTTATCAGTAACATTTATTTCCACTTGACGAATATCAGGTTTTTATATGTCTCTTGTTGCATATATCGTGTTTATGTTCCTGAGGAAATGTCATGTCATGAAAAAAGCTTCCCTGCCATTGGTATTAGTTTTATGGAAAAGTCTAATAAGGGAACATTTTATGATTTGTCAATAACAGTGAATGTGACATCATTGAGCTGCAACACAGAAAGGAGAAGCTGCAGAATTGAAGTTGACAGTGCTTAGGGTGCAATCCTAACCTGGAGTTAGGCCAACACAATTAGGCCAGCAAAGTTTGGCTGACACAAGGGAAACTATAAAGTATGTTTGGACCACTCTCGGAGTCACTCTTGGAAGGACCAGCACAGAGATATGCGACACCCTCCCTGACTTGAGAGTGGTCCAAACTCACTTTACAGTGGCCCTTGTGCCGGCCAAATTTTTCTGGCCTAATTGTGCTTGCCTGACTCCAGGTTAGGATTGTGCTTTTAATGTGGTGAGGCTTGACTAAACCCAATGGGAAATTATTTGAGATTTTTTTTTTTTAAAGCAAGAGCTTTTATGTACTGGCTTCCCTGCTTTTATTTTGCAGTGTTACTACTGTATGATACTTGGGTTGTATTTTATTGTGTTTACTTTTGTGGTAGGATTCCTTGAAGCCTTTTGCAGAACAGCATGATATGTTTTTGATAAATTTGATAAGGTTTTTTAAAAAAAACAATTAAGAATTTGATTATTAATAAACTACCGTTGAAGACCTTGGAAATACTACACTGCTTTTCAAAGAGTGGCCCTTGTGAAATCAATTCCCGTAAGTCACGTAGCCTAGGTTTATCTGTTTTTTTCACTAATTTTGCCATATCCCTACAATAATGACCATGTTTGCAAATTTCTCTGAGTGTACAATCCTAACCTAGGCTGGCACAGTTAGGCAGCGAAGTTGGACCTGCACAAGGGCCACCATAAAGCCCATTTGGACCACTGTTGAAATCAGAGAGGATGGTGCACATCTGTGTGCTGGCCTCTCTGACTCCTCTTCCTTCGGGAAATATTTTATCCGTTCTATCTCTCCCAACACTCAATTTTAGTGGATGTCTCCTGGTTCTGGTGCTGTGAGGAAGGGAAAGGAACATCTGTCTATCGACTCTATCCCTCGCATGCATAATTTTGTACATCTCAATCAAGTCCCCTTTCAGGTGCCTTTTTTCTAGACTGAAGAGCTCCCAAAGCTGCAGTCTTTCTTCATAAGGGAGATAACAACTCTTCTTTCCCTTTTTGGTGTCAGTAACAAATCTTCATTGCTGTAACAGGTCCAGATGTTAATGTGGTCTTGCAACTCTATAATATAAATGGCAAGAGGCAAACTGGAAATATTGTGTAAGGCTCACAGTATCTTTCCTCATACAGTGCTAAAATGTGCTAAAACCTTACCAGTTTTTCTCTTTTTGTTCAGCAGAGGCAGTGAGAACAGACCTGCCTTCCGCCAACAGACTGTAGTCCGCGAGAAAGGCAGGAGGCTTGCCAGTCGAGGCCCCGCGTACATGTTTAACGACCACTCAACCAGCCTTTCTCTGGAAGAGGAGCGTTTTTTGGAAGCTGCTGAGTACGGCAATATTCCTGTCGTCCGTAAAATGTTGGACGAATGCACCTCGCTTAACGTGAACTGTGTGGACTACATTGGGCAAAACGCTCTGCAGCTGGCCGTGGCAAACGAGCACCTCGAGATCACAGAACTTTTGCTGAAGAAGGAGAACCTGTCGCGTGTGGGGGATGCCCTGCTCTTGGCCATCAGCAAAGGCTACGTCCGGATCGTAGAAGCTATTTTGAGCCATTCTGCGTTCGCCGAAGGCAAGAGGCTCGCCACCAGCCCCAGCCAATCAGAGCTCCAGCACGATGACTTTTATGCCTATGACGAGGATGGAACCCGCTTCTCCCACGACGTCACCCCCATCATCCTGGCCGCTCATTGCCATGAGTATGAAATTGTGCACACCTTGCTGCGGAAAGGAGCCCGCATCGGAAGGCCTCACGACTACTTCTGCAAGTGTAGCGAATGCAATAAGAAGCAAAAGCATGACTCTTTCAGCCATTCTAGGTCCAGAATCAATGCCTACAAAGGTTTGGCTAGCCCTGCGTACCTTTCCTTGTCCAGTGAAGACCCAGTAATGACTGCCTTAGAACTCAGCAATGAGCTGGCCGTGCTCGCTAACATTGAAAAAGAGTTCAAGGTAAGAATTTAATCTTGGGGAAGAAGGCTTGGGCCAAAGGGCTGGGAAAGACCCTGCCTGAGGTCCTGGAAAGTTGCAGCCAGTCAGTGTGCACCATAGGCGCCATCTGGGGGGGGGGGCTCTGGTTTTTTCAGCCCCCACGTTGCCAGCCCCCTCGGCATCCAGCACCCACACCCAATCCACTCCAAAGCACACAGAGCTAACCTGCACGGTCTTTGGGAGACAGACTAGTGAAGCGTGCGACGCCATTTTGACTCCTGGCGCGTGCACACGATGTCTGCTCTCCTGACCGAGGGAGCTCTGGAGCCCAGGTCTACCAGCTATATTTCTAATGGTTCTCTTCTGGTAGGTGAGGTTAAGAGTAGGAGACTAGGGCACAATCCTAACCTGGAGTTAGGCTGGCACAAACCATAAAGCGCCTTTGCAACACTTATTGTGATGCCAGAGCTTGCTGCTTTCCTGAGAATGCAGCAATAAGTTGGATTATTTCTCGGCCGTTTTCCAATAGCAAAGTGTATCAGAAAGGAAAAAAGCTTATTTACAGCCTTGACACAAGCAAAACAACCACACAGCCCTTACCTTTTCCAGTGTCCCATTTCCCCATATTTTCAAGATGGTTGCTCTAAGTGCTTCATGACCCACCTGAAAATGGCTTGTGACACACTGGTGGGTCCCGACCCACAGTTTGGGAACCACTGCACTAGAAACAGCCTCAAGCATCAACTGGGGTGGCCTTCCTTCTCAGACATGCCAGCTAAAACTGATCCCATTGATTAAGCAATTAGTTTTCAATTACTAATTAATCATTAGTCCAATGATTAAACTGCCTAGAATTTGCAATGAAGTGAATTTACTAATAGTAAATGATTTTCACGAAGAAAGAATCAGGTTCTGATTCCTGTATTTAGAGGGAAAATATTGCAATTTACATACTCGTGGGACCATAACTAACACGAAACGTATGTAAACCTGCCGTATGCAGGTCCACCAACATACAAAATACATTTGGTTGGTGCACAGGAGAACATTTCTGTGTTGGAACCATTGAAATGGATGCTGGGACTTCTTTCTTAGGTTGCTTCTTTCTTAGGTTGCTATCCAGTATAGGAAATCAAATTTGCATGTTCTGCAAATGATTTGCTAATTATTCAAATTCAGTCTCAGAGGGTAAGCATCACTACTGCATTTCCATTCCAAATTGGCTCCCACAGCCTTTTTTTGTACACTGTTGCCTGTAACGTGCATGTTTTTATTATAAATTTCTACCTTACCTTTTGCTATGCAATGACTCAAGGCAGTTTACAATAAAATAATAACAGTAGTAAAAATAATAATGTGCAATTGAATCCCCAAAAATTAAATAAAAAGTTGTCTACCTAATAGCTGAGCTTTTTATTCATGCTGTTTAATTGAATTTTAATGGCTGTTTTATTTAATTGATTGTTGTTTTATTATATTACTTTTTGTTGTGTGTTTGTGAACTGCCTTGAGCATTATTTATTTGAATGATGGAAAGAGAAGATATAAATTAAACAAATATTTTATAGGGAGAGTCTCACATTTCACATCTGTTGGTCGGCCCTGGAATTAAGATACCAAGTATCTTTGGCAATAAAATATTTGACTAATAGCCCAATTCTGACCACACAATATGGTAGCAGATTTTGCAATCCGCTATTGTATCTCATGGGCTGACACAGCAGCCACGACGCCATTCTGCAGAGAGCTGCTGCCTCCACAAGGCCTAGCAAACTGTGCATGGGCCTCAGTTCAGCTGGTGCCGCAGATAAATTGGTTGTGGATTGGGGCAGAGAGCAGGCTGGGCCGGGGGAGTTTTAGGGGTGCAGTGGGGGTGTATCACATGCCAAACCTTAGCCACCCCCCATCTCAGTCTAGATCTGTTCCCAGAAACTCCTCGGGTTTACGCCAGCCAAAAGCTGGTATAGGTCTAGGAGACCCATTTGAGGATTAGACAAGCTATGGAGTGATAAGTAAAAAATCTCTTTACAGGTGTGCCCTGGTATCCACTGATTCAGTATCCATGGTTTCAGTTATCCACGGATACCATGGATGCCTGTTAAAAAAAAATACATCTCTGTTTTTTACCTTGTTGCAGCAAACCCACTGATGTTCCCCAATCTTTAAAAAGGCATCCCCAGTATCCACGGATTCAGGTATCCACGGTGGGGTCTAGAATGGAACCCCAGCGGATACCAGGGTATGCCTGTACTTATTTCCCATGCTGGCCCCCTGCTGGCCCATATCATGCAGTGCACACTGCATTAGCAGCACAGCATGCAGTGGGACGTGGTGGCGCTGCGGGTTAAATTGCTGCTGCTGGGCTTTCTGACCAGAAGGTTGGGAGTTCGAGACCACGCAATGGAGTGAGCTCCCGTTGCTTGTCCTAGCTCTTGCCAATCTAGCAGTTCGAAAGCACCTAAAAATGCAAGTAGATAAATAGATACCACTTCGGTGGGAAGGTAACGCTGTTCAGTGCACTATAGCGGATTGTCATGCCGGCCACATGACCACGGAAGCTTGTCCTCGGACAAACGCCGGCTCTATAGGCTTAGAAACGGAGATGAGCACCGCCCCCTACAGTCAGTCATGACTAGACCATTCGGTCGTGGGGAAACCTTTACCTTTTATGCTGTGGGCTTGCCCTGGATGGAATTGGGCCAAAAAATGGACCACTGTGATTTGACAGAGTATCCCATGATGCTCTTGGTGCTAAGCTGGTTGCTTATAAAGAACGCCCTTTTTTGTGGTTTCTTTTCCTTTCTAGAATGATTATAAAAAACTGTCTATGCAATGCAAGGACTTTGTGGTTGGACTTCTCGATTTGTGCAGAAACACTGAAGAAGTGGAAGCTATTCTGAATGGAGATGTTGAGCTGCACCATGGGGAGCGTGGCCGACCCAGCCTGAGCCGCTTAAAGCTTGCCATTAAGTACGAAGTGAAAAAAGTAGGTTCTGATTTTATGAAAAGTAGCTGATTCAGTTGGAAATGCCTTCTATTAATATTGCTGCAGGTTAAAGCGCTGAGCTGAGCTTGCTGACCGGAAGGTTGGGAGTTTGAGACCACGCAACGGAGTGAGCTCCCATTGCTTGTCCCACCTCCTGCCAACCCAGCAGTTTTAAAGCACGTAAAAATGCGAGTAGATAAATAGGGACCACTTCGATGGGAAGGGAACAGCGTTCCATGCGCTATGGCGTAGAGTCATGCTGGCCACATGACCACGGAAGCTTGTCCTCGGACAAATGCCAGCTCTTTGGCTTAGAAACGGAGATGAGCACCGCCCCCTACAGTCGGTCATGACTAGACTATCCGGTTGTGGGGAAATCTTTACCTTTAAACAAAAACGGGAGTGCGGCACAACCAATTAGTATAAATAGTGTGTGGGGTGTTACGTACTAGAACCATGGTCCCAACTGTTGGCAGGCGGAGAGACTATTTTTAATGGTGGTTTCCTAATCAGTTTGGGAATGTTTTTGGCCATTATGAACCCTGCATACAAGTGGGGGTGCCAGCACTAAGCAGCAATCTGCATGACTTTCTGTATTCTAAGCAGGGCAAAATCTACATCCTCTCTGGAATGGCTCTCTCTGCAGACTCTCTCTGCTTCCAGCCTGGCCCTAAAGTGCTGAATCAATATCTTGAAAACTACTGTGTGACCACTCACGAAAGGAAGATTAAGGGGGGAAAGTGAGCAATAGATCGCTAAGTTAAAATGTAGTAGTAATATATAGTGTAGGCGGTACCTTAACCACATAATTTGCAGTTTAATACAGCGATGGAACTCTAATTAAGCTTCGGAAGCAGGGCATAGTATTGGTTATAAGCAAAGAGAACGATGCTGACCTAACTCGCTGCAATCTAAAAACACAGGATATTTACTATCCAACTTAACTTTGTTCTAGCGCTTTCCAGTTTTGTGTGGAGCTTCAAAGCATGTATTAAAATCTAAACCTATTTAGTATTACAGAAATAAATGCTTAGTACAGAACATCTAGAACTGGGATTTAGATTCTTTTTAATGGACTAGGCCAGTGGTCTTCCACCTTTTTTTGTGCCATGACTCCAAAAAGGAAATAAAGTATCTCACCAAATTGTTGCAACTGGGGACCCCGGGCTAATCCTACCCCTGTCCTGGGACCTGATCCTCCCCTAGCCTCATTTTCCCCACCTCTTGTGTCTTTACAACAGTGATGAGACGTAGCATCATTGCTCAAGACCTGAGCAGGACAGGTCTTAGGAGCTATGAGGTAAGACACCAAGGCTGTGCAGGATAATATCAAGAACTCAGTTTTGATTAGGCAATACCATTATTGTATTGGATCCAAGCCCTCTCTTGCGCAGGCTTTGAAAGGTAGCCTCAACCCCACATGCCCAGGGCCGGCTCCAGGAGTGGTGGGGCCCAATGCGGGGTATTCCCATGGGCCCCCCCCACGCACCAAGAAAAGCACTTGTGGTGCCATGCACAGCACCTGGAAATGGTGGTGACATGATGATGACATCACCACCAATTGCTTCCGGGAAGCCCATTTTGGACAGTTCGGATGCAGGGGCAGGTGGTAGGGCCCCAGGTAAAGCTGATCTGATTGCCCCAGTGACCTACAGTTCATAGAAATCCAGACTGCAGCAGCAGGGGATATGCTTGCTGCTCTGGTGCAGGGCCCCCCAAAGTGCGAGGCCAATGTGACTACATTGATTGCATTGGCTAAAGGCTGGCTCTGGCCGTGCCAATTGGGGTGTGTGTGTCCCACATCCCATGGCGGTGGGGCAGTCATGGGGGCCTCCTCCTCAGTGTAGAGGAACGTTTGCTTCCTTAGCTCAGGGCTGCACTGCAGCTGCATTGGCCGTGGAAAGTTGGATAGGGTTGGGCCCTAATTTTGAAATGAGTGACAAATTGGTGGTAATGTTCTCTCTGTCATTGTCATTAGTTCGTAGCACATCCCAACTGTCAGCAGCAGCTCCTCTCCATCTGGTACGAGAATCTGTCAGGTTTACGACAACAGACCATGGCAGTGAAGTTTTTGGTGGTTGTCGCGGTTGCGGTTGGGCTGCCATTCCTGTCCATGGCTTACTGGATTGCTCCATGCAGTAAGGTACTTGTTGGTGCAGACTTGCAACAGCCTGTTTTTCACTTCTTTTCTCCATTTGCGTACCGTTTTGAAACCGGACTAAAATGAATCGTACTCAAAAACAAGAGGGGCACTTAATGTTTTAGCGGCAAGTTATTTGTTGTGATGGAGTCGCTGCTGGGTTATGCACTTTGAAATTCTCAGTAATTCCCTACCCCATGACTGGTCGTAAAAGAAAATTTAAAGAAATGGGTGATCCAATCATGAATTTAAAATATATAATCTAATTTAGGCCTTCAGGGCACAATTCTAACCTGGGGTTAGGTTGACACAAAGGACTTGTTCCGGAACAGGAGTGTTGGTGCACGTCTGTGTGTCAGCCTCCCTGACTCCGAGAGTGGTGCAAACACGCTTTACAGTGCATTTGCGACACTCCTGGGCCAGCACAAATCCCTTGTGCTGGCCTTACTCCAGGTTAGGATTGCAGTTTTTGACAAATGCAGAGCGATCTTCTCATGTGGTGTTTTGCAAATTGAGTCATGACCCCTCATGGTTATGTGATGGAATCCTCTTTAATTCAATTGATCTCTTCATATACAGTATATCAATAGTTTTTCACATTTTTATACTGCCCTTCCTCCAAGGAGCTCAGGGCAGTGTATATGGTTTCTTCTTTCCTTCCTTTTGTCCTCACAACTACCCTGTGAGGTAGGTGAGTCAGAGAGATAGTGACTGGCCCACAGTCCAAGTCCCAGGTCCAGTTCTTGGATCTTCCTGGTCCAAGTCCAATTCTTGCACCACTATCGGTTCACTCCCCTTTTTCATCTGATCTTGCAAAACAGTTTTTCCATGCTTCTGCCCGGGACTGATGTACATGCAGATTGCTCAATACAAGATCAACACTGTTTTCTTCACACAATGAATGAAGTGGGTTCTTACCTATGAAAGCTCAATGGTACAACAAATCTGTTAGTCTTTCTGTTGTTTTCTTTCTGTTAGTCGTTCTGTTGTTTTTAAGTTTTTACATTTTTTTCCCAGTTATTATGCTAGTTTAACCTGATTTCCTTCGATATTTCTTCCTTTTTTTCCTTGTTGTTGTTCAAGTCGTGTCCGACTCTTCGTGACCCCATCAACCACAGCACACCAGGCCTCCCTGTCCTCCACTAGCTTCCGGAGTTCGTCCAATTTCATGTTCATCGCTTCGGTGACACTATCTAACCATCTCATCCTCTGCCGCCTTCTCCTTTTGCCTTCCATCTTTCCCAGCATGAGAGTCTTTTCTCAAGAGTCCTCTCTTCTCATGAGGTGGCCAAAGTATTGGAGCTTCAGGATTTGTCCTTCCAAGGAGCAGTCAGGCTTGACTTCCTGTAGGATTGACCAATTGGATCTCCTTGCAGTCCAGGGGACTCTCAAGAGTCTTCTCCAACACCATAATTCAAAAGCATCTATTCTTCGGCGCTCTGCCTTTCTTATGGTCCAGCTCTCACATCCATACCCATAGCTTTGACTATGCAAACCTTTGTTGGCAGGGTGATGTCTCGGCTTTTTATTAAATTGTCTAAGTTCGCCATAGCTTTCTTCCTTAGAGGTAAACGTCTTTTAATTTCATGGCTACAGTCACCATCTGTGGTGATTGTTGTGTATTTGTGTAAATAGTAGCAGAGTTGGGGGCTTGGAGACCCATTTCAGCGCTTGGCTTAGCGCTCTGGTGCGAAGGACTGAAGCAATCGCCACATTTCCATAACAAAGTCTCTTTATTGTAGCGAAAGTAAGAAAGGTACAAAGGTTCAATCTGCCGGCTAGGAAGCCGGTGAAGTCTTGGGCCGCTCGCAGGCGGCAGTTTTCAGTGCAGCTTTACATCTTAAGCACACACAGTGAAAAACTCCTTCTAACAACAGAACAAAGGGATGCAGCCAGAGTGTATCTGGTAGGTGGATACCTGAAGACCCCTTGTGCCCCATTTTACCCAATGGGGTGACTCTTAGAACACTATGAGCTCATGGGAATGTGCAGTGTTTGCAGCCAGGGCTTCCCGTGTGAAACTGCCTGCTTATTCTACACTATCTTAAAAGGGAGTACAGCTACTATCCTTAACAAGCTGGGAAGCTGCCTGCTGAAGGACACACAGGTGTTCTATCTGATCCTCAGACGGAGAGACGGAATGCCAGTTTCAGCCAGTTCTTGACTGTGAGATGTGAAACTGCAACAGTGATCTTGGAGCCCAGGAAAATAAAGTCTGTTACTGCTTCCATTTCTTCCCCTTCTATTTGCCAGGAAGTGATGGGAGTGGTTGCCATGATCTTAGTTTTTTGATGTTGATAAATATGTCTTATTTTTTCCCCCGGCCTCTGTCTCCCAGTCCCACTCTCACAATACAGATAATCAGTTTCAAAGGACTCCATCGAGGTATTTTATCATTTTCAAAGTGCATTTAATTACAGTCGTCTTAGTCATGCATCTGGAAGTTTTAAAAAAGGAGTTTGGCAGCACAAGGAGCAATATTTTTTTGTGCAAAGTGGTTGTTATACAGCTGAGAGAACTCATGTTTGTTTTTGTTCTTTTCAAGAGAAAGGCAAAACAATTTTTATTTGTTTGATGGGAGGGTGAGGGAGCACATCAATAACTTGTTAAAGGATTTATCAGATCCTTATTAATATTAGCTGTCTCTACTTTTTCATAAACATTTTTTTGAAGATACTAATGCTAATGCAGTCTTCTGATCTCTTATTCCTTCTTAGTTGATAATATAATTTTTTAAGTAGACAAGACTCTTAACAAAGCCTTTTACATGCTAATTGGGAAAAAATGTTTTAGAAATAAAGACATGTTACTGTCATCAATACACAGAAAAGTTAATAACATCTGTTAAGATCTTTCCCTTCGATGTTTGCTTTGAAATGTTCACTTTACACCAGCACATTGAATATGTGTTGTTCTCTAGACAAAGAGCTCAATCCTAACCTGGAGTTAGGCTGGCTCAGTTAGGCCAGCAAAGTTAGGCCGGCACAAGGGACATCGTAACATACGTTTGGATCACTTTCGGAGTCAGAGAGGCCAGCACACAGATATGCAACATCCTCCCTGATTCCAAGACTGGCCCAAACATGCTTTACAGTGTCCCTTGTGCCGGCCAAACTTAGCTGGCCTAGCTATGCCAGCCTAACTCCAGGTTAGGACTGCTCTCTAACTGTGCTAAACTGTATGTCTACTCCAAAGTAAGTACTGACACTTACTGTAAGGAACCATTACGCTGCTGGCAACGCAGGGCCCTGTCAGGACTGGCCGAACCGTCTCCTGCAGTGAACACAACAACGAATCTTGTGGCTCCTCATAAATGAACAGGTTTATTGTGACAGAAGCTTTGGAGGGCTAGAGTCTGCTTCATCAGTCGCATGACCTGTTATCAACTGTATGTTTTCATACAATTGATAATAAAAGGATGACAATATAATACTGTTATAATAAAAAGATGACATCCAAATTATGATAAACTGTGTAAGAGTGCAGTCCTAACCTGGAGTTAGGCTGGCACAAGTCTCTTGTGCCGGCCCAGAAGTGTTGCAAATGCACCATAAAGCACGTTTGGACCACTCTGGGAGGATGGCGCACGTTCATGTGCTGGCCTCCCTGACTCCAAGAGTGGCGCAAACATGCTTAACGGTACATTTGTGACACTCCTGGGCCAGCACAAGGGACAAGTGCAGCCTACCTTCAGGTTAGGATTGCACCCCAAATATGTTAGCTGTTAAGTTCCAGGAAAACCTCTGTCCCCAGCTGTATGTATGTTTTGAGGGTTTTTAATCACATTCACAGCTGGAGCAAGTTTCAGCTATTTTGTTTTTTCCCCCAACAATAATAGGAGAGCCCTGACTGCTTGTTACATAAGTCTCCCTTCATATCTACATCCAGACAATATTCCTTTTTATGGTTCGTGAGTTCAGTGTGTATGTTCTTTTTACAACTACAACAATGAATGAAGATTAAAACAACTCTCTCCGTGCTATAGGACAAAAGCAGGCGGGAAGGGGGAAGACATTTAAGAGAAGCTGCAGTTGCCCCATCTCTCAGGTCAGCATCTGTGAATCCCAGCTCAGAGATGTAAAGCTAAAGGGAAACTTTTTAGGTAACAATCTGCCAACTTCACCTGATGGCCAATAGCCAGAGGAACTTGCAGTGGTTGTAGGACTATCAAAGAGGATTGTGTAGTCTGCATAGCAGACATTATTGTATCTGGTTCGGAGCCTCTCTCAGAGGGGGGAGCCCCCCCTTAAACCCATGGAGTTGAACATGAAGAAAGTCCCGTGGATAACAAGGGCCCACTGTATTTATGTGTACATTTGTATTCCAAGTCTCCCAGCATCAGTATATATCTCATTCAACCACTAGAGGTGCTGAATGTAATGGAATAATTTCTATTACATTGCATTACATTCAGCACCTCTAGTGGCCAAATGAGGAATATACCTTGTATACGACATTCAGCCACAAGATGTGCTAAATGTAATGTAATGGAAAGAAATTATTCCATTGCATTGATTACATTCAGTACCTTTAGTGGCTGAATGAGATAAATACTGATGCTGGGAGACCTGGAAGTACGGTACAAAGTACAAGAAGTACGAGACCTGGAAGTACGGCTTTTGAGCTGTTTTTAGCTCTGAGATGCTGGGGGACCCTGCAGGCTTGATAAAATTATCCAGAGGGCCGGTTGTGGCCCACAGGCTGGGGTTTGGAGACCCCTGTTATGCATGGAATCAGACTCAGGAGACCAGTTCTCGTCCCCAGTAATCCAAACTCACAAAAGTCCATAGTACCGCATTTCCACTTTCCAGTGCTTTGCACCATTGCAATACATGAGTACATGCACAATTTGAGCAACACACACTCAAAGTACCTGTGCTGACTGGTAACTTTTTAAAGTGGTGGCCCCTTGTACTAAGTAAAGTATTCCCCTGTGCAAAGCACCGAGTCATTACTGACTCATGGGGTGATGTTGCATCGCAGTGTTTACCAGGCAGACTTAGTTGTACGGTGTAGTTTGCCATTGCCTTTCCCAGTCATCTTTATTTTACTCCCAGCAAGCTGGGTACTCATTTTACCAACCTTGGAAGGATGGAAGGCTGAGTCATGGAAGCTTGAGCCGGCTACCTGAGAACCCAACTTCCACTGGAATCAAATTCAGGTCGTGAGGAGAGCTTTTGATTGCAATACTGCAGCCTACCACAATGCACCATACGAGGGGATATAGTAAATTTTCAACCCTACAAAGGGTCTTTCTCCAAGCTCTTTCTTTTTACATTAAGAGCCCTTTTGGGACACAAACCCATTTCCTCGTTCCTTTCATAATGTAAATTGTTTCATGAACTTTTTTGTTTAAAAGTAGCATATGTAAATATTCATTATCATGGATACAGAAACCTGCTAAAGCAGCAGCTCTCAAATCTTTTAGCACCGGGACCCACTTTTTAGAATGACAGTCTGTCTGGGACCCACCGGAAGTGATGTCATGGCCGGAAGTGCCATCATTGTGACGCCAGAGCCTGCTGCTTTCCTGAGAATGCAGCAATATGTTGGGTCAGCAATATATTTGTCAGCCATTTTCCAATGAATCAGAGTGAATCAGAAAGAAAAAAGCTTACTTATAAGCTTGACAAAAGCAATCCCTTTCCAGCATCCCATTTGCCCATGTTTTCAATATGGCTGCCCTAGGTGCTTTGCAACCCCCTTGAAATTGGCTTGTGACCTGCTGGTGGGGCTGTACCCAGAGTTTGGGAACCACTATGCTAAAGGATAAGTAAAACTGCATTACAGCATAAACAGTGGCGTTATTCACCCGGTACGCTGGGCGGGACTTACCTTTGAGCGGCAGTCCGCCCGTTGCATCACGCCACGTTCCGCCGCTTTCCCGCCCGCCGGAATAAGTGAATAACGCCACTGAGCATAAGGATGTTATGGCTCGGGGTACCTGATTGATGCTTCTTGTTGCTATCCGCCATCTATGAATATAGCCTGAAATAAGTTGATGTAATTTTTTTTCTGTCTTTTCCGATGTGTTTTCAGCTGGGTAGAATCATGCGTGGACCGTTCATGAAGTTTGTGGCACATGCAGCCTCTTTCACCATTTTTCTTGGGCTGCTGGTTATGAATGCAGCCGATAGATTCAATGGTACCAAACTGCTGCCAAATGAGACCAGAACAGATGGTGGAAAACAGCTGTTCCGGATGAAAACATCCTGCTTCTCCTGGATGGAGATGCTTATTATCTCTTGGGTAATAGGTAAAAACTATTCTCCAAAATTCTGTGATGCATTGTGTTACTTCTGGATACATTTGTCTCATAATAGCAAAGTATGACAAATACCAAGGGATGGTCTTTTTGAATGTTGCATTCATTTTTATATAATGTCGATGGTTTGATATTCTAGTTTGTAAATATGCCATTATCTTACTTTTTAAACTATTTCTGAAATAAATGAGTTTATATCTAGCCTAGGCTTTTTTTCCCTCAGGTAGAGGGGCAATTTCTAAGATCATTGGTGGACTTGTTTCAGGATTGTAGGGGTCTCAGATGAAATCCACTAGTAGGCTTTCTAATCTGAGATGGTAAAGTTCAAGAACCAAATGTTTTGTTAAGCAGGATACACCTTGTCATTTATCTCCCCCAATCCTTCCTTTTTACCATGTCTTGGTTCCAGGGGTGTAGCTAAAAAAGTGAGGGGGGTGCAACTGCACCGGGCAACAAGCTTTAGGGGGCAACAAGCTGAGCTTTACTAGTGGCCAAAATTGTGAAAACATAGCAGTTACCCCTGCTAACTGGGCAAGAGGCACTTTTTCAAGTGGTGACCTCTTATATTTAGCAGTGGGAGAGCAATCGTCCCTCTTCACCCCAGCAGTGTCTTTCTCATGGCTGTTGCTGGTGGTATTCTCCATTCTTTTAGATTGTGAGCCCTTTTGGGACAGGGAGCCATTTAACTTTAATGTTACTATTTGCCTGTAAACCGTGAACTTTGTGTTGAAAAGCAGTATATAAATACTAGTGATTGCTTGCTTGCTTGATTTGGTATGTATGAATAATACATCATGTCATATATAGCATTTGATGTGGAATTTAATGCAGAATGCCCTGAAACAAGCTAGAGTGTAATATCTTTATCAAACATTATGGCCCCAAAACAAGAAAACAAAAATACAACTATGTAAAAAAATCACCATTTGTTAAAATTGCGTTTTTTAGGAATAATACTGTCCTGTTATATAGCATTCGGTATGGAATTTCATTAAAACAAATTGGTACGTAATATCTTCATTCTATCAAAAGTTATGGCCAAAAAAACCAACACAAAAATACAACTGTGATGTCACTTCCTGTTGTGACATCTCTTCCGGGGCATCATTTTGCTCTCTGCACTGGGCTACACTTTCATTAGCTACGCCAGTGCTGGGATAACAGCAAAGAGATTGATCTGTGGTGCTTTTGCCCTTCCTGGAGATCCAACATGGTCAAAATCACTGCAGTCAGTTGATATTTGGATTTTAGTCTTTGTCCAGACCAGTGGACCTTTAGACATCTTGCCATTCTTAAGTCCCATATATATTTGTCACAGAGTGCCAAAAGCTTCACTGGTTTGAACAATAGCTAGCATCCCACTGAAGACCCTGTTGTGAGCAATGGGAGGCTAGGCCCGGCCTGACTCCATCTTGGGGCCAGCTGTCCATCTTCCTTCCCCTCCTCTGTGCCTGTTGGTGGGAACTGGCTCTCTGGAGACTGTTTTGTCTCGGCTCGATGGCCAGGAGCCCTGATAAAGCACGCCTCCAAGAGTGAGCTCCTTGCTGGATTCAAGGACAGCTCCTATCTGTAACAATCGCTTTGGTTGGGAGGGAGTGAGGAGCCGGACCGCCCAGGAAAGGGGGGAGGTGAAAAACATTTATGTATTCAAAAACATTATGAATTGGGCATGGGTAAAGTCTCCTGAACCACTGAGGGTTTGCCAGGGGTCAGGAGGGAGCTATCTTCACCACTCAGGGTATCTGGGGGTCTGCGGGTTCGGCCAGACCCCAGGCATTGCGATAGGCCCATCAAGCTTTTCAGCACTGATAGTCCCATAGATGTTTGTCACAACCCTGTTAGGGACCCAGTTTTACTTTGCAGGCTCAGAAACAGTTTTACTTTGCAGGCTCAGAAAACCCAGTTTGATAGGAACATCTCTACACCAGCAGTCAAGATCTTGTAGTTCATTTTAAAAATTAGGCAGGGATAATTTGTGGGTGTCCAGTTTAAAAGCAAACTATTCAGTGAGCACAGGAGTGGATAATAGCAATGTGTTATGTAATTAGGCAGGGTCAATGCTGACAGAAAGAATAGCAGGAGAGAAACAGATGATTTGAAACAGAGTCTAGGAGAGAATGTGTCCTGATGTACCCAGAGGCTATAGCCACAGGAAGAGTTTGGCTAGGAGAAGTGACTAGCAATAAAGGGGGTGGCAGAGCAAGTGTCTGTTGTGGCTATTGGCTGCTTGCAAGACACATGGAATTTGAATGTATCTTATGTGGATGTGTTCAGCACAAAATATTGCTACCGTAAATTGAGCTACCGTAAATATTTATTTTGCTCCCTACCCCCAGTGCTTCAATTGTTGGAGAATAGATATGGTGACCCTTAATGATATCCACAAGTTTCATCCCTTGTCTTCCTTCAATCTAGCCATACCCTGTCCTCTGTAGTCTTCTAAAGATAGACTGGGACAAAAAGTAGGGGGCCTGTCCAAATAACTCGTGGAAATTGAGCACTGGTCTCGACACAGGAAGTTTTGTCTTCCTGGAAGTCAGCCCAAAAAAGGTTATTGTGCAGAATGCACCAATACTGTGTTACCTACTACTCAGGAAGGGGAACACTTTCTGAATTGGGGCCAGTAAGCCTGTGCCAATTAACCCAATTACCAAACCTAGTCCCCACTGACTTCAATGCATGTAGGATACACAAGTCAGCTCAGATAATATACTTGACAGTCACATCTAAAACACCCAGGGGCTTGCAAGTGACATGTTGTTATTAATTTATTTGCAATTTACATTTCAAAAAAAGGTGTTCTAGTTTACACACACACAGTATATGTGTTATTTTTTAAAGCAGAAGAGAACAGCTAATCTGTAGAATTAACAATGTACATAAAATGAAACCAAAGTGATTTTATTTTAGGTTGCATTATGTAAGGCAGAATTAGATATTTTTTCCCACTCTTAAAAAGCGTTGTTTGTTACAGGCAACATAATAATGTGATAGTAATGAGCATTTTAAAATATTGTTAGTGGCCACTGGAGGGAACTAATGGGCAACATCAGAGAAAGTCAGTGGGGTAAAAGAAAGCTTTCCAGTGAAATTAACTGCTACACTTTAAAAGCTAATTTAAAAACAACAACAACAACAAATTGAACAAAGTATGAGAGGCATGAAAAAATGAATGGAAACTGAATACATTTATCAAGAAATATCACAAATATAAGATAATAAACTTGTGATAACACAATATAGATTTTTGCAGTTTACATTTTTACAAAAAGTTGGAAAAAAATATTTCTAGTTTTCATGCACAACTCTTGATATAGGTATAAAAGGTAAAGTTTAGGTTTCCAGGTTGCAACCAGGAGAGCTGCGCTGCAATTTTACATCTTCCGGTGCAAAACAAGGATGAAGCAGCTACACATCTGTTTTCCAAATCTGTTTAGTTCCTTTCTTGGCCTTTTATCCAGTCCCTCCCTCAGTGCTGCCGCCAAGGGGCTTTTGTACTTACCTGGGGGACTGCACTGGCCTCTTGCAAGGTCCTGGAGGGCGCAGCCCACTCTGATCTCCTCCACAGCTTGTTTACAAAGAGCTTATCATGAATCTAAAGGTACTTCCCGTTTTCAGGGAAAACCAGAAGTTGCTTTAGATCAGAGGTATTATATGGGCTTTTTGTGGGATGTGGTGGCGCAGCGAGTTAATCCGCTGTTGCTGGGCTTTCAACCGCAAGGTTGGGAGTTCGAGACTGCGTGACGGAGTGAGCTCCCGTTGCTTGTCCCAGCTCCTGCTAACCTAGCAGTTCGAAAGCACCTAAAAATGCAAGTAGATAAATAGGGACCACTTCGGTGGGAAGGTAGCGGCGTTCCGTGCACTATGGCGTAGAGTCATGCCGGCCACATGACCACAGAAGCTTGTCCTCAGACAAAACGCCAGCTCTACAGGCTTTGAAACGGAGATGAGCACCGCCCCCCTACAGTCGCTCACGACTAGACCATTCAGTCGTGGGGAAACCTTTACCTTTATGGGCTTTTTACAGCAGCTGTGGAGGAGATCAGAGGGGGCTGCGAGCCTCCAGGACATGGCAGAAGGCAAATGCTGCCCCCCAGGTAAATAAAAAAGCCCCTAGGCAGCAGCAGGTCTGTGATCTCTGCAGCACTGTTGCTGCTATCAGAGCAGGGCTGCTCCCCTTAAAGGGAAATGCCCTACTTCCCGTTCCCCTGGTGGGTTGCAGCCCACCAGTTTGGGAACCACTGTTTTGGCTTATTTGCCTCTCGTCCATCACAGAGGGGAGCTGACCAAAGAAAGAATTGGGTACGAAAGAAGCCAGGACTGCTTCATCTCTTGCTGCAATGGGACATTTTAAATTACAAATGTCTGGACTGGCAACGATTCACAGCCCAAATCTTTCTCCAGTATCATTTTACCTAATTAAATGGAAAAGGGGTAAATGTGCAGTCGAAACCACATTCAGTGCCTGACCTCTTTTTCCTTCCTTAGGTATGATATGGTCTGAGTGTAAAGAAATTTGGTCCCAAGGTCCGAAGGAATACCTGTTCGAGTTGTGGAACATGCTCGATTTTGGGATGCTCGCTATTTTTGCAGCTTCCTTCATTGCAAGGTTTATGGCATTTTGGCATGCTTCCAGAGCCCAGAACATTGTTGATGCCGACACAGGTGTGAAAGACCTGTCTACTGCAATGTTGGATCCCAATATAAAGTACTATACTTTGGGTGAGTTTATTATAGGAACTTGGGTGAGTTTATATATGTGTGTGCAGAGCTAAAAAATAATCATGCTAATTGAATTGGTTTCAAAGGCTGAATTTACATGACTAAAATCCCAAGTGGACCTGTCCCCCTTATCTGTATTCCACATGGGCTTGCAGTCATTTGTTTTAAAACCTAAGCAAAATACTGTAATATGTTTCCTTCATTAACGTATAGTCAGAGGCAGATCTAAGGGAGGGCAAAGCTCTAAGTTTTGCGAGAAGCCTTACCTTGCAGTGGAAATCACTCCTCTCCTGCACCATTTTAGCCAATCCTCACAGGGAAAAGCAACATCTTGGTGTTGCTTACTGGCTACAGCAGCAAGGGAGAGGAGGGATTTACATGACAGGGTAAGGCTTCTTGCAAAACTTAGAGCTTTGCCCTCCCTGTAGATCTACCTCTGCGTACAGTTGTCCGCTTTTGTCCTGATTTGTATATGTATAATATATTAATGAGTTAGTTCCATTTGTTGTACCTTATCATAGATCAGCAGTCCTCAAACAGTAGACCGCTGTGTATGGGGAATTCCCTCCCTGTCCTGAGTGGTGTGGATCGTTCCGTCTTGCAGCTGCTCTATTTTGCAGCCAGTCGGCATTCGTGTCTATTTACCATTCTTTCCCCAGTTCCACCCTGGTACCTCCCAAATGCATATGGACAGCATGTCACATTTTGCTACAACAGTCAAGAACCTTATGCAGCCAGGATTGGGCCAATGGTGAGGTCAAGCAAGCACCCCTTGGGAGGACATCCCATAACCTTGGTGCTATGCTGGAGAAGGTCCTTTCTCTTTTTCCCACCTGCTGCCATCCTTCTGATAGCAAAGAGGTGTGGAGCAAGCCCTCCAAACTGACCTTAGTGTTTATGCATGTAAATATGGAGCCTCTATCTCAAAACATTTAATCTCTTGTGTTTCCTCTTCAGCTAGAATAGACTGGGATCCGTCTGACCCTCAAATCATATCTGAAGGCCTATATGCAATCGCTGTGGTTTTAAGTTTCTCAAGAATTGCCTACATTTTGCCAGCCAATGAGAGCTTTGGACCCCTGCAGATATCCCTTGGTAGAACTGTGAAAGACATATTCAAGTTCATGGTCATATTTATCATGGTCTTTGTGGCCTTCATGATAGGAATGTTTAATCTCTACTCCTACTACTTGGGGGCCAAACAAAATGAAGCGTTCACTACGTAAGTTATTGTTTCTGAAATCTGCTTTACAAATGCAAATGATTTCAAAGGATTAAGCCTGTTAGTTCCTTGCTTAGTGTGCTTAGTAAGAGTAGGATGTAAATAACCAAGCTCATGGTAAATGGCTGCTGTGATGTACAATTCTTAAACATTGATCACAGATATGCACCATCCTCCCTGACTCCAAGAGTGGTCCAAATGCGTGCAGCTCCTTTGTGCTGGCTAAACTTTGCTGGCCTAACTGTGCCAGCCTAACTCCAGGTTAGGATTGTGCCCTAAGTCAAACAGCAGCTGTGGAAGGTGGACATCAGGATTAGGCCTGTCAGGAGAGGGTATTTAACCCTTTCTTGCTGTCCCACGGAGCTGCTATAAAGGGGAAAGCCTCCAGTAGTGCCAAAAATCAATATGCTATTGATGAGCAGTTTTTGTAGATTCTTCACTAGCCAATGTGTTCATATGTTTGGGGGCTTTTTGTTTTTCCAGGGTGGAAGAAAGCTTCAAGACTTTATTTTGGGCAATATTTGGACTCTCAGAAGTAAAATCAGTTGTGATCAACTATAAACACAAATTTATTGAGAACATTGGCTATGTTCTCTATGGTGTGTACAATGTCACCATGGTCATTGTACTCTTGAACATGCTTATCGCAATGATCAACAGCTCTTTCCAAGAGATTGAGGTAAGACTCTGTTGAATTATCTTTCGCTTTCTCATTTTACTGCCTAGTCTCATCTTTTTTTTTTTTCCGTTTTGAGGATCAGTAGATTTATTTGTTCCAAAGACAATTTTATTCTGAAACTCCTAGTCCCGGTCTGTTTTGCTGCATTCTAAACTGTTGTTGAATGGATCTGAAGAGTTTTGAATGACACAGCTGACTCTGCCTTTAATGACTGTGAGGTGATAATCCAGGAATAGTCAATTCATGTGGCAATATAATAGGAGTTCTTAAATAGTGGTGCATACTTTATATAGGGGACAAATTAAATGCTTACCGAATTAAACTGTGAGCCCCTAGCACTGTGGTCCAAAAACAAACCATAGTTATACCGAATTTAGTAAATGTGCAACAAATTTAGTAAATGTTCATCAAATGTATAACGTGACATTTGCGCAACAATACTATTATTCAGCTAGCAGAATTATACGCCACAAACACAGGGTTAGGGTTATGTTATGAAAATTTACTATTTTGGGGAGTCAACATTTTTTAACTGGCAAATACTTTACGAAAACGACAAGAACTCAATATGTGGTTATCACTTTAGGATTATTAGGTGGTCCAAAATTTGGTGAACATTTATTATTTTTGGGAAACGAAAGTATTTTTTTTAAAGGAACGTTTTCATTAAATTTGGTGATCACTTAACCATGAGCCCTTTATATAATCACACTTGTATCTTGCCTTTCTTCCTTGCTGGAACTCAGGGGTTGCCAGCTGATTTCACATCCGGGCATAAAGCTGTACATGGCTGCAGGAGCGTGTGTGTCTTGGTAGGTCACAAACTGTAGAGGTTTGAGTTTGCCACTAGCTTAACTCTCTCCCTTTGAAACCTGCCAGCCACAGACATTATCCTTGTTTTAATCATGCACATTAAAACAAACAAAAAAACCAACTTTCTGTACCTAGGTTCATTTTGATGAATGGGTTGTGATCTTTAAATGATTTTGAATACTTGATATTACAAAGTACAGGGTTTAGGGTTTTTTTTTACCTGCATATAAAATCAGGCAATGTTGTGGTTCAATATAGACAATGGTTGCGTGTTGGTCCTGGAAAAATATGATATAAAAACGAGCCATACCTGCAGAGGCGGATCTACAGGGAGGGCAAAGCTCTAAGTGTTGCAAGAAGCCTTACCCTGTCATGTAAATCCCTCCTCTCCCTTGCTGCTGTAACCAGTAAGCAACGCCAAGATGTTGCTTTTCCCTGTGAGGATTGGCTAAAACGGTGCTGGAGAGGAGTGATTTCCACTGCAAGGTAAGGCTTCTTGCAAAACTTAGAGCTTTGCCCTCCCTTAGATCTGCCTCTGCATACCTGTGCTTTCTAGTATAGTATTTCCATACCCCGGCTTGCGCTCCATGGCATTCATCCTGATCTGTCCCCTGGGTGAATGGAGCTCACCAGGCCATCAGGAGCCTCCTTGTCACGCCTCCAGTTTCCTCTGAACTTTGCACCAGCCAGCTGCTTCTGGGTTCCAGTGCCCCACCATGCTTTGCACCCCGATTTCTGGGCAGATGCAGCTGGCCAATGCAAAGTGTGGGGACTATTGGAGGCAAGGCGCTCTACAGTGGAACGATAAGCTCTGTTCATTCCAGGGATGGCTTTCCCCATGCGCAGCGGTCTCTGTCTTGCCAAAGCCCCTGCTCCAAACTTTCCTCCCAAATGCTATGCCCGCTTAGGCTACTTAGTCACCCAGATACAGACAGTCCTGGCAATATCTACAAACTACCGGACCCCAGCACCAACAGAGAGCTCACCCCACCCAGTGGCTTGCCTGTAGGCCACAGGTCTCCTCCTGGAGCTTCAGAGCAAGTGTCCTTCAATAATGGCCAGTCCTCAGTCCAATAGTCCTTAGTCATTTGTCAATCAGTCAAGCCAGTAAGTCAGTCCATGTATAAGTTCACCAGGAAGCCAGTCAATTAGTCAAGCCCGTAGTTCAGTCCGATATGTCAGCAAAACCTCCACTCTTTCCACCACTCTCTCCACAACTACAACCCACAGCTTCTCCTTCCTCCAGGTGCTCCTTATATCCCTGCTACAAGCTCCTAAGTGGCTGCAGCTGTGCAGCCCAGCCTCTGCTACCTCCCTAGTGTTAATCCTGCACTTTCCTGCACCAAGGGCCACTGTTGGCACCATCCACTGCCTCCTTGGGGTAATCTTCCGCATTTTCCCATACAGTCTCCAGTTGGCAGACCGCTGTTCTATTGGTACAGCTGTTTTTATTGTTGTTGAAAACCGCCTTTTAGGTGTTAACATCTACTGTTGGGTGGTTAAAATATATGAATAAAAACAGAAAACACTAAATTTTGGTGTTTAAGATATTTTCCAGAAATTAAAATAGACTACTTTTTCCAATTAGAAATAATACCGTGGCTGCATCTGCTGACACTATATCACCTGTATCATCTACCTAGTACACATTTAAATAATTTAAAATGAATAAAAATGAGAACTTGGAATGAGAATGTAGAATAAAAACACATAACACTGCAATGTGCTATTTTAATCAAGAAATTTTGGCAAAAAAAAAACACCACCAAAAAGCCACACTCCTATCTGTTGGATAAGTATTATTATTAAGAACACTTATATACAAATCTTCAATAAGAAGTAGTTCACAAAGTGGTTTACACAGCTAAATAAAAGAATGAATGAAGTAAGAGTAAAGTTCATGCTCTCATGCCAACAGAAGCTGCTGTTATCAAACTTGATTGCCTTGATGATGCCTGACAACAGACATGATTTCCAGAATGAAAACCAACAGTATCTTGTCCACCTGTGGACTCCTCAAAGGTATCTGGTTAGCCACTGTTGGAAACAGGTTTATACATTCCATGAACCCTCAGCCTGAGTCAGTAGGGCTATGTTCTTAGAAAGCAGCAAAACTATTATTCTGTACACTTGCGTGTAGAACGGTTTTGCCCCAACTTTGATAGCAAGAGTCTGAGCAGCCAGCAAAATGACATCTGTGTAATGTTTGCTTTGTCTCTGGTAAACTGTTTCTTGTGCTTTCTAGGATGATGCTGATGTGGAATGGAAGTTTGCAAGAGCAAAACTGTGGTTCTCCTATTTTGAGGAGGGCAGAACACTTCCAGTACCTTTCAACCTAGTGCCTAGCCCCAAATCTCTGATTTACCTCTCACTCAGAATAAAGGCGTGGATTTATAAATTATTACTTTGCCATAAAAAAGGTTTTCAGGAAGACGCAGAGATGAATCAGGTAACTTAATCATGGGATAGACCACCATATTCAGTGGTGAAATTCAGCCAGTTCTCACCAGTTCTGCAGAACCAGTTGCTAATTTATTGATATGCAAAAGGTAGTGCTGTAGTAAGAAGCAGTACAAAGAAAGGAGGACATAGAACCGGTTGTTGTTATTTGAATCCCACCACTGACCATATTCCAGAGTTGCACAGAACTTTGCATGTTCCAGCCCTTCAGTGGGGTGGCTATGTAATTTGGGTTTAATCTAGAAATAGCTGGCACAGTTAGGCCAGCCAAGTTTGGGCATATAAATAAAGTGTGTTTGGACCACTCTTGGAGTCAGGGAAGGTGGCGCACATCTCTGTGCTGGCCTCTCTGACTCCAAGAGTGGTCCAAACATACTTCACGGTGTGCCTTGTGCCGGCCAAACTTGGCTGGCCTAAATGTGCCAGCCTAACTAGGATTGCATCCTCAGTGCTAAAATGTTTGAGAACCACTGCTCTAGTCTCGCAGCAGTAAAATAGTGCATTTAGTCCATCCATACCACTGATTTTAGCATTCCTCTTTTAAAAAAAAAAAAGTGTCTCCAGCCACTTGTCTAATTAAAAACAACTTCGAAAGGTACAGCTTGTCTCTGCTAAGTGCTGCATGCCCAGAAGAGGACTGGTAATTCTCAGCAATGGATAGGAATACTGATGCAGCGGACTGATATTGAGAACTCAGCGGGAACCATTCTATATCTCTGCAGAGACTGTTTATCAGCTCCCAATAATTTGATAGTTCCCTTCTGCAGCTGAAATGAATGCCTATTACTTACCTGTCATCCCAGGAAATGAACAGTGAAGCACAACATCACTGAAATAATGCTTCAAGACAGCCTCAGAACCCTGTGATGGAACAAGCTGAATCTTGGAAACAGAGCACAGCCATGTGGCCATACAGTAGAATACAGCTGATGTTTGCTTACTTAGGCTTATTTTAACATAAAGGAGCCAGTCCAGCTGTTACTACAGTCTACTAGTGTGAACAATTTTTATTTGTTTAGACCAGTGGTTCGCAAGCCTTTTAGCACCCTGGGCCCACTTTTTAGAATGACAGTCTGTCTGGGACCCACCAGAAGTGATGTCACAGCTGAAAGTCCCGTCATTGAGAAGCCAAGGCCTGCTGCTTTCCTGAGAATGCAGTAATAAGTTGGGTTATTTCTCAGCTATTTTCCAAAAGCAAAGTGAATCAGAAGGAAAAAGGCCTATTTACAACCTTGACACAAGCAAAATAAACACACAGAGCTCCCACTTTCCAATATCCCATCTTTCCATATTTTCAATTATGGCTGCACTAGGTGCCACCTGAAACTGGCTTGCAACCCACCTAGTGGGTCCTGACCCATAGTTTGAGAAACAGTGATTTAGAAAATGAGTTAACCACCTTTCTGCATTAAGCACCCAACATGGCATACAGAGAAATGCACAAGAAAAGGAGACTTTTAGAATTTTTTCCCTAAGTTTAAGAAAACACCTCTTGTCTATGATCTCAGGCATTTTGCTTCCTAAGAAGTGTACTGCAAATACGTTCTTCGGGTGCGTTGGGCTCTGCTGTGATGCTTTATTTTATACTGCCTGATATTTGCATGTGTCCAAATACACAGTACTCCTCTGTTATGCTAGCAGAAGACCAAACAGCTTTTTCTTGATGTGCAAAGACAAACATCCAGTTCTTATATCAGGCTTCTCTAAACCCTTGTTCACATTCCGCATCGCTCCAATCAGGACTGAGCCTTGGAGGTGATATTGGAAAGGATCAATGCAGTGGTGGCATCAGGTTGGCCAGGTCAGACACTGGCCCAGGGTCCACGTAGCCAGGACAACGCCTGAGTATCGCTGGCTGTGCTTAATGTGTATTTTCAGGTAGACAGAGAGCATCATGGTGCCCCCAGTGTGGAACTTTGTCCCAAGGCTCTCAGCAACAGACACAGCAGACACACAGCTTCTTGCCGCGAGCATTGCACAGGGAGTGGGTGTTGCTGCCATGGAAAATAACCATGTTGTCAAACCCTTGAACATGACTGCTGAGATTTAAGTGTTAATAAGGGAAACAATAGATGGCAACTATTCCACATACAACCTAGACAGCCCTTGATGAAATTAGAACTTCTGTCTGCTCCCAACTTCCTTTTGACTGAGTCATGCTTTAAATTTAGAGCTGTTAAGCTATATCCACAGTGACTTGGGGCCAAGTTCCTCGTTACCTTCCATGTGTAACAGCCACTGACCCACATCTCCTTATAATGTTTTATGAAAGCCAGACCCCCATCTCAGTTCATTTGTTCCTGTTTGCACTCAGTGCTTCCTTGCCCTCTTGCAGTGAGGTCACATCACACATTTCCTTTGACTGAAGTTTACCACAGGTGATGCTACTTGGCAGCAGCTGTGCATTGAAAATAATGTGATCTCATGTGGAAGCCTCTTCTCTGTAATGACGGAAAACAACTTTTGACCTTGTTATGCCCTGCCGTTGTCCATTAGGCAAATCAGGTCAGTTTCTAGGTGAGAAAAAAGAAGCACCAATTGCAACATTCAGAAACTTGCGGGAGGACACCGCTGACCATATTTCAGCACATTGCCAAAATTTCAAAGGGATGCCCCAATATGAAATTGCTAAAATAGAATATATTGGCAAATTCAATTCTGTGCAGGGACCAGGAACCATCTGTCTGCCTCCCAACATCTCTGCGTCCTTGCCCTTTCTGTTGCTATGGGAGGCAGCAGGGACTTGGCCACAAACCAAGGGCCCTGTTCGGCATGTATTGGACAAGCCCATCCTCCAGTCCTCATTACCATCACCTGTGGCAAAGGCCCACTCTCCCTGGCCATGGGAATGTCCTTGTTTCCCACCTGCTTGCGGCCTGATTGCCCCAGCAACAGCCCTTTTCCTCCATCATTCGTTGAATTCCAGCCAATTAAGCACCAATTAAGTGAGCACTTCCCCATAAAGCTTTGCACTAACTTAGCAGTAGTCCCCTGACCCGCAACACCTTTGCACCTCCCTGCCAGCACTGTGTAAGTTTAGTCTTGTTTGACTTGCTTTGCTTTGGAATAAAGAGCTTCACCCCCTCAGCCTTGGACTGGACTGGTTCCTTCCTCAGCTCCCAAAAAGCCCCCAGCCTGCTGCGAGACCCGCCACAGGGTGAAATAAATTCCATTCAACTCTCTGAACTTCATGATATGTGTTAAATCTGTATAGTATAGCTTAGCTTGATAGTATAAGGGCCCAATAAAAGGTAAAGGTTTCCCCACGACCGAATGGTCTAGTCGTGACCGACTGTAGGGGGCGGTGCTCATCTCCGTTTCAAAGCCGGTAGAGCCGCATTTTGTCCAAGGACAAGCTTCCGTGGTCATGTGGCCGGCATGACTGTACGCTGTAGCGCACGGAACGCCGTTACCTTCCCACCGAAGTGGTCCCTATTTATCTACCTGCATGTAGGTGCTTTCGAACTGCTAGGTTGGCAGGATCTGGGACAAGCAACAGGAGCTCACTTGGTTGCGCAGTCTTGAACTCCCAACCTTCCGGTCGGAAAGCCCAGCAGCAGTGGTTTAACCCACTGCGCCACCACGTCCCACCTAAGGGCCCAATACAAAAGCCCTTAATGCCATGTACTGCTGGCTAAAGCAATCTCGAATGTACAATAATGCATGTTCACGACACCATGGTAGGAGAGACTGCTGGTGGGCTGGCACTATTGAGCGCCTGGCCTCAGCACCGAAAGGATGAGCCGCTAGCGCTCTAGCATATCCGGCGACCGGTACATGCTTTCAGGGTGAGGAGAGAGGCATGGAGGAGCGAAATTGGGTGGGAAGGATCAAGCATGTGCAGGGGGGGGTAGGACCCGGCGGAGGCTCCCACTGGCAGATCCAATGCCTTGCCTCAGGCTGGGCAGCCCAACATGGACTGCTCGAGTCTCTGCCGGCAAAATAGCCAGTGGAGCTTGAGGAGTCCAATTGAAGGCTTTTCCTAGGGGAAGGGGATAAGAACATAAGAAGAGCCCTGCTGGATCAGGCCAAAGGCCCATCTAGTCCAGCTTCCTGTATCTCACAGCGGCCCACCAGGTGCCCCAGGGAGGCATGAGACAACTGTTGCCACTCCCTTGCACCCGGTACCAGTAGCCCTCCACCTTTGTAAGGAGGTTGCACAATCCATCATTGCCTATAGCCCACGATGGACCTTTCCTCCAGAAATCCGTCCAATCCCCTCTTAAAGGCATCCAGACCAGATGCCATCACCACCTCCTGTGGCAAAGAGTTCCACAGATTAACTACCCGCTGGGTAAACGTCTTCTTCCCCCAAGGAGAGCCCAACAGCTGCCACAGATCCCGCGAGATGGAGCAGTAGCCATTTTGCTACTGCTGCTCCTATGGGGCCTGGGCAGCTTAGGATTGGGCTGTGAGTAGTCATTCTATTTATACTCTATTGTTGCAACCACTTGAGTTCTGCATAGAAAGGTCACAGACCTGCTCCACTCATTGTATGACCTTTTGGTCTCACTGGGTATAATTACAATTCTTCTGATTGCAATTAGCATTGAAGTCTTTTGTCTCACTGTTTTCTCTGTACTTATCTACCAAATAAGAATAACACTTCATGCTGTCGGGACAAGTGTGCTCTGGTCCAACAAAGTTATTGCACAACAGCTATTAATGTGAAGTTCCATAAAGGGCCAGTCCTACCCACTGTTCCAGCACTGATGCAGCCAGCCTTAAATGTAAGGAACAAATGTTCTCTTGCTTTGAGGAGGCCTCCATGACTGCCCCCACCAACTGATGGAGGCAGCACATGTCCCATTGGCACAGCTATGTGAGTGCTGGAAAGTTGGTTAGGATTGCGCCCTAAGACTGTTAGTGCTTTTCTTCTGCAACAGTCCAACTTAGCTACCTGCTCTGGAAACCCATCATAGAAGGTGATTTTCATTCTGGCCATAACATTTGCAAGGACTCCTCATTTGATGTGCCCCCGTGATTCAGAGCACAGTCCTAAATTGTGCTGGATTGGCAAGGCCGGCAGGCCTGTGCCAAATCTAATGCACATTAAGTGGTGCTGGGGCAATGGCACATTTGCAATTAGGGTTCCTCCAACCTCCCTATAGGGTTCCTCAGATCTGTGCCTGCTATTTAGCAGGCGCAGAACCAAGGAAGCCACACGGACCAAATCAGGGCCTTGTGGCTCCTGACGGGGCCTCCCAACTCCCCAGGCCCACCTGCCCACCATATCTCCTCCCAGAACCTCCCTTGTGCCAGCTGAGTTTGGCTGGAGCAAGGGAGGCTCTCTGTCGGCACTCTTGGGCCACTGCTACTGGTAGCATCAGCCCGAGAGCTCTAACCCCGACGTGGGGGTGCCTCTTGGTGCCCCCGCGTTGGTGCTAGTGACGTAGCGCCAACATAACGTTGCATCAGCACTATTGTGCATCAGGCAGGATTGTGTCCTTAATGAGCTTCCATCCCTCTCCCCAGTGGCCACTGGGAACATTATGGGTACCCACTCTTACATTGCCTTGGCAAGGTGTAGGGTTACGATAGCCATTACTGCTGGAATAAAGACCAGAGAGGAATCTCTTTTTATGGCATTCCTGTGGCACCCAATACGTGCCAAAACCTTTCCTATTACTAATACCCCCAAAAGATATATATTCCACTGAAAGCGGGGGTGGAGTGGGGAAGAGAAATTAGAGTTGCCTAATGATCCTCGATGCTTCCAATAAACACTTTTTTTTCTATTTTTCAGCTAGGCCAAAGTAAAGAATCCAGTTTAAGAAGTGCAGATGACCTCAATTTGAATAGCTTAAGTAATCCTCAAAGGAAGTACCAGGTAGGATCGTGATGCTATCAGAGAATAACTAATAAAATTGACAATCAAAGTGAAACAATAGACGTCCACCCAGTTTCCTCAGTCGGGGCCAAAGATATTGCATGCACGTAGCAAGGCCTTTTTTTAACAAAAGAAAACAAAGCAGTTACTGAGCAGAGTAAGAAATAATACCAAAGTTACAAACAGGTATAATGACGGAGATGTGTAATGGAGTATCTCACAGTTTTTAAGTACAGCCTTGGGGAAGTGCAGGATAGAACACAAATTGAATCAGGACAGCAGTGTTGTTTAATCCTTTGTCCTGCACAATACTGAATTGCAATCCCTCCTCAAGCTTTCTATTTATTTATTTAATTCCTCCCCTCCCCAATATTTGTAATACCAGCTTTCCTCCCCGGAGCTCAAGACGCTGTGCATAGTTCCTTCCCTCCTTTTGTCCTCACAACATCCCTGTGAAGTAGGTTAGGCTGAGAGATAGTGACTGGCTCAAGGTCACCCAGGAATCTTCATGGCTTAGCAAATCCAACTCCAGAACCACTATAACATCCTGTAGTGGGTGGGGAGCGGCGGTGTCATACAGGCGGAACGGCCCGGTACGCTGTTCCGCTAGTTCCGCGGACGGGCCCGGGCCGCGCCGCCTCTCACGAGGACGGGTGAGCTGCTCCTGGGCCCGCCCGCCCTCCCTCCCACGCGTCCGAATCGCTTTGAAATGGAGCGATTCGAGGCGCAGGGAGGCATGGCTGGCCTCCGCCATAGGGGCGGAGGGCTGCCAATCATCCGGTCATTCCGGTTCCTGGCGCGCCCAGATGACATCACTGGTGGGGAGGGGGAATACCCTGCACAGTACAGCTATATGTTTCATCAGTAGGACTAATAGCAACTGGGGTGCAGTTTCAGTTGGAAAGCAGTACAGGGGAAAAGCTATCCCAGCATCATTGCTGTCCAACAGAGACTTCTTTACAGCTGCTTTTAATTATGTGGGGCAGCGCAATCCTAAACCGCCCAATTGCCCAGGAGCGCAGTGGTAGCAGGTGGCTACCACTGCATCCTGCAGCAACCGGACAGCCCCAGGAGGCTCCACGGGGAAAGGGACGTTCATCCCTTTCCTCTTGGTAATGGCACAGGGCAGGGAATGGGTCTGTTAGCTCCTGTGCCAGTTTTTTAGCAGTCGCAGAAATGAGGGCCTCCAAGCCCGCTCCACCTCTTCCCCGCTCAGGAACGCCCTCCTACTCCCCCCCCCCCCGCCCAAAAGCTGCATTTCCAGCGAGTGGCAAACTCACCTCTCGCTGGCAACTGGTGCTACCTCCAGGGCGCACTTGGGTAGCATTGCCATGGCACCGCCCCAGTGCCGGCAGTAAAGCCTTACTGACGGTGTTGAAGGTGCTTTACAGCGCCATGCGCAACAGTTGCCCAGGCAGTATGAGCATACCGCCCATAGTAGCGGGCTCTGGATTGGGCCCTAAGTCTCATGTTCCAATCATGGATATTCTACGCATCACATTAGCTTGAGCCATTATGACTTAAATTCTAAGCATGCGTATTAGGAAGTCCCACTGAATTTCAGGCAGGTCCTCTTTATCCGTGGACTTGGAACCTGCAGATTTGACCCACCGTGGGTTCCGAAACCACGGCTGGAGGATCTCCAGGATGCAACCAGTTGTTCCCAGAGGCCCTATTGGACCACAACCTGCAGATTAAATTATTAGTGGGTTTCAGTATCCATAGGGGATCCAAGAATGGACACCCCCCCCCACAGGTACCAAGGCCCAGGCTGTATTTGGGATTTGTTGTTGTTGTTCAGTCGCTAAGTCGTGCCCGACTCTTCGCGACCCCCTGGACCACAGCACGCCAGGCCTCCCTGTCCTCCACTAGCTTCCGGAGTTCGCTCAATTTCATGCTCATCACTTCGGTGACACTATCTAACCATCTCATCCTCTGCCGCCCCCTTCTCCTTTGGCCTTCCATCTTTCCCAGCATGAGGGTCTTTTCTAAAGAGTCCTCTCTTCTCATGAGGTGGCCAAAGTATTTGAGTTTCAGCTTCAGGATTTATCCTTCCAGGGAGCAGTCAGGCTTGACCTCCTGTAGGATTGCCCGATTGGATCTCCTTGCAGTCCAGGGGACTCCCAAGAGTCTTCTCCAACACCATAATTCAAAAGTATTTGGGATTACATCTAGCAAAATGCCTAGTATTTGAATACTAGTTAGATCTTCCTTCTCTTTCTTAGAAGATTATGAAGCGACTGATTAAACGCTATGTCTTGAAAGCTCAAGTGGACAAGGAGAGCGACGAAGTCAATGAAGGTAAGTTTCTAAGATGGTGCCGTTTGAACACTGGGAAGCAGAACTTGAAGAAAGCCAAGAACAGTGCGGCTTTGGTTTTGCTCGACAGAGACTCCAACTGCACCTTCACTATTTATTTATTCGATTATTTAATTATATGCACGCATCCGGCCAAGTAGCTCATGGATTGAAAGACAAACTGTAAGCATAAGAATCACAAAGACATCGTGAACAGGATCCATCTGGGCAGCGCAATCCTACGCAAGGCCAGGATTATAGCAGGGCGGTATCCTAAAGCCCATTAGGAGGCAGCAGCAGCAACGTGAAGGACAAGGGGAGGTTTTCCCCTTGCACCCACATAAGCCCCAGTCACCCCTATGGACCTGCTCAGATCTGCGCCTGCTGTTTTGCAGGTGCAGAGGAACGTGGACAGGAGCAGCCCGAATCGTCCCCAGGGATGGGCTTTAGGATACGGCACTACGGCCACCCTGTGTCACCGCCCACTGTGCCGCCCAATTACACCCCCGGCACGCCTCTGGAACGCCCTTGGCGAGGCCCAGCGCTGACCAGGCGCCGCTGACGCTCGACCGGTGCACGGCTGGCGCTGCTGATGGTCGTGGCAGCGCCTGAGCTTCAGCACTGCTGCTTGTGCCGGTCCAGTGCCGTAGCGCCAAGGCAGTTGCGCTTGACGGCACATTTGCAACAGCACTGGACCAGCACAAGAGCGTAGCGCCAGTGCAACACAGGTATAGGATTGCACTCTGAGTCTTGCAAACTCCCTATAAAGTAGGTGTAATGTCAAGTACAGCAAGGGGAGGCAGGAGGAAGGAGCTGACCCCTCACTGGGACTGCTGTATCTAAAACCATTTTTCTCCTGGTGGGACTCTGCGACTTGAAATCCAGCTCCCCTTTCCCATCTGTATGTACCAGGGACCAACCAGGATCCAAGTTTTTAAAAAGCGCAGTACAGTATCAAAATGAACAAAACGTATTAAAATGCATCAACGACTTTTGATTTCACAACTGTAAAATGAATCAACAATTTTAGTTGATATAAATATGATATACATTGCATGAAATAACATCGTAACCTGGCAATGCTCCCTTTTCATAACCGCTCCCCCACCTTTATCAAAACATCTCTGAACTGTAAATGAGGAGTTAGGCCAGCTCAAGTCATTAGTGCGCCAGCCTCCTTGATACAGAGTGCAATCCTAACCTGGAATTAGGACAGCACTGTTAGGACAGCAAAGTTTGGCACACGGGCCACTGTAAAGTACGTTTGGACCACTCTCAGAGTCAGAGAGGCCAGCATACAGACGTGAGCCATTCCTCCGACTCCAAGAGTGGTCCAAACGTGCTTTACAGTGGCCCCGTCCCGGCCAAACTTTGCTGGACTAACTATGCCAGCCTAATTCCAAAATTCTATGCAGTGCTGGACAATGGTGAGGCCAACTCGGCAGCGCCATATCCAACGCTTCATAAGAGAGGCCTGGAGCCCCCCCCCCCACGGCAAGGGAGCGTGCGCTCCCTTACCGTAGCGGAGGCTCCAGCCTCCCCTATGTGCTCCTCGGATCTGCGCCTGCTAAAGAGTGGGTGCAGATCCATGGAGATCGCGCAGCCCAAAACGGGGCCTCGCGGACGGGCTTAGGATGTGGCCGTATAGCCACCTCCCAAGCCTGCCCAAATCCCCCCCAAGTCCTGCCCCCGCCTCCCTCCCTCTCACCAATCCCTGTCCCGATATGAGACAGAGCCTCCCTTGCGCCAACTGGCTTTGGTTGGCACTCTCTGTCGGCGCTTTGAAGCCAACGCTATGAGTAGCATTGGCTTCAGAGCTGGAGCGCCAACTCAGGGGTGCTGTTCGGCACCCGTGCGCCGGCACTCCGTTCCTTGCATCGATGCTATGACGTAGCGTCGACTCAAGGGGAGAGGTAGGATTGCACTGCCTGTGAGTGTTCCAAACATGCTTTACGGTGCGTTTGCAACACTCCTGGGCTGGTACAGGTGACTTACCTACCCTCCTCCCACTTGTCTGCTGCTACCGTCGCGCTGAAGGATGGCTTCTGCAGCGCCCACACCGCCTTTCAGGGTAACCCAGAAGCAACGGGGAAAATGTAAGCAAGCACATGCACTAAGAAGAGTCACATTCGAGTCATGACTCTTTTCCAAGTCACCGGCCTCGAGACCCCAGTTGGGTCCAAGTAGTGATGTCCATGACTTGATTTAACAGGAGTCACAAAAAAAACAACCATCGTTTCCATGTCTTGAGTCATTAATTCAGACTTGAGCTACAGTTATCAAAGACAGCATACAAAATATCTGGAGTTTTGTGAATGCTGGGAAGCCATTCCAGGATAATGATCAAAGGCCCAATCCTACCAACACTAGCGCCGGTGCTGCAAATGCAGAACCAGCCCTGGTGTCACAAAGGTGCTGTAAGGCACTCCTACCACCAATGGTAAGCCCTTAACGCTGGGGGTGGTCCCATGCCTGGAGGCACCCAGGCCACAATGCTGGGGGAGCCTGTGAGCGGTAAGGAACACCATAGGCAGTGCGTGTTTTACAGGTGGGCGGAGAGAGCAGAACGGGCAGAGCAGGGGGTGGGACCTGCAGTGGCCCTCACCACTGGATCCTAACATCCGTGTGGGGCCACATGGCCCAACATGAAGGCCCTCAAGTCTGCACCAGCGAAATAGATGGTGCAGGCTTGAGGAGACCCATAGGCAGCCCTGCACCCTTACCCTGAAAGGAAATGGACATCTCCTAAGATGCCTCTGATGCCTACCCTGACTGTCAGCGCCAATGAAATGCAGCAGGAGTCATTTGGGCTGCCACTGCCCCTCCGACACCCAGGCGGCTTAGGGTGGACTGCCCCTCACCGTGGACTCCATCTTTGCTCTTGAAAGGAGTGCTTTGTGCAGCAGGCAACTGATATTAAAAATATACTTTTCTTAACCAGCTCTGAAAAAGATGATCCAGCTTCTTCTGATTTCTTATTGTAAGCCTCTGGTCTTTTCTCTCATAGGTGAGCTGAAAGAAATTAAACAGGACATCTCAAGCCTTCGTTACGAACTCCTTGAAGAAAAATCACAGAACACAGAAGACCTGGCAGAACTCATCAGGAGACTCGGGGAGAAACTGTGCATTGAGCCAAAGCAGGAACAAAGTAACAGATGACATGAACTCCTTTCTGAAAAGAATCTCCAAGCTGGCCAGCTGCTGAAAGCCATAGCAATTCTTTCTCCTTTTTCTCTCCCCCCCTCCAAAAAAAATATAACTGACACCTTTACAGCAGAAGCAGCTACATCTTTAATTGATCTTTTTTCATTGGGGGGAGGGGGGAACCACAAACGGAGTTTTAAAGAGTCGGACACAACTTAGCGACTGAACAACAACAATAAGAGGAAAAGCATTTTTTAAAATGTGAACATTTAAAAACAGCATAAAATATAGTTTGAGGAGATGCACGATTAAAGGTTTCGATGGCTGGTTTCTTAATTCAGGCTTGGCCAAAGAGCCTTCTGGCTCCTGAGGTTGCAGGTCTCTGAAACCAGGTGACATGCCATCTTCTGCTTCTCCAACTCCCTGCACTGGAAGAAGGTTGTAGAGCGAGCGAGAAGTGTGGAGGAGTGGTTCTCAAATGATTTGAGTACCAAGAAATGGCACTCATGTTGGGACCCACCAGAAGTGATGTCATTAACCTGCAAGTGATGTCATGGCCAGAAGTGACATCATCAAGCCGGAAGTGCTGTCAATATGACATAATTAAATGACACTCCTCAAATGCAAACTGGCATTCTTGGACTGCAGCAATTGCACAAACATGAAACATCCGTGACAGAAAGCAAGATTAGGACAAAATATGATGTAAAAGCACAGGACTAAAAACAAATACTTCCTTTCCAGTTCAGGGAATGGGAAGAAGGGCATGAGTGGACACCCCTTGTCCTGTTGATAAATCTCTCTCTCTCTCTCTCTCTCAATCTCAATCTCTCTCTCTCTCTCTCTCACTCTCTCTCTCTCTCTCACACACACACACACACGTATGTACGTATGTATGTACAAATATATATTTACTTGGGATTAAATTCCACTGAAATCAATTAGATTTCTAAATAAATGTATTTTAGGAATAAGAGTTGTGATCATTTTTTTTCTGAACTGGTTCCTATCTAAATCAGCTATTTTCAACCTTTCTCATCTCATGGCACACTGACAAGGCAGACCACTAAAACTATCAAGGCACACCATCAGTTTTTTGACAATTGACAAGGCACACCACACTGCTGGTGATGGGGGGGGGGCTCACACCACCCAATGGCCCGACTAACAAATGACCCTCCCCCCAAAGTGCCACAGCACCATTCACAGCAGAGTGGTTGAGAATGGTTGATACATGAAGAGAAGCAAATCAATCAATAAATCAGTGAGTATTTATATACCGCTTTTCAACAAGTTCACAAAGCAGTTTACAGGTAAAAAGAACATGAAATGGCTCCCTGTCCCAAAAGGGCTCACTATCTTAAAAAAATGCAGACCACCACCAGCAACAGCCACTAGAAAAGACATTGTGCTGGGGTGAAGAGGGACAGTTACTCTCCCTCTGCTAAATATAAGAGGGACACCACTTGAAAAAGTGCCTCTTGCCCAGTTATCAGGGGTCATATAGCAAAATATATTTCAATGGCTTTATTTTTATATTTATATTCATTTTTTATATTTCAATGAACAGAGGAAAAATATCTGTGCCAGCAAATACAGTGCTTTGTGTGAATGAAGGGAAACCTCCAAGGTAAAAGCAAGTTTGAAAACCATAATATTACAATTGCAGATAATTTTAACCTGAAGATTACAAGGAAGTGCCCTGGTACGGATCTATATCATTTAAACTGTTGTTGCTTTCCCCCCAAAATCCCAGGTGAGCATGCGAAGATCTCTTGCCCTCCTCACAGAATTACATTTTCCAGATCTCCTTGAGTGAACGTTAAACCAGTTTAAGGAGGCCAGCCTATTCATATGTACCTGGGAGTAAGCTCTATTTACTATACTAGGGCTTATGTCTGAGTAGACATGCATAGGATTGGGCCCTCAGGCTGTAATCCTACTCCTACCTGGGAGCAAGTGTCATTGATCTCAGTGGGTTCCCTTCCGAGTAGACATGCATTCGATTGCACTGCAAGTCTTCGATCATACATATTTTCCTGGGAGTAAGCCTCCTTGGACCCTGGTACGTCTGAGTCTAGAACTGCACTGTACGTCTGTAATGTGGATGTGCCCTAGGATAGAGGTATCAAAAATCTCTATATCCATCTGACAAATGTTCCATTCCCAAGTAGGACAGAAGTCCAAGTCAGACATACTATCCCAGTGGCCACTTAGGTATTAACTGTGACTTTAAAAATGCCATAATGGGTTGTGAGTGCTTGCATGCTCACAGCAGCAGCACGTTTCGAAGGACTTGGGGATACTGCCTCACCTGCTGCCCTGCACTGCACATATTAATTTCAAGTCTACTCCCAGGAAAGGATGCGCAGGATTGCAGCCCTAGTGTCATTCCATGAACTCTTGCAGAAATGTGAATAGAAGACTTCCCACAATGTATCCAGGGTTGAACTGCAGTCTGAGGAGCACAGTGAAGAAGAAAGAGGCAATGGGGTTTTTACAAACACAGTATTCTATGATTCATTGAATCCTCAGGCCCAGATGGAGCTTTCACGGTGTGGTTCTCTTCTCTGGCTGTGTGCCATCGAGCTTCAGCAGGCAATCGTAAGTCAAGCTTGGACAGGTCTTCAAGGTTGTACTCAGTTGTTTTGCCAGCTGGCCTTCTCACACATTCCCATGCTGGCTAATCGGCTCCACAGTGACTCTGTCCTGCCACCACAGGTACTGCAGCTTGTCACAGCCTAACATTCTGTCTCCCATCCAAAAACTAGACCATGATTCTCCTGCTTAGCCTCAGCCAATAGCAGCGGCTCAACCATCAGTCCACACCTCCTGCCTACAGACGTCAGCTTTGGCAGATTGCCAGGATATTTTTCCCTGCTGTCATAAGTGAAATTGGCAGGGCCTCTCCTATTATGTGTGAACCTCGGTCATGGCACTGCACCAGAAGGGCTCCAAGTAGCTTCACACTTTTGCATTGGTTTCAGTGGATTTCAGGGGCTGGCTGTCCAGCTTCTCTCAAACAGGTTGCCCTCGTCCCCTTCCCCAAGCCTGAAAACCTGGAAGCCTGGAAACCCATCAATGGGGCTGCTCACCTCTGTGCTGGTTATTTAGCAGAGGCTAAGGTCGCCTCTGGTCCCAACCCCCGCCCTTACTACCCATGCTGGATGTGCCCTGCGGCACCTTCGCGATATCAGTCACAAGCATTCTAAATCACCAGTAGATGTCCACGTTAATCTATGTCAGTGAATTTAGCCTGAGAAGAGGAATAGGATATGGCAGAGCCTCTGAGAGACATTTTCTCAGGAGGTGCAAAGTTTCTTTTGGGCCCCTTTCCAGGGCCGGCTCTAGGAGTGGCGGGGCCCAATGCAGGGCATTCCTGTGGGACCCCCCACACTCCCCACAGTGCCCCCCACTCACCAAGAAGAGCACTTGTGGTGCCACACACAAAGCGTGGCACCTGAAAATAGTTGGTGGTGACAGGATTACGTCACTGCCAATTACTTCCAGGAGGCCCATTTGGGGCATTTGAGAAGCTGGGGCAGGTGAGAGGGCCCAAGGTAAAGCTCAGCGGTGTTATGCTGCCGGAACGCTGGGAGGGACATCCGGGTGATCACCAGCCCGCCTGTCGCGTTCCGGAGCGTTATGCCGTTTGCGTAGCCAATTACGCTGCTTGCGTACGTTACGCAAACGGCGTAACGCTCCGGAACACGACGGGCGGGCTGTCGATCACCCGGATTTCCCGCCCAGCGTTCCGGCAGCATAACACCACTGGTAAAACTGCTCTGCTTGCCCCACTGACCTACAATCCTAAGAGATCCTGACTGCAGCAGCAAGCAATCTGCTCACTGCACTGGTGCGGAGCCCCCCAAAGTGCGGGGCCCAATGTGATGGCATTGGTCACATTGGCTTAAGGCCGGCCCTGCCCCTTTCCAATGGGGGAGGAGGCAAAACAGAGTGGGGAAGGGAGGCAACAATGTCAAGCAGAATGGGAGTGAAACAGGGTGGTGGGAGTAAAGCCATTCCCAGCTCTGAATGTGCCCAGGGGTAGGGCGACGTCACCTCGCCCCCAGCGCGGCCGCCCTGCCCCCGTGCGTCACCCGGCCACGGCTTCCTGCACCTGGAATCGCTCCATTAAGGAGCGATATGAGCACAAGGGAGGCCAGAAGGGCGAAAAAGCATACAGGTTGCTCTGTGCAGCTGCACCTCGCCACTGCCGGTGCCCTTTGCACCTGTCACCCCCTGTAGTACCCTCCCTGCGCCCCGGGGGGGGGAGAGTGGCAACAACCAGAATAGTCTTTGGAGCCCAGGGCTATCTGCCCGGGTGGTGTCGGCAGCTAGATACAGTAATTCAGAAAACCACACGCATAAGAACATAAGAAGAGCCCCACTGGATCAGGCCAAAGGCCCATCTAGTCAAGCTTCCTGTATCTCACAGTGGCCCACCAGGTGCCTCAGACCCAAGACAACAATATACCTGCATCCTGTTGCTACTCTCTTGTATCTGGCATTCTGAGGTAAATTTCTGAGGTAAAATTTCTGAGGAAAAATTCTGAGGTAATAATAACTTGCAACACAATCTGGGCCTTAAGAACATAAGAAGAGCCTTGCTGGATCAGGCCAAGGCCCATCTAGTCCAGTTTCCTGCAGCTCACCGCAGCCGACCAGATGCCTCAGGGAGCACACAAGACATGCACACTCCTTTCTAAAATCTTTTAAATGTGGATAATCATTGCCGAAAATTAGCATCATCATATTAGGCTCATGCTAGAATGGAAAGTGCCCTGTGTGCCCCAAAACTGACTTCTGCAGTGCAGCAGCTGTAGCCCCACAGCTGTGTCCCTGAGCTCCAATACACTCCTTCGTGTTAAGCAGATCCACAAACCAAAGAGTTCCTGTTGCAGGCCAGTTTCCTCTCAGATGAGCCTGTGTCATGTGTGTCATGTATGCATTCCTGGGCCTGCTGAGTATGGCTTGCAGCAATAGCAGCTGCTGCGTGCCTGCGGTAATACCCCCTAGCATCCCACACGGGAATGAGTCCAGGTGAGATAATAAAGATCTGCAGATTCTAGCAAATTTCTGGGCCCCCTCCTTTGGTTCCTGGGCCCCCCTTTTGACCCCCTTACATCCTTTACTCCCCTTTCAGGGGCCCTGGGATATGGCATGCAATCACCAATCATAAGAATTTCCCTGCTGGATCAGGCCAAAGGCCCATCCAGTTCAGCTTCTTGCATCTTACAGTGGCCCACAAGGTGCCTCAGGGCGCACTTGAGACAACAAGATGCCATTCCCTTGCACCAGGCATTCTGAAGTAAGGTAAAGGTTTTCCCACAACCAAATGGTCTAGTCGTGACCGACTGTAGGGGGCGGTGCTCATCTCCTTTTCTAAGCCGAAGAGCCAGCGTTTGTCCGAGGACAAGCTTCCGTGGTCATGTGGCCAGCATGACTATAAGCCAAGGCACACGGAACGCCATTACCTTCCCACCAAAGTGGTACCTATTTATCTACTCGCATTTTTATTGCTTTCGAACTGCTTGGTTGGCAGGAGCTGGGACAAGTGACGGGAGCTCACTCTGTCATTGGTCTTGAACTGGCAACCTTCCAGTCAGCAAGTTCAGCAGCAGCAGTTTAACCCACAGTGCCACCACGTCCCTATTCTGAAGTAGCCTACTTCTAAAGTATGGAGATTGAACCATCCATCTTGGCCTATAGCCTATATATTCTTTCCTTCAGAAACCTGTCCAATACCCTTTTAAAGGCACCTAGGCCACTCTATCACCAATCCTGCCTTCTCCAGGCCCAATCTGCCCCCCCGCCCCACCCAACCCCCCACTGCTTAGCAATGATCCTACTTATTCTGGTCTTCACTAAGACCTGCACTGGTGCCAGCATGCCAGTGCAGACCTTCCCACTGGCGCTGCCAGTTTCTACATTGTCACAAGGTGCTTTATGGCACATTCATGACAGCCTGCACTGGCGGAGTGTGCGCTCTGCTGGCACAAAAGGAGTACAGTATTGTGTCGTCGGTGATTCCATGATCGCACCACAGATACACAGAATTTACCTGTTGATTGAATTTGTTATAGGCACCGAATTCAGCATCCTACGAATCTAAGCTCATTCCCAAAAGCAGAAACACAAAACCAAATCTCCTATATTTCTAACTGTTAGTATATAATATATGGATAAAAACCAAGATGGGGGAGGCCAGGTAGGATTTCCAATGGTCAAAAGTCTTCCCTTTCAAGACTACCAGACACAGTGGTTAGAGAAAATGAGCTACTCTATGCTTATGTGTATAATTCAAATTGTTCCAAAGTTTTCATTCTTCTTTAAGCACAGATAATATACAGTCTATTTTGAAAAGCTTTCGCAAAATCTTGCCTTTAGTGACAACCATCTTTGACATTTGTCCTGTTGGAAGATGTTTTGCAAATACATACAGTACATGCCCCAGTTATCCATCGATTCGGTATCCATGGTTTCAGTTATCCACCGACACCATGGATACTGGAATGCCTCTTTTTTTTTTTTTGCCTTGTTGCAGCAAAACCACGGATGTTCCCTCATCTTTAAAAAGGTATCCCAGTATCCATGGTTTTAGGTATCCACAAGGAGGGGGTCCGGAATGGTACCCTAGTGGATACAGGGGCATGCCTTTAATCCACCAGATGAACTCCTGAACTTGGTAATTTTATTGTATCAAGATAAAAAAGGATACCGTGGAGCAATTTCAGTTCCTTCTTTGGATTTGCTGAATGACCACAGTGTATATACGCATTTTATTAAGATATGCCCAAGGATTTTGTATTCAACTGAGCACATTTTTAATGCTGATAACTTGGGGGAAATGACAGACAATTCCATTGATGGAATATGATGAACACATCAAATGTATTATGCAGGAAATTAAACTCCCTTTCACCATACTGGGTAAACTCACTCTTTTGTCTTTTTGAAATCCTTTAGCTTCATTGACTTTCAAAGAAGGAATTGTGCAGTTTTTGTCTGAATAGAAATGTGTCGTCAGAACAATGTCTAACGAACTAGATTTGACACAAATTGTTTTGGTATTTTCCAGAATCATTTCTGAAGAGCAGAATCATTTTAAGAGCAGAATAAACATGATCCCAATCCAAAAGTGTATCAGTTAACCCCCCACCCTCCTTCCCTGTCAAGCGTCAGCCCTTATAAACTGGAGGTCCACTCATGTGGACACATCAGACTTGATCGGGGTCTCCCAATTTGGCAGAAGTACAGAAAAAAAGCACACAGCATTGGGCCCAGAATTTTATTCCTCTATTTAGAACATTTATACACCCATTTTTAACTGTTCACAAAGCAGTTTCTAGAGCAGTGGTTCCCAAACTGTGGGTCAGAAGACAATTTCAGGTGGGTTGCGAAGCACTTAGAGCAGCCATTTTGAAAATATGGGAAGATTGGACGCTGGAAAGGAGAAGAGCTGTGTGGTTATTTTGCTTCCTTGCGTCAAGGATGTAAATAAGCTTTTTTTTTTTCTTTCTGATTCACTTTGCTATTGGAAAATGGCTGAGAAATAACCTAGCTTATTGCTGCATTCTCAGGAAAGCAGCAGGATCTGGCGTCACAATGATGGCATTTCCTGCCATGATATTGCTTTCAGGTTAATGACATCACTTCCTGTGGGTCCTGTACAGGGGCCACGTTACACAGGAGCTCAGAGTCCAGCAACACATAGCGTTTTGCCCCCTATAGGAATGAAGGGGCCATTGAAGGGGCTCACAATCAGTAGCTTTCTTTTCCTTTGGTTTTTTCTTTTGGTTCCTATGCCTTTAACAGTCGCCGGACACACTGGTAGTGAAACAGATGGGAGCTTTTTCCATAATTTTACAGCAAGGCCAGTTAGAGTTTTATCTGCTTAATGTTGCTGGGAACAAGAATGAGGACCAAGGGGAGAAATGGGGGGGGGACAATTGCTGGGGTTAACTGTCTAGCCAGCGATCCTGGAGGATGAGTCCTTGGTCTCAGTGTGTGTGTTTTCTTTCAGTAGACTTTTATCTCAGTCACTACCAGCTGTTTTTGATGGACTGAGTCATACACAGTAAGCACTGGATGGATTAGTCAGTAGTGTATTTTAGGCTCTGACCTTCGCAAAAGAGATTTCCCTCTTATAGTGAATGCAGTTAACCTCTGCTGTACCTTAATAACATAGGAGCAGCAGTAGCAAAGCCAAGGGGGCAGCACATTAAGTACTGCAGGCACTGAAATGCACGGTGTAAGCGGCACTTCCCACTTGCCCCCAATGGTGAGTGGGACAGCTGCTTACATAGCACATTGTGGCGCCTGCAGTACTTGCTGTGCATGCCCCAGCTATGCTACCGCATAGGAGCTGTTGAACTCTGGTTTGAAGACAAGGAAACACTTTTGTTTCTGTTCATACCTGTGTCCCTCCCTGTTCTGAACACTCAGGGTGAGTAACAATCTTAAACTCAACATAAAACAAATGCGACTCTCAAAGCGCAATCCTAACCTGGAGTTAGGCTGGCACAGTTAGGCCAGCAAAGTTTGGCCAGCACAAGGGACACGTAAAGTACATTTGGAGCACTCTTGGAGTCAAGAGAGGCCAGCACACAGACGTGCGCCATCACTCTGATTCCCAGTGGTCCAAATGTGCTTTATGGTGGCTCTTGTGCCAGCCAAACTTTGCTGGCCTAGTGGCCGGCCTAACGTCAGGTTAGGATTGTGCCTTCAGTCACTTATAAAGCTGTGCTCATCATCCTTGAGGACCATATAGCTCTCTTTGTACATTTCCATTTGCAGTCATTGAATTTGGAAGTGGCAAGACAATACCCATGAGCACCATCTCCAATCTCCTACTCGTCATGCCTTCCTGCATTTGGCATCCACGGGCAAGGAAATGTACCCATGAATTTCATCCCAGAGGAATCCTTGTTGATCATGAGTTCCATCAACATGTGGAGGGGAGAGGGATTGCCTTGACTACCTCTACGTCCTTCTGTTCCCATTCCCTGCCCTTTTGATAGAAAAAAATAATGGGTCCTATGTACATAGAAGTACATAGGTGGTATGTACTATTGATCAGGAACCCAGCAATGTACATGACTGTAGACTCTGTGCAGCCGATCATAGCTGAGTGGGTCCCCTTCCCATCATTTTGGAGGGCAGATGTCAATAGATGCAGGTGTTTTTGTTCTCACTACTGCCTCTTACATGTGAAAAAAGGCCCATCTAGTCCAGCTTCCTGTATATCACAGTGACCCACCAGGTGTCTCAGGGAGCACACGAGACAACAAGATGCTTGCATTCTGTGGCCACTCCCTTGCACCTGGTATTCTGAAGTAGCCTACTATTAATGTAAGAAGGTTGCACAACACATCATGGCCTATAGCCCACAATGGACTTTTCCTCCAGAAATCGGTCCAATCCCTTTTTAAAGGCATCTAAGCCAGATGCCATTACCACCTCCTGTGGCAAGGAATTCCATAGGTTAATTACCCAATGGGTAAACAAGTATTTCCTTTTATCTGTTTTAACTCTCCCAACACTCAATTTCAGTGGATGTCCCCTGGTTCTGGTATTGTGAGAGAGGGAAAAGAACATCTGTCTATCAACTGTATCTCTCACATGCATAATTTTGTATGTTTCAATCATGTCCCCCCTCAGGTGCCTTTTTTCCAGACTGAAGAGCCCCAAACACTGCAGTCTTTTTTCATAAGGGAGGTGCCCCAGCCCCATAATCATTTTTGTAGCTCTCTTCTGCACCTTTTCCAGCTCCACTATGTCCTTTTTGAGATGTGATGACCAGAACTGTACGCAATACTCTAGATGTGGCCTTACCATTGATGTGTACAATGGCATAATAATATTGGCTGTTTTATTCTTCTCAACCCCTTTTTTAATTACCCCCAAGCTTCTGGCCATCAGCTAGAATGCTGTTCTTTCTAGCTGCCAACCTGAAAAAAATCTGTACCTGTGATCGCACCCACCACCAAGGTATGGGAATAGGACCCACCAAAGTTGGAGGGGCCTGCTGGAGGGACCCTTGCAGAGGGCTCTCTTAAAACTAGAGCATGCCCTGGCTGAGGGTGAAGCTGGTGGCTACATCTCTGTTGTGACTAGGGCTAGTTGCTACAATCCTTCTCTTTTCCTCCATATATAAATATGTATAAATAGTCCATATTTCCTCCATAAGTTCCCATTGTACCTATGGAAAGAGTCTAGAAAAAAGGCGCCTGAGGGGGGACATGATTGAGACATACAAAATTATGCATGGAAGGGATAAAGTCGATAGAGGGATGTTCTTTTCCCTCTCTCAAAACACCAGGACCAGGGGGCATCCACTAAAGCTGAGGGTTGGGAGAGTTAAAACAGATAAAAGGAAGTACTTTTTTACCCAGCGGGTAGTTAATCTGTGGAACTCTTTGCCACAGGAGGTGGTGATGGCATCTGGTCTTGATGCCTTTAAGAGGGGATTGGACAGATTTCTGGAAGAAAAGTCCATTGTGGGCTATAGGCAATGATGGGTTGTAACCTCTTTACATTAGTAGTAGGCTACTTCAGAGTACTGGGTGCAAGGGAGTGGCAACAGGATGCAAGCATCTTGTTGTCTCGTGCCTCCCTGGGGCACCTGGTGGGCCGCTGTGAGATACAGGAAGCTGGACTAGATGGGCCTTTGGCCTGATCCAGCAGGGCTCTTCTTATGTTCTTATGAAAAGAGAGATATTGCCTAAAGGGGAGGGAGAAATCTGGAGGCCAGATTGTACTGAGGAGATAGTGCACAATTAATTCACTATGCCTGGATGCAATGATAGTGGCAAAGATGGTGCTTCCGCAGACCAGGGCATAGATCTGGCATAGCTGTATGGACTGGCAATGAATTCCAGGCAATGACTTTGGCACCAGCAAGGAACAATTCAGACCCTGTACTAATAAACCAGGCTTCCTGCAGATGTCTGGAAAACTAATTGGCAAATCTGAATTATTCTTTGGCTTGCAACCAGACAGGTCCATCAATCTGTAGCAATTGTATTGTACTTTGAGCACTATTTCGGCTCTAAGAGCAACATCTGTAGAGTTGGGTCCTCTTTTTCTTTTTAATTCTTTCTTTTATTTTTAATCTCTTTTCTTTTATAGTGTCTTGAAAAGACACTATATTCAAGCATTCAGTGGAGATGCTTCACCACACTGGGGCAGTAGTTTCTCACTCTTCTTTCAATGAGACACAAAAAGCTGTGCGCTCCAGCTTTCATTTGATGGATGGAGCTGGGATCTTTGTATGGTTATATGTATACAAGGCTCGGTTGATTTCAGGCAGACTCTTGTATGCAATGCTGAACACCTATATGCAGACTGCAGTTGATGTCTTAGAGTAGATGTCATCCACAACTGGCCCATGCATGAGGCCAACTGATTCAGGGCACAATCGTAACCTGGAGTGAGGCCGGCACAGTTAGGCCAGCAAAGTTTGGCCGGGTCCAGGGCCACTGTAATGCATTTTTTGACTACTCTTAGACAGGGAGGATGGTGCATGTCTTTGTGCTGGCCTCTCTGACTCTGAGCGTGGGCCAAACATACTTTACGGTGTCCCTTGTGCCGGCCAAACTTTGCTGGCCTGATTGTGCCGGCCTAACTCCAGGTAAGGATTGCTCTCTCAGTCACAGGCAGTATAGCAGATTAGCAATAAAAGCCTAAAGATAAGGTTTGGCAAGGACCCATCCACCCACTTCAGTGTTTTATCAAACAGTGGGCACAATCCTAAAAAGTGCCCAAATCAGGGCCGCGTGGCCTTGCTGACGGGCTTAAGACATGGCCGTATGGCCACCTCCCAAACCCACCCAGGTCCCGCCCAAGTCCCGCCTCCCCCCTCCCACCAATCCCCATCCCAATACAGGACAGAGAATCCCTCACGCTGGCCTGCTTTGGCGAGGGAAGCGCTGCGTGGGTGCAACAGGTTGCTTTAGCGCCAACACAGGGTGCTACTTGGTGCTCCCGTGTCGGCGCTAACGGTGGAGTGTCGACGCAACAACATTGCATCAGCGCTTCACCCCCTCTAGGATTGGGCTGTGTGGATCGTGACCCAATGTGCAGTGGGTCATGACCCAATGATCCCAGTATCACCACAAGCCACTGGAGGGCATTTCTGGGTTGCACTGGGCCAACAACCCACTCCATTGGCCGCTGACTGTGTCCTGCAGAAGTGACTTCCAGTTCAACTTCTGGTTTGCTTCTGCAAGGCATTTTGAGGCCCAAGGTTGAGGCCAATGGAGGCCAAGGTTGAGGCCAAGGTTTGAGGCCATGGAGTGGATATCAGGCCTGGTGCAATCCCAAAGCTGTTTCTGGTGGCTCTCAGTAATCCTTTGCCACCACGGGGAAGACATAAGAACATAAGAACATAAGAAGAGCCCTGCTGGATCAGGCCAAAGGCCCATCTAGTCCAGCTTCCTGTATCTCACAGCGGCCCCACCAGGTGCCCCAGGGAGGCACGAGACACAAGACGCTTGCATCTTGTTGCCACTCCCTTGCACCCAGTACTCTGAAGTAGCCTACTACTAATGTAAGGAGGTTGCACAATCCATCATGGCCTATAGCCCACGATGGACTTTTCTTCCAGAAATCCGTTCAAACCCCTCTTAAAGGCATCTAGACCAGATGCCATCACCACCTCCTGTGGCAAAGAGTTCCACAGACTAACCACCCGCTGGGTAAAAAAGTACTTCCTTTTATCTGTTTTAACTCTCCCAACCCTCAGTTTTAGCAGATGCCCCCTGGTTCTGGTGTTTTGAGAGAGAGAAAAGAACATCCCTCTATCGACTCTATACCAGGTCATGACCCACCACCACTGACCCACTTGTTTCTATTGTTCCATCTCTTCCTCCCACTTCTTGGATTGGAAAAGGAAGGGGGAGACAGAGCCTCCTCCCAATGGCAACACTAGGGGGTTCGGATGATGCAGGCTACACTAGGTGATGCACACAGGTGGTGACACCACTACTGGGTGACACCACTACTGCCCAAAATTGTACTGTTAAATCTGGGTATTTTCGAATAATGCCATCAAGTTACATATCATTCAATGTGGAATTTATAGCAGGATGCAATGAAACAAACACCGTTGAAATGTCTCTGGTCTATCAAATGTTATATCCAAAAAAACAGAAAAATTTATTTATTCATTTATGTATTTGTTGAATTTCTATCCCACCTTTCTGCCCCATATTGGGGAACTCAAGGCAGCTCACAATGTTAAAATTACAAACAATAAACTAAGATCAACAATACAAAAAAAAAAAAAAAGGACAAAAGTTTAAGGGCACAATCCTATCCTGTAGTTAGGCCAGCCTAGTTAGACCAGCAAAGCTTGGCCAGCATAAGGGACACTGTACAGTATGTTTGGACTAGTCTTGGAGTAAGAGATGTCCTGGAGCCAGTGATGTCATCATGTTACCACCAACTATTTCCAGGTGCCACACTTTGCACATAGCACCACAAATGCTCTTCTTGGTGAGTGGGGGGTCCCACAGAGAGGGTGGGGGACCCACAGGAATGCCCTGCATTCTGCCTCGCCACTCCTAGAGCTGGTACTGAGTGCAATCCTATGCACATCCAAATGGAATTCCCCAGTGCTCAGGGAAAACACTGTACTCAAAACAAGTGTGTGTGTCAGCAAAGTGCCTTACAACCATGTTCCTACCAATAGTTCCACCTCCTCTCCAGGTGGGCCAAGGTGTAAAAAGCTTTCAGCCACTCAGAAAAGTTTCACTGGACAACTCTGAACTGATGTAGTGGTAGTGAAGTATGAGTTCTCTGCCACCATGAAGTAGTCCCCAATATGGGCTCGAGCCTGTACTAGGTCTGATTCCTAATGAATCTTTCTCCAGTATTGCTCAAGCTGTCATAAAAGGTAAAAAGGTAAAGGTTTCCCCACAACCGAATGGTCTAGTCGTGACCGACTATAGGGGGCAGTGCTCATCTCCGTTTCTAAGCCAAAGAGCTGGCATTTGTCCTGAGGACAAGTTTTCGTGGTCATGCAGCCAGCATGACTATACGCCAAGGTGCATGGAACACCATTACCTTCCCACCAAAGTGGTCCCTATTTATCTACTCGCATTTTTACATGCTTTCGAACTGTTAGGTTGGCAGGAGCTGGGACAAGCAACGGGACCTCACTCGGTTGTGTGGTCTTGAACTGCCAACCTTCCGGTCAGCAAGTTCAGCAACAGCAGTTTAACCCACAGCGCCACCATATCCCCTGTCATACCAACAGGTTAATCACCCTAAGTTTCTTGGAAAATAAAGGAAAAATGGGTCTGCTCGGAAGGAGAGTGCATCTAGGGGTGATAGTATCAACAGCCCATTCCATTTTTCAAGTTCCATTTTATGTATGAATTTCAGTGGAGATTTGATGACAACACACGTGGCTCCCAATGAAATCATAGTTACCATAGACCAGGGTTATAGAAGAACCTGTAAACAAATAGGAGTATGTTTCAAATCTGTACAGGATTTGAAGAGCAGCCAACTGATGGACGTCAACAGACGGGTAACCTGATCTAACTGACCTAGCTCTGGTCAGAGATGGAGCAGCCGGAATCTGGTTGTAGTGGGCGTTTTTCTGCAGCACAACGGTGAAAGAACTAAAAAAAAAAAATAGCAACGTACAATCAAGTTATTTCTGTGGCAACTTTATGTGGCTAAAACTTAGATGTGGCAAAGTAAATTGGGACCTGATTTACAGAATTACAGCACCAGCCTATGTGTGCCTGCTCAAAAGTAAGCTTCATTGAGTTTAACAGCCTTACTCCCAGGTAAATGTACATAGGACTGCAGCCTTAGAGTGCAATCCTAACCAACTTTCCAGGACCGGGATAAGGGCAATGCAGCTCTGAAGTTAGAGAACAAACATAAGAACATAAGAACATAAGAAGAGCCCTGCTGGATCAGGCCAAAGGCCTATCTAGTCCAGCTTCCTATATCTCACAGTGGCCCACCAGGTGCCCCAGGGAGGCACGAGACACAGATGCTTGGATCTCGTTGCCACTCCCTTGCACCCGGTACTCTGAAATAGTTTACTACTAATGTAAGGAGGTTGCACAATCCATCATGGACCACGATGGACTTTTCTTCCAGAAGAAACATTCCTTAAGGAGGACTCTATGACTACCAGCAGGATGCAGGATGCAGCTCATGCCCCACTGACATAGCTATGACAGTGCTAGAAAGTTGGTTAGGATTGTGCCATCACAAGGGACACCATAAAGTATGTTTGGACCACTCTTGGAGTCAGAGGGGCCAGCAGCACACAGACATGCGCCATCCTCTCTGACTCTGAGAGTGGTCCAAATGTACTTTACGGTGTCCCTTGTGCTGGCCAAATTTTGCTGGCCTAACTGTGCTGGCCTAACTCCAGGTTAGGATTGCGCCCTCAGTTGAATTATAGACTTGGGCACGATCTCTAAGGGTGATAAAATAGGCTTCAGTCCAGGAAATGGAGTCTACTATTCTAATATTACAGAATCTACTGATTTAGCAGTGCTAGGAGGTTGTTATCACCAATTGTGAACTTATCACCATGCTTAGTTTGAATATTTAAAGCTTATAATAAAATCTGACCAGGCCTTTTTGCAACTGACTTGGCTGGTTTGAAGAAAAAAATCATTCTTGTTCCACTTTGCAATTCCCAAATGTGTCGATGTAGCTGCCTACTGAGTGTGTCATTTCATGCATTTGATAAAGTGGATTATAGTCCGCTTCTGCAGAAATTCATGTCCTTAAGGTGCCACAAGTTTTTTTGTTGTTTAGCTGCTGCAGACTAACAAAGCTGCCAGTCTGGAAGTTCCTACCCACTTAACAGAGCATCAAGGCTCAAATTACACATGATGTCAATCACATGTTGTAGCCAGTGGTGGGATTCAAATAAATTAACAGCCGGTTCTATGTCCTCCTTTCTTTGTACTGCTTCTTACTACAGCACTACTTTTTGCATATCAATAAATTAGCAACCGGTTCTGCAGAACTGGTGAGAACTGGCTGAATTCCACCACTGGTTGTATCCCTTCACCCCATTCCCTATTCTTCTTTCTGTACCTGCTCCAGCTGGTACCGCCGCAGAAGCAAAAGTATTTGATTCCTGAAAGCCTGGTTTGCTGGGGCTCAATCTCTTCCCTAGATCTGCTCAGTGGAAATACAAATGAAATTCACAAACCGTTTCTGTTGCTTCTGGGCTGGAAAAAGTGAAAGGATGTTTCTTCACCGAATAAATTTTTGCGTTAGTTGGAAGAACGTGATTTTGTAGTGCTGAGATTAGTTTCAAAACCTCTTCAACATTCTATACATATAACGGCATATATATGTATGTAGTCATTGCAACTTTGTTTTATTTCTTTCCAGAATGCTCATTACTGAGAGAGCAATCCTATCCTGGAGTTAGGCCGGCACAGTTCAACCAGCAAAGTTTGGCCCGCACAAGAGCCACCGTAAAGCACGTTTGGACCACTCTCAGAATCAGGGAGGATGACGCACATCTGTGTGCCGACCTCTCAGACTCCGAGAGTGGTCCAAACATACTTTACAGTGTCCCTTGTATCAGCCAAACTTTGCTGGCCTAACTATTCCGGCCTAACTCCTGGTTAAGATTGAGCCCTGAGTTTAGTAATCTGACCCTTTTGGCTGTGCCAAGAATGAAACTATGTCAGGCTCCAGGGTTCAAATTCCTCAATAGATAAATTTAGAAAATGCAGGCTAGAAAAAATGCAGGCAGAAAAACACCCAGACCGTGGCAAACTTTATTTAAATTACAGCCTTAACTTTTAGATCATAGAAAATGAGTCCTGTTAAATCCTACTGAAATGGTTTGCTTGCCACTGCCTTAAATGCTTACTAATTTAAATGACAATTAAGCACAGGCATATTTCTTGGGATGTGGCCCAAAATGTGCAAGTGGGCATGGTGACACACAACAAAACAGAGGCCTTTGGATAAGGGGAAGGGAGGGAGGAAAGCTTCACCGCTTCCACCATGGAAATTTTAACATTTAGTCCACAGAAAAAACACACACACGTGTGTGTGTGCACATGTACTCACTCAGAGTCCAATCCTAACCTGGAGTTAGGCAGGCACAGTTAGGCCAGCAAAGTTTGACCAGGGCAAGGGACGCCATAAAGTATGTTTGGATGACTCTCAGAGTCAGAGAGGCCAGCACACAGATATGCGCCATCCTCCCTGACTCCAAGAGTGGTCCAAATAGCTTTATGGTGGCCCTTGTGCTGGCCAAAGTTTGCTGGCCCTGAACTGTGTTACTGAATGCCCAAAAGCTTCTGGTGCCAGGATAAAGTCCTGGAGCAAGTGGATGGGGAAAAGGAAGAAAATCAGAGGCAAGGAATTGTAATTTTTTTAGAGGACTTCCCTAGGTTTCAGTGGGGAAATGGCTATTTTTTCATTTTCATTTTAACTTACAGAAGCCTTTTAAAATGTTATTGCAGACAATTGCACTCTAGCAAAACTCCTGCATGTATGTCACCCCAACACCTCATTCAAATTTCTTAAGGCAGTGGTATTCAAACTTTTTCGACTGGGACCCACTTTTTAGAATGGCACTCGTGTCGAGACCCACCGGAAATGATGTCATCATATTGGAAGTGATGCTGTGGCAGGAAGTGATATCATCAAGCATAATATAACATAATAAAATGACACCCCTGACATGTGACTTGGCATTCTTGGACTGCAGCAATTGTACAACCAGGAAACAACCCTGACAGAAAGCAAGATGAGGACAAAGTATGTTGTAAAAGCACTGAACTAAAAACAAAATTTAACAAAAACCCTCATTTGAAAATTCAAACTGTTAACACTCACAAAAGGAATAGAACAAGTGTAAGGTCTGCAGTTTCCAAGATGGCTGCTCCCAGCTTTCCGCGACTCACCTGACATCAGGTCGCAACCCACCAAGTGGGTCCTCCTGACCCACAGTGGGTTCTTAACACAGTCTTAAGGAGATGAAATTTAGCACTAAATTTTGAATGGGAGGGAGGCAGCAGCAGAGGTAGCCCTCCAAACCCCAGGAGCCTTCCTGAGGTCCTGCGATCGCCCTCTGAAACCTTAGCCTGAAATCTTGCAATCTGCAGGCAGCCCCAACCTGCCAGTTGGCCTGCCTATTCCACTTCGGGGTTAGGATTTTATTTATTTATTTATTTATTTATTTATTTATTTATTTTGAAGAATTTATACCCTGCCTTTCCCATGCCGAAGCAAATGCCCAAGGCGGCTTACATGGGCAGGCTAGTCTAAACCACCATTTTTCAATGGTGTTTTTTTTTTTACAAATATACAGTCTTCTGCTATTCACTGAATCCTCACTCCCAGATGTAGCCTTGACAGTGTGGTTCTCTTCTCTGGCTGTGTGACAGCAATCTTCAGCAGGTGATCGTAAGTCCAGCCTGGACAGGTCCTCAAGATTGTACTCCATTCTTTTGCCGGCTGGCCTTCTCACACATTGCCGCACTGGCTAATCAGCTCCACAGTGACTCCGTTCTGCCACAACAGGTCCTGTAGCTTGTCCCAGCCTGGTGTTCTGTCTCCCATCCAAAAATAGACCACAGATTTCCCTGCTTAGCTTCAGGCAGTACCAGCAGCTCAACCATCAGTCCACACCTCCTGCCCCCTGAAAGTTCTCAGGTCCCCTCCATTAGCTTATACTGTACTAATACTTCTTTCAGGTGTGCTCTTCCCGACAGCTAATACCTGGAAGCAGGCATTCCTTCTACTCTACACCAGTTGCAGATCTAGCCAATGGGCTGCCCAGGGACAGAGGCTGTCCTCCCGACCAGGAACGCTGTGCCTGGGGCTTTTGCCCCCCTCACTCACAATAGTGGGTCCGTGACTATTCCACACAGTTCCCCTCCAAGTAACAAAGAAGGCCAGTCTGGTGCATACTTGTCCATCTCTGTTACACGACTGCTTCTCTGATACTCTTGAACAGAGTTTTACCAACTACACTATTATTTTATCCCCTTTGAAGTTGTGCTGATGTTATTCCATTGGGGGCTTTTCCTGCTGCTTTTATTTATTTTTTATTTTGTACGATGAATTGATTTTATTGCATTGGGTTGAACTTGTTATGTGTTTCTCAAAGTTTTTAGCACCGGGACCCACTTTTGAGAATGACCATCTGTCCGGGACCCACCAGAAGTGATGTCACAGTTGAAATTGCTGTCATTGTGAGGCCAGAGCCTGCTGCTTTCCTGAGAAGGCAGCAATAAGTTGGGTGATTTCTCTGCCATTTTCCAATAGCAAGGAGAATCAAATAGAAAAAAACTTATTTGTAATCTTGACACAAGCGAAACAACCACAGAGCCCTCCCTGCCTTCCAGCATCCCATATTCCCATACGTTCAATATAGCTGCTCTATGTGCTTCACTATCCATCTGAAATTGGCTCGCGACCCACTGGTGAGTCCCAACCCACAGTTTGGGAACCTCTGTGTTATGCTATTAGCTGCATTGAGCATTTCAGATAAAATGGAAAACTGGGACGCAAATATTTATCACGAACGAATAACAAAATCCAAACCCATCATATTTTCAGATTCTTTACCGCACATATACCTGGCTTCAAGGAGAACAGTACCATATGCTACAAAACCAGCTGAAAAGAATTATGCGATTATATGGCTTGTTCCATTAATGACTAGCTTCTATTGACGAGAACAATTTTACAAGGCGTGAGATCTGGGAACATGGAAAGCAGGCATTTGCAAATTCAGCCGCTTCTCTGGTGGGGGCAGGGAAGCCGCTTATCAGCCAGCAAGAAGACAAACGGGTGTCCAGAAAGAAGGACTAAATCCGGAAAGATCCATCTGTATGTGTGTAGTTCTTGAAAGATAGAACATTTCTGTAAAAGTTGTAAAAACCTTTGGGTTTCTGAATAAAGTCTGCCTATGTAAACCGCCTTGAGTTATAGTCATTAGAGAAATCTGGTGACCTAAGAAAGGCGGTATATAAATCCAAGAAAAAAAAATGACACTAGAGGCAGGCTTACTGAGGGTCATGTTTCTGAGATTCAAACCATCCTTTAAAGGTGTGTTGTTTCGGAACAAGTTTTTTAATGATGTCATTAAGGACGCAATCCTAACCTGGAGTTAGGTCGGTACAGTTAGGCCAGCAAAGTTTGGCTGGCACAAGGGATACCGTAAAGCATGTTTGGACCACTCTTGGAGTCAGAGAGGCCAGAACACAGAGGTGCACCATCCTCCCTGACTCCGAAAGTGGTCGAAACACGCTTTATGGCGTCCCTTGTGCCAGCCAAACTTTGCTGACCTAACTGTGCCAGCCTAACTCCAGGTTAGGACTGCACTCTAATATTATATGGCTCATTTGCATTGATAGTGCCAGTTTATTGATCTGGTTTCAGACAGCAAGAAAGCCGCACTTCATAAATAAGTTCCTTTGTATGCCTCCAATCTGGCATCTGCGATCAATATATATGTTTTTGCAATAACATTCAAATAAGGATTTATATGTTGTAAAAATTCTCCCTGATGAAAAAAATGATCCTCTTTTGGCTTTAGTATAACTAGCACTTGGTGGACAAGAGGTTCCTGCTCAAAAATTATTCACGGGATGGATAAAGTGGGTAGAAGGAGGTTCTTTTCCCTCTCTCACAATACCAGAACCAGGGGGCAGCCACTGAAATTGAGTGTTGGGAGAGTTAAAACAGATAAAAGGAAATACTTGTTTTGTTGTTGTTGTTCAGTCGCTAAGTCGTGTCCGACTCTTCGC